>JADFUC010000277.1:0-164952 GCA_019722365.1 Lithospermum erythrorhizon | reverse complement strand
TTTAGTTACGTATTGCTATCACAATTTAACGAATATATCGGAGTATATCTACTTTGTTTCTTTCAAGCTTCCGAGCCGAACGAAAAGAATTTGGGGAGGCTGTGTTCGGGTTCTATTACTTTTGATATGTACCTCTTCCTTCATTCGGAAGAATACACGCAAAGATTATCTTCGCATAATATCATGGACTCTTTACCCATTGATAAGTTACGATCTTTCTTGTATATGTCAGGTCACCGATCTCACCGCGATAACCCGTTCGTATTAATATTACGAAATAAAGAGTACTAGTTGCTCCTATGGAGTATTTCGAGGAGAAATCGTAAATTTCTCGGCTTCTGAATCGTCAGGAGATACGATTTAATCACCTACAGGAAATGCTGCTTTCTGGTGATATTTAAGATTTTAAAGTTGTAATCGAGCGGTATAATATATTTGGGGGATTAGAAGCTAAATTTACGTTAGAAGCCATATTGTTAAATCGAGACGGTATCAGTTTTAAAACCCAATGGTAGTTGTAGAATCTCTTTCGAGATATTTTCGCACGGACCCTTACTCAGATCTTTTTATCCTTATCTTCTTATCATTTCCACCACCAACTTCATTTTTCTTCTTTCTTCTTCTCTTAGGCCGAAATGGTCATCCTCCCCGTCAAATTTTTTTCTTCTATTTCTCTCGCCGATCACGCTAAAATCAAGATCAAACTTGTGAATCATCTTCTCCTCAGCTATCCTCATCACATCTGCAGTTAAAGATCAATCTCGATATTTCTGAGTTTTAAAGAGCCGACTTTCCTCGATTTGGCTGACTTTTTAGATCTTCAATTTATTACAGATGTAAACGTTTATCCTGCATCTATGGTGACTAAAGAATGATTTCAGTAGTTATCAAGTTAGAAAGCAAGGTGTTGTTATGTTGACTTTTATTGACTTTTCTTAAATTAACTTTAAATTGTAATAATATATTAGAGGACTTTAATATAGTTGTTTCTGGGTATGTAATTATCAGTTCTGACATTGACAAAGTAGGTATCGCCAGAAAGCTCGTGTTTCCTCGTATAAATTTTATCAATTTGAGTGTTGTATTTAATGGATTAATTAGTTGTCAATTGATTGTCGATTGATTGGGGAATGTGCTTAAAGTAAGTTATTGTCGGGGTAATAAATGATGACCGAATATTGAGATTTTATGAAGTCAAGCGATTAATGTAGTTATGTTGGAATATTAAAAGTGTATACCAATCTTCGGATGGGATGATCAAGTAAGTGGTCAGAATTTGAATCGCGAGACGCAGATAACACTCGGGTTTATAGACATAAGAGAGGTTATTCTACAAAATGTGCTATAATGTATAATTTCTCGAATAGAGTTTCGAGCCCGGATCTAAAGACGAGGACGCCTTGTAGTCATTATTATCGCTTTTAGCTCCTCGAGGCGAGTACAAATTACTGGGACCTTTCATATATATTATGTTATATATTTTGTATGTGTTATCTCGATTTATTCCCCTGACATGCGGTATCATGGTGATTATGATCGACACTATGTAAACTTTGATTTATGATTCATACGGTTTAAATAATCTTGATTTTGGGTTATATTACGTAGATAATCGAGATTATGATTCATATCACGCGATATATTAGTGATTGGCGATTTATACGGACATTGTGGAATATGATCTCATGTTATGAGATTTC
This sequence comes from Lithospermum erythrorhizon, assembly GCA_019722365.1. Lineage (NCBI taxonomy): Eukaryota > Viridiplantae > Streptophyta > Magnoliopsida > Boraginales > Boraginaceae > Lithospermum > Lithospermum erythrorhizon. Next base: position 163,252 of record JADFUC010000277.1, on the reverse strand, counting down.
AGGTGGTCACAGGTCAAGGCGGGTCACAATACGTGTTTGATCGGCTTTTCAGGTGTTACTCATGGAAATGCTGCGACTCTCAATCGGGAGGCTCAAAGGCGCGCATATCAAGGTGGGTCGCTCTGCTGATTCTGGAGGCTCAGCGCGATATGCACATCGAGGCGAGCCTCGGCCTGGAGTGGGACGGAGGCGGAGGCCCCATCCGATTACGTGGAGGCGATTCCTCATATGTATTATTTGAGGCGGATTCCTCATGCGGTGTATTATTTGGAGGATTCCTCATGTGTATTATTTGGAGGTGTATTCTATTTGATGCCTTTAAGTACAATAAACTGCTTCCCTGAATTAACATGCTGCTTATTTACGACGCATAAGCCTACAGGTATAGTTTTATGTAACATCGTATAAGAGGATTCTATGCGAGTTGACTATTATTCATCAGGTGGCCTCGTCATTTATACATATATTATTTATATAAGTATGAATATGTATACGCTGGGACCAAATCACAGATTTCAGATTCACTCACTAATACCGACTCTTTCTAATGTATGGCTGCTTATGCCTAGGGTTCTAAAAAGAGGTCGATCATGGAGGTTGTCGGTGAAGTTTTTGCATCGATAGTCATAGATCAAGATCGTAGATTTATGCTACATAAGATACTTAATTTCATCACTATTTCCCTTTTGTTGTCGAGATTTAGGTCGTTAGACTCGGGTATTGTATTTCATTGAGGGGTCTCATGGTCACACTTTCCCCATGCCAGATTTTGATTCTGCGTATCTTGAAATTCAGATAATTGGCGTTTAATTTGTATTACGTTGTTTCGCTGTTTTTATTGTATATGTTGCTGGGCTCACCACCACGGACAAAAGTGTATTTTTATTATTATTAATTTCAAATGAAGTCTTTTTATGTCATTATCCATCTATCTGACTCGTGCGGCCGTTGATGACCTTAACTCGTGGCGCCGAATTGGGCGGGTCGTTACAATTTGGTAATTTAGCTTAGGTTTCAGCCTGCGGGCGCCCCGCGCTGTTACGCCGCCTAAAGCGTAAGACGGCCAAGTCAGTGGCCTGTAGATTCGACTCTTCAGGAGTCCTAATTTCTCTTTCGCTGGACCGGCTGACCGTCGGCGATGCTACACCGAAGATTTTCGCCGAACTCAGCAAGGCGGAACACCTAGGGAAGGTCGGTAGGACGGTATTTACTGCTACGTCGACATGTGGTTCGAGGCGGTTAAGAAATTTGATGAATACACACTGATGATGTTTATCTCGATTACGGTTCCCTATCAAGTTGGGTAGATTTTATTTTTCACTTCTGATAACAAAAGAGTTATGAGGACGCGAACTCGGCGCAGTTTGGAAACCAGACATTAAGATATGGACGGTTGTTGGAATTTTATTGGGGAGAAAGGAGATACCAAAAGATGTTGGAAAGGAATCTAATGTCGATTTGGAATTGTTAGTATCGATGTTTTTATGTAAATCTAAGAGCAAGTATGGGTAACTGGGTGATTGCGTATAAGATCGTTAATCCATGACGGAAGTTGAAGTTAAATCGGTATACCAAATAATTGTGGAAAGAGTGTTAGTGATAATTACATAGTTGGACCCAAGTGTCAGTGTAGAGGAATTAATTTAGTTGGACGACGTGACGGGACCACTACGGGCATTTAAGTAAGTTAATGAATCTTGTTGTCCCAATGTGGGGGTATAAATATGAGAGACATAAGAGAAGATGTAAGTGTCGTAATAGTTGATATTGAAAATTCTATTTCGATGGATACTAAGTGGAATCGAGGATAAGCTAAACGGGAAAAAAAATTTGCCGTGAAACTGTCACATTGGTCGACAAGGAAGTTATCGATCATCTGTATGTATCAAATATGTCAGTACATCCGAAATATTGGAAAAATTGGTATCGTGGAATTAAGTATCTGAAAATTTATTAGCGGATATGAAGTTGGATTTAATGTAACCGAACGTATCGATAAAGATGAATATTTTAGTTGATTGCCTTTGAAGTTCTAAGTCGCTTAAGCACGTTGCTTGAGAATAAAGTGGAAAACAGACTTTTGGGACTGGGAGAAAGAAAAGATGTTTAGTAGTACTCCCTATTAATAAAACTTTGAGACCGGATAAATAATAAAGTGTTGAATAATTCTTACGTAAAGCGATCTGAGCGGAATCGCTGAGAGATATTTTAAAAAGCTAATGATAAATCGAATTTTTGGAAATTTCATAACATGTTTCGAGATTAGGTTGAAACGGTATTTTTTACACAGAATGTAATGGCTTAAGTCACAGATAACGCATCACGCATTTAAACGTGAAGCACGGAATGTAACTACGGAAGCGTATGATACGTGGAGTATATGTCAAGTAGATACGTGAGTCAGAATAAAAATAATCGGGGTGGAGAAAGTATGAACAAGATATAAATTTGATAATAATAGTTGGAACATCAAAATTTAATTAAGGGTGCAATTTGGTTAATTCGAGTAGTCGTAAGAAAAGACATGAGAAAGTAATGATGATTTCTTTGAAGACTCGAGTATATTGTATGTAATTATATATAAATCTAAGTTAATGTCGATTGGGGAAATTTTAAATTTTTGGTTAGACGTAGTCGAGTAGAGTTATAAGAGGTGAATCTCATATATTATGGTTAAGAGAAGCGAATGGGGATGGTTAAGAAGGTTAAAGGTTAAATGAATCAAAGGTACGATTCATTCTTCATCGTGAATAGACTACGAAATTCAAGTATAAAGGAGTAAAACGTTTGGATATTATACCGTTTCCAAGATGATAATCGTGTGTTTCGATTCAAAGGTCGAGGATAAATTTTCAAGGACGAGTCGAGGTTATAAGCGAATTCTCAGAATTATAAGATTTGAAATTATCGATCGCCGGAGAAAGTTGGACAACAAAGAAGGGAAATCAGGAATTAAGAACGAATATCAATGAATCTGTATCTCAATTTATAAGAGAAATAAGGATTGTTAATGTATCAGTCATAAATGAAAATTGTTGTTTAAAGGATAACATGAGGGAAACTAACGACAGGATGCGCCAATGTTAGTTCTAAGGATTAATTAATGGACTACCGAAGTACGGCGGTATTAAATTCCGGCGGACAATGGAGTATTAACAAGCGCGTAGAATATACGTGGTTGCACTCCATAATTTAGGAGTATAATGTCATGTGAATATACGTGTTGCACCCATAATTCAGAGCATAGCTTTGAGAACGAGCTCATCACGGGGGTATACGCGAGACTTCGTAGTTTTCGAGGTACGTGCTCGGTATCAATGAGAAGAGAGGTCGCCGCCACCCATAACTCTAGAGGATACCGAAAAAAAAAAAATTTATACTTATGATTCTCGGATGATGATTTTGGAGAATCCTTAATAAGAATAATAATTGAATCATACAAGTAGATTCACAAGTTTTCTCCGTGAAGGTCAACTATTGCGTGAAGTTAGCGGGTATAAAGTTGACGCTGAGCAATTATAAGAATCTGTGGATTCTCGTAACGGGTCACGGTGACGCGAGTCAAGACGTTAAACGTAGCTCAGGGGCGTTAATAATAAAGCGAGGTCGATGTCAATTAGAATACAATCAGTTGAATTCATGATTCAAGGACAAATATTCGAAATATTATGTGTTGATTATAAAGGCCTTGGAATGGAAAGTAAATGACTATTGCATTTGTAGTATAAGACGTGATCAAGTGTAAAAAGACCAGTTAACAGATGATAATTCTGGCAAGAGGAAAGCTACCAGAGTAATTAACTTCCAAGCCGCTATTAGGATGGCACCATCGGAAATATTCAAGAGGTGTCAGTTCTAATATCATTAAACGACGGGAGGGAAAAAGCGGAAAAATGACTCTAATGAGCCGATTTAAGAACTCGGTGGAAGAATAGAACTCGATATGACTACCACAAATGGAATGTCATATGTTAAATTAACGTATGAATGGCATCAAAGTGGATGCGATAAAACAGTCGTGTTGAACAGAATTAGGATTCATAAAGTACTATACAGAGAAGAGGACTAAAGGAAGCGTAATAAATGTTAATGTCTTAACAATTTTTTAGTAAGCACGTTAACGATATTTCTGCCGATATGAGTTCATAATAAAGCTGCGATGTCAAGAGGAATATGGTAGATTGAAATTTTCAACCAGATCTTAAACTTATATATCGGGAGTGAGATGTAGTGGATATTGAGAAGTATTGAGCTAGTAATAAGTTGTTCGATAAAAGTGGTTAATAAGCAGTGGCGAATGATCAAGTTAACATCAGAGCATGGATATATATATGCATGTCGTTGGAATTATCAATGGGAAATCGGATGTTGATAAATCCGCTGTACATCTAGAAATATATGATGTTAACCCACAGCCTGTGGGTATACGCTATGGTGAAATCGAGATAACGATAACTTTATGGTTAAGACGTTATGGTACGACACGGTGTCGATATAAATGAAATGAAAGGTGCAAGTGGAAAAAACACGATATTGACCCATACCTACTTGATGAAATCACGATGGTACGAGAACGGTAAATGAACCATATACGTAAGGTTTGGTGATAAATGATCACGAAATGGGCGACGTGGATGCTATATACATACCCGCAGTACTAATACGCAAGTTTGTTAAGGTCGATATGACTATACTATGAAGCAGGTTTTAAGAGGTATATATGGAGCATTTGCAATGGTGGGGGTTATCTGGGTGATGTATTATATGTTAGTTGTGTATGTCGAGAAAACTCCGTGTATTTATCAGATACAAATACCAAGATAATCAGTAATAAACAATTTTGATGAGTGGGTTTTGATAAGAGAATTTAGTTTGCACATTAATTGGTCCAAAGTCATCAACGAGGTGATATTATGACACCTAATTACGAGCGGATACTACCGATACGTTGATATGTATGTTGATTTCGTTTCTCGGTATTAATGATGGTCGATTTATGATATTGATAACATAATAAAATATGAATTGACGTGGGGCGTTAGTGTATTACGGGATACGAGAGGACGATATCGAAGTCAGCTATACGACATGGCGATTATGCATGTTGGAAAATGATTGTGACAAAGATGTCATGATATTCCTGTAATGGGAGCTATCGAAAAGAAATAAAGATAAAAAAAAAAAAAAAAAAAAAATCGGAGTCTATGTAAATTTCGAGGACTAAATTTATAAGGTGGGCAGACTGTGATAACCCGCTCAGACACATTATTAGCGAAATAGTATACTAGTTGCTCGGTGGGAGTATTTCGAGGAGAAATCGAATTGGTTGAATCGTTGGAGATACGAATTTAATCTATCTGTTGGTAATACAAGGCTTCTGCATTTAAGATTTTAAAGTTGTAACTTGTTAGTATAATATTATTTGGGGGATTAGAAGTTAAATTTACGTTAGCCATGGTTGTTAATCGAGATTTAATTGTGTTCGAAAACCCAACGGTAGTTGGCGAATTTCGAGATATTTTGGCACGGACCCCACTGACCTTTATCCTGTCTTCTCATCATTTTCCACCACCAACTTATATTTTTCTTTTCTTTCTTTCTTCTCTTAGTAATTAACACATCCCTCCCCGCCAAATTTTTTTCTTCTATTTCTCTCGGCCGATCACGCCTAAAATCAAGAATAACTAATCATCTTTCCTCGCTATCCCTATCACATCTAGGTAAGAAAGATCGACTTTGGGATATTTCTTGAGTTTTTTAAAGAGTTGATTTCTTGGATTTCGTTGACTTTAGATCTTCACTTATTACGGTATAGAAATGTTATCTGCATCTATGCAGGATTAGCAACGCATTTTCGAAAGTAGTTATCGGGGTTGAAAGAAGGTAAGTGTTATGTTGACTTTATTGACTTTTTCTTAAATTAACTTTAAATTGTAATACGAGGTTACTGTGACTTTAATATAGTTGTTTTGGTATAGAATTATTGCTCGATATGGATAGTAGTAGATCGGGCCGAAAGTTCGGGAAAGTTCAGATAAATTGCGATCGAATCGGGAGGTTGTATTTAATGGATTAATTAGTTGTCAATCGATCGCTGGATTGATTAGAATGTGCTTAAAGTGTTATTAAGCTTGGGGGTACGTCATTTACCTATCATTGAGATTTTATGAAGTTGGCGAATAATGTAAAGTTAGCTGCTGAATATTAAAAGTGTATACCAATTCGTGATGATGACGCTAAGGGTTGTAAATTTGAATCGTGAGACGCGCATGTAACACTCGGGTTTATAGATGCTAAGAGAGGTTATTCTACAAAACGTGTTATAATGTATAATTTCGAATAGGAGTTTTCGAGCTCGATCTAGCACGAGACCGCTGTAATACATACGTTGGGGCTCGGGAGGCGAGTACAAATCTCACGAATGGGACCTTTTCATATATATTATGTTATATATTTTGTATGTGTTATCTCGAATATTCTCGATATGTATCAGGATTATGATTGATACTATGTAAACTTGATTTGGCGATTCATACTGACGTAGTCAATCGATTTCTTGGGTTATATTACGAGATACTGAGATTATGATTCATACTGGCGCGATATTAGTGGATTATGATTTATATCACGGGATAGTTGTGAATATGATTCATGTTACGAGATTTTGTGTGGTCAAGGTCGCTGCACGCGCGTCACGTGTTCGATCATGGCGTGTTACTTCATGGAATGGCGCGACTCGACCGGAGGTTCAAGCAAAGCGATATCACAGGGTCAGCCTGCGGATTCGAGGCCTGTGTGATATGCACATTGAGGGTGAGGCCTGGCTCCGGGAGGACATGAGTTCTATCTCATTACGCGAAAGCGATCCCTCATACGTGTATTATTTGGCAGCGGATTCCTCAGCTGTGTATTATTTGAGGCGGATTCCTTGCCAAGGTATTATTTGGAGGTGTATTCCTCATTCATGCCTTTGGGCAAGGTCGAACTGCTTCTCGAATGAATATGCTATTTATGACGTATAAGCCTAAGCAGATGGGCTTTACGTAAACATCGTGATAAAGAGGATTCTATGCGAGTCATGACTATTATTCATCAGGTGGCCCTATTGATGATAAAGATATATTATTTATATAAAGTATGAATATGTATACGCGGGGACCAAATCGTGGTATTTGTATTCACTCAAATTAATAGTCGACTTTTCTACGGGCGTTATGCCTGTGTTCTAAGAGGTCGATCATGAGGTTGTCGAGAAGTTGCATCGGATAAAATGCGTATTGAAGATCGTAGACGAGCGGTGGTGGCATATGAATTCATCACTATTTCCCTTTTGTCGACCAGATATCGTTGTACTCGTATTGTATTTCACTGAAAACTGGGTTGTCATACTTTCCCCTATGTCAGATTTTTGATTCTCAGGTATCTTTGAGTCAGAGTAATTAAGGTGAATTTGTATTATGTTGTTCGCTGTTTATTGTATATGTTGCTAGTTCACCACGACGGACAAAAGTGTATTTTTATTATTATTAATTTTCAAATGGTCTTTTATGTCATTATCCATCGACGCGACGGTGTACAGTTTGCCGATGACCTTAACTCCGTGGCGCCGACTGGCTGGTCGTTACACGTACCATCTACACTCTTTTATTTGCTTTATGAAGGACAATAACTTCATAATGATTTGAAAAGTTGCTACGAGTGTCTCATTGGGGATTCCCAAGATATCAGTTGTCGCCATATGTAAATACATTTACCAAGTCTGTGGATTTAGCATTACGTGATGACAAATAATCTACATCTCGCATAACTAAGAAACCGTTTTGTTTTGTTGGATAAAACAAACCAAGATCGTGACGTATTCTAAGATATATCGAATATATTTTTTATCCATTTCCAATGTTCTCTATAGGACAGTTAACTAAATCTTGCTAGTAAATTCACTACAAAGTTTTATATCGTCTCGGTACAATTACTAAGATACTAACGCTCCAATCAGACTGATGTAGTACCTTTAGTATCAAGATCCTCTTCATTTCTTCCTTAGGACGGAAGTGTCTTTCAACATTAAGTCTTCTACCCATCATCAAAAAGCACAAAGGATTAGCTTTATCCATAAACCCTTTTAACACTCTTCAGAGTAATTTGACTGTGTACTAGTATACCATTTTTAGTATACTCAATTTGTAAACTAAGACAATTTCAAATTCTTTTTTTTAAGTAATTTATTACTTTTTTGATTTCTTTATTAGTTACAATCATATTTAAGTCATCAACATGTATTAACAATGATTACTTAAACCGATGTTATTTTTCTTATAAAAATACAAGGGCAAATAGGATTATTCACATAGCTTTCTTTAAGTAAATATTCACTTAACCTATTATACCACATTCGTCCGTACAATGATCTTTGCAACTTAATTGCATACATTTCTCTAGATTTTAATGTCTCAGGCATCTTAAATCCTTCTGGTATTTTTCATGTATATTTCACTATCAAGTGATCCATATAAGTATGTAGTAACAACATCAATAAGATGTATATGTAGATTATTAGATACTGACAATCCAATTAAATAACTAAAAGAATGGATCTATAATGGCATGTTACCTCATAATCAATTTTATCTGGAGAAAAATCTTGTGCAACAAGACGAGCCTTGTATCTTACAATCTCATTTTTCATTTCGCTTTTCTTACAAAACCCACTTGCACTCCAATGTGTTTCACACCTTTAGGTATAGTCACAATAGGTCCAAATACTTTTCGATTTTCTCGCATCGATTGCATTTTCCAATTTTTGCAATAATGTCTAGACATTCATTCACTCTGACCGTTCAGATCATCACTTGCCCATAATTTTTCACATGTAATGGTAACTAAAATATCCGTATCTTTTCGCTCCACAAATTTTCTCTCAGACAATACAATTGATGTAAACTTTGTGATCATTCTTATTTTCAGCTTCATTGTCAATGATTTCATTTTCATCATTTTGTGATTCTTCAAGATCACGCTTTTCTATCATGGACTCATTATTATTTAGTGTCTTATCAAGCATCACTTTCTATTCTTATCAATATTTTCTCTGCCCCTTTTTCTTTTTTCTTTTGGCTTTTTATCTTTTGGAAACTACGTGTGTCGGCCACATTTTAAGCGCGTTTTAAATGTACTTGCTACATCACTTTGTTTCTAATATCAATCCGAGCAGTGTGTATTAACAATCGGTACATGTGACTTGTCACCTTTTTATATTAGTAAATGAATTTGGCAATCGATTGCTAAATCTGAGAAGAGAATAATTGTTCTTTACATTTTCTTCCCATGATTTATTATATGGGTCCAAATGCAACAGCATGGTACATACCATGTTATCTCTTTTTCCAATCAAGTATTTTCTTTCCCCATTATCGAAAAATTTGTTTTGTCAAATGACAACGTATTCATTCGCCCCGTGCCCGCCGCCTCCGGCGCCGGTGGTAATCATTATAATCCTCGAATACCGAAATAAATTACACCGACGGGATCTACCTCGCCTTTAAAAAAGAATCCACGCATTTTATCATCCAAAATTTGATTTCACCAAAATTTAGAAAACGCTTTAAAATTTACAATCCATCGTAAGCGATTGATAAAGTTGTTTATTATATGCTGCCAGGCCCTAATTACGATTAGTCAGACGTTATTTTTACCTTAATCCGATATAATAATTTGTTTTCGCTTTTATTTGAGTTTAGGCAAGCATTTGCTAAAGCCAAGGAATCGGCCTCAATCAAGATACGAGCAAATTCACTAAGAGTTACATGAAATTTATCCAAGTTAATAAAGGATTCTACCATCACTATTAGGCTACAAACCTATAAAAAGAGTGTTAGAAGAAAAGCGAGATATCTTTAATTTCCAAAAAGAAGTCATCAACGCCGAGCTTCCGCGCACTCATTGGAAGTTGAGTCGACATTTTAATTGGTTTGAATATTTTTTATTCAAGTTATTTTATTGTTAAGTGATGAACGCTATTAATTCCATGTATTTATTTATGTCTTTTATTATGAACTAATTTTATTATTAGTCGCATCACGATGTAGCTGATCTGATGATTTGATTTTTCTTTGAGTTAATTTATTTCAGCCATAATTTCGATTATTGTGCATAATTAGTATTTAATATCTCGATATCAATATTAAGTCGCTCATATGTTGATTAATTGCTAGAAATAGGGTCATTACTTACTTAATCGATAATCGTAACACATGCTTTTCACTTTACCATGTAGATATAGGTAATGCCATGTGCAATTTAATAAGCATAAGTTATTAAAAGATCTCCTATTTTAAGCTATCATAGAGATATAGTTAGTTTCTTAGAGACTAATCGGGTGTTAAATCGGTAGCAATATCAATTGTTTAGAATGTTTTTGTTATGAACTAATAAGCAACTACTAGTTAAATTGAATATGACGATCCGAGGAAATCATGTGCCTCGACTATACCAATATTAAGTACAATCCACTACTTTTGCATTCGCTTAGTGCTAGCTAATTTAATCGCTTAGTCAATTTAGTTAAGTAGTCTAGATAAAGATTTACTATTTAATTATTAGTTAATTAAGGATTAAGAAAAAGACCTAAAGATTTAGTATATTGAAATTGCGGAGATCTAATACTTGCTCTTATTCATTATATTACTTGACACGACCCGACTCGACCCGAACACATAAATTGCGTTGTCGTTGGCGCCGCGCCGACTCTCGATACTACTAATATTAGTTTCTTAATTTCGTTCCTTAACTTAGCTAGTTTTATTATATTATCGTTTTTTAAATGATTTATTCCTTTTATTATATTATTGTTTTAGTGCATGACCCGCTCACATCATTTTGGAGAATTGTTCTTTGATCTAGAGATCGAGAAACAAGTAGTAGAAATTAAATTCTCGAGACTCAAGAAGAAAATAAAGTTCATCTACCATGGCCAATAATAACCCAATACTACCCCCAAAGGCAGTGATCGACTACGGGATATACGACTGGTGCCTCGATGACTTTGAGGATTGGCGACGCTTACATCGAGGGGTTAATCGCTTCACATGCTCGCACTACCCACCAATCAATGCCAACAACTGGAAGTCGGGCCTCAGACCGATCCAACATGCGAAGAATCATGCGCACTAATGGCCTGGTCACAAGACCCTAATGAAAGCATTTAGTAAATTTCACGGGAGATAGTCGCTACTCTAAAAGTAAATGGTGTTCCGGCTGATTCTATCCACCGACTGTTATTTCCTTTCTCTCTCTATCTATAGCAAAGGAGCGCGGAACGCTTCAAAATCCTTACGAATGCACTACACGGGTTAGCAAGCAAAAAGTTTTAAATGATATTTTCTCTCGCATCAAAATCTACCAAATTGAAAGAATGACATTAAGTGTGGTTTCCAAAGAAGATGAAGCATTGAGGATGGTTGGGCGAGGCTTCAAATGAACGGTTTCAAGGTCTACTCGAAGTTGTCCCAATCATAGCTTTCTCTCGACCTTATTTGGTGTAAACCTTCCATAATGGGTTCACACCACACTCGCACTATATTAGATGTCTCGCTGGAGGAGCCGCTTGATAAGAAGACGCCACGGCTTATATCTATCGAGGAATTGTTCACATCAACACCAAATTTCATCCTCGAGCACATACTGCAGCTGGCCGGGTCCTCGGGAGATTGATTTAAAGACAAAAGTTCGAAGCAATGTCGCCTCCCTCACCCTTCACAGCAACCACGCATCGGACATGTGACAAGGATCGCAGAATATGGTTCCACTGCGTACTCTATGCGGGCGGTAATCACAAACTTATTCTGCTCGAGGCCCCACAGAGCAAGTTCAATATGCATCCAATTTCAATCGACAGCCAGAATGGCGCATTCTCCAATAACTTTACAATAATTGAGGAACCACCTACTTTCTCGAGTAACAACCAAAATGTAATGGCATCTGCCTGTGATTTCAAGATCAATCCAAATTTAAACCTCAAGAGTCCCGGCCGGATAAGATCGGCAGGTCATAACTCGCCGCGGAAAAAGACCAGAATAGAGACGCAATTTCGAGAAGTGTAGAACGACAATCAGCCGCTTAGTCAAGTATCAATAATAGAAATGTGTTCCTTCAAGCAACTCTGAAAAGAACCCGAGAACATGCACACGAAGTCACTTTACGCAATGGTAAAGTTTGAGGTCAGAGGTCGAGCCTACCAAAAATCCACCACGTGAGTACACATACCGACTCAACGTGAAGTTTCCATCGATAAATCTAACATTTCTAATATGTCCCACTGCTCTCTTACCCTCAAAGGCTTCAAAAGAAGAAAAACTCATACTAATTTGCTAAATTTCTGATATGTTTAAAAAGTTGCATATTAACATTCCTTTGGCAGGCCCTGAAAGTGTGACATTCCCAAATTTTAAGTTTATGAAAGATGTTTTATCCAAGAAAAGGCGATTTGAGGAATGAAACGGTCTTAATGCATCAAGAGTGTTCCGCAATAATCCAACGTAAATTGCCGCAGCAAAGATTCAGTGAGTTTACAATCCTCACAAGGCAATCGGCATCAATTTGGTGTTACAGGTGATTTAAAGTAAGTATCAATTTGATGCCTTTGTCGTAAGATATGTCATAGGTCAGTTTGGAGTGTCAAGAGTACAACCATTTCTTTTGCAACATGATTGTTTTTCAAAACATTGTTTTTCACTAAAGTTCAATGATAACCAAAAATGATTATTTTTCAATCATTGCCGAGCACGTTAGTGCAACATGCCTTTTGAAAGTGAGTTAAAGTCTCGAGACGTAGTAGAGTTATGTCTAACAAATACTAAAGAGGAGAACTTGTCATCTCAAAACTTATTATCACCGGGTAGCATATACGGATGCGTGCCCTCCGCGTTATACCCTCGTAGAAGGCACATGAGGAACTAGACACAACAGACAAAGTTGATACCATCTATTGAAAAACTCCTACCTCGAAGTCAAGGCTTTGCCGCATTTTAAATATGCTTTTCTTTCATGGCACTAATGAATTACCTCGTTATTATTTATTCGTTGTCGAGCGTGTGAAGAAAAACTTCGTGGTACTTCGAGAGTACAAAAAGGCGCTTTTGGTTGACAATAAAGACATTAAGGGTCTCAACCACCGCACGCATCGAATACTACTTGAGGATGGTGCCAAGTCCACTATCCAACCTCAGAGGCGACTAAATCCTAATCTCAAAGAGGTGGTAAGAGCTGAAATTCTCAAGCTTCTGGATGCAGGTATAATTTATCCTATTTCATTTAGTGCCAGCATCTCAGACAAGTTGTACCAAAGAAAGCGGGTATTACTGCGGGTTAAAATGATAAAAATGAATTGATACCAATAGAACCGCGTAGGCCTGAATGTGTATCGGGACTAAAGTTAAACGTCAGAATTCAGGAAGATTCATTTTCTCTACCATTTATCGATCAAATGCTAGAAAAATTACCGGGTATCCATTCTAATGCTTAGATGGATATCAGATACAACCAAATTGTGGTGGCTCCCGAGGATCAGAAAACAACATTTACTTGTCCATATGGTACATTCGCTTAGGCGAATGTCAGCTTAAGCTATGTCAGGCTCCACCACATTTCCACGGACAGATGATGTCCATATTCTCCACTGACAGAGAAACGATCGAGGTCTTATGGATAATTCTTTTTCGTTTTTGGATCTTCTTTGACTCCATTGCTTGACAATTTGAACTTGTTATGAAGCCGCTGCGAGGAGACTAATCTTGTCTTGAATCGAAAAGTTGTCACTTTATGGTTCAAGAAGATGTTTGACACAAAATCTCCTCTATAATGTGTTTCGAGCAAAGAGCGTATATAATTGAAAGCATTTCCACCAAAAATGTGTCAAAGATGTAAGAACTTTCCTTGGTCATGCCGGTTTTATCATGCTCCATCAAGGATTTTTCAAAATATCTAAACCTTTATGTGATTTGCTTCAAGGATGCATCTTTCCCATATGACTAATGGTGCGCCAAGAAGTTTTAATATATCACATAAACTTATTTCAAGCCCAGCGGTCGTTGCACCCGATTGACAAGCCCATTTGAAATTATGCGCGATGCAAGTGATTATTTGCCAAGTGCAGCTTCTGACAAAAAAAGCATTTGGTATGTATTCCGTGTATTTGATTGCGCGAGCAAAACTCAACGATGCTCAACGTGAATTACACTACTACCGGTATGAGTCGCTTGGTTTGTTTTTGCTTTGGATAAGTTTAGACTATTTGATTGATCTCATGTGGGTCAGAGTACACTGATCATGCTGCATTAAAATATTTGCTTTCCAAAAAAGATGCTAAGCCTAGGTTGATAAGATGGATACTTTTACTTCAAGAATTCGACCTAGAAATTAAGGACAAAACGGGTTCTGAAAATGTGGTGGCTGATCATTTATCTAGAATTGTATCACCCCTAGAAGAAACACCCATTAAGGAGACCTTTCCTGATGAACAATTGTTGGTAGTCACTCAGAATCAGTCACCTTGGTATGCAGATTTTGTTAATTATATCGTTAGTGGAGTCTTACCACCTGAGTTAGCATACCAACAAAAGAAGAAATTTTTATCTGATGTGAAACAATACTTTTGGACATCCCTTCGTTCAAGCTCAGGTCATAATATCATTAGAGGTGTATCCTCGAGATAAAATTGCCGACATCCTAGAACATCGGCTGTCTTTGGTAAGTAGAGGCCATTTCGTCCTACCCGGAAAGGTGTTACACCGGGTTTTTATTGGCCTACATTATTTAAGTGATCAGAGTAACTTTGTGAAGTCCCGATCGTTGTCGAGAATTGTGTAATATGTCCCGGCAAAAACCGATGCCCCTTAATAATATTTTCCTATCAATTTGTTTGACGCTTGGGGTACGATTTCACGGGTCCTTTCCATCATCTTTTCCAATAAGCAATATTCTCGGGTATGTGTGACTACGTGTCCAAGGAAGCAGCCTTTTCAAACTAATGACGCAAGTGAAGTCATATCTTTCTTAAAGAAAAATGTGGCATTAGATTTGGAACTCTCGAGCTATCATTAGCGATGGGCGTAAACATTTTTGTAATAGTATTTAGGAGACATTGCTATATAAATATGGGGTAACCCATAAAGTTGCATTACCATATCACCCCTCAAACAAACGACAGTCAATTATCTATCAGAGCTTAAGTGCATTTTAGAGAAAACAAATAACGATCTCGTAGTGATTGTCTAAGAAGTTAGACGATGTATTATGGTGTTAATAAGAACCGCATTTAAGACACACCTATTGGTATGTCTCCTTATCGCCTTGTTTATGGTAAAGCTTCGTCACCCTGCCGAGTTTTCGGCATAAAAGCACATCGGGCGGTGAAATCTCTAAATTTTTGATCTCAAGTATTTGTGTGCAAAGAGATTTAATGATCTCAAATGATTTAAGAGTTTCAGTTTGGGGAGCTTATGAAAAACGCAAAAATTTACAAGGAGCGAACCAAGGCTAATCATGATAGTTTAATTCGCCGCGAAGTTTCAAGTCGACAAACAAGTTTTGTTGCTCACTTCATTGCTCCCGTGTAAAGCTGAAATCTAAATGGTCCGACCGCTATCATTACCCAAGTTTTCCTTAAGTGGAAATAACCTGAGAGAAGGAAATTTTAAGGTCAATGGTGAACGCTTGAAACATTATTACCAAGTGGGACACGCTGAGCAGTAAATACGGTGGTCATAAATATACAAGACCACTCATCGAATGAGCGTAGTCCTTCTGTCAAGCAAAGACGCAACGAAGGGCTATCGGGAGGCAACCATATCTTTTAGATTGCTAGTTATTTTATTTCTTAGTTTCATGTGTGTCGGAAAAAAAAAAAAAAGGGTGAAATTTGGTAAAGTGACGTTGGGCAGCTTAGTTGCTACGGGAGGTCAAATTTGACCCTGTATGGCCTTTTTAATAGGAGAATAACGCGTCCGCAGATTAGTCACAAAATGGTATAATTACTTGACCACCCTGTAAGATTTTACATTTAAAATAGAATAAAATACAATAAAAATAAGAATAAATAAAAAATAAAAAAAGGAAGCGAGACCCTCTTCCAACTTTAGTCAGCGAACCCTGTACCAGCCAGCAGACCTCTCTCTCACCTCGCCGCCCCTTTCACTCAAACACCACCCCCAATCACCACCTGCCCCCTCCGGCCGCATACCCCACTCTAGCTCTCAGACCAGAGCCTCCTGCGGCACTGCCCACAACGCTGTACCCACCGCTTCTCCCTCTCACCTCTGGGCCAAGTAACTCCGACCTCAAGCACCAGCCCGGCCGCATACCCCGCCTCCGTCGCAGATTCTCTGTGTCCGGCAAAGCTCTCAAGCAGATCCGACTGCCTGCCAGCCCGCCCGCGAACTCCACCTCCCCACCTCGGCGCGGCCTCGCCGATCCCCTGGGCCCCAATCGGCCCAGCCTCGGCAGCTCCGCCCGTCACTCAAGATTAGCCTCCAACTACCACCTTCGGCCCGCGCCGCAGTTTCCTATTATTTCACAGGCCAATGGCCATTTCGTCTCTGCTTAAGCCCACCGTTTCGCATTGCTGCTTTATTTTTTTTTAATTTTCTATTTTATGTTGCGAAATTTCCAGACTTATTTTTTTTTTAATTTAGGTTGTTATTGATTTATTTTAGTTATGTCTTTAATTCGCTTTCTCGTTTATCACAGGAGCTTGGGGATTTTGATTTCAGCTTTTTGTTTAGTTAATTCTTTAATCGATTTCTGTTGTGTTTCTGCTCGATCTCGCATTCGGCATTTGTTTTAAGTATTTTCAAAGATTATTAGTAGTACTTATTTTCTACTGATCTGATTATCGTGTCATTAGTTGTGTTTCGTTACGTGTTCATTACTGAATTTCAATGGATTATTTAGTGCAATACGCCTCCTAAAACCTAAGTTGGCCAAAAGGCCTGGCCTTAAGGTTAAGTCCATGGTTTTGCACTCAACCCCAAGCCTTTGTTTTCCTCGCTTACTTCTGGGATGATAATTCCTTAGCTTTGGTATAATGAGAGAAAGGATAATGTTATGTTTTTCGAAAAGCGGTGGAAGACGTGAGAAAGTCTTGGCGAGATATGTGAATATTTTGAGAACTTCGTCAATGCATTTCTAGCCCCTCCTACTCGAGTTTATGTCGATCTTGTTAAAGAATTTTATGCCAACACGGAGACAAAGGGTAACATCACTTCCTTTAGTCATTAAGACAATCAGCGGGTTCCTATGTAGCCTTAACGAGAACTTTATCTCGTATTTGCTGTGTTTCCTCGATGTGAGTGATTCTTCTTTGACACTAAGTCCGAGACGCATTGCTAACTATATTCGGTTTGATTTCCGTGTCAGATATGCCTATTTTTACTCTCAACTTAGTACGCCTACTTAATTATTGTCCACTAAGGACTGCCCGTCCCACACGAGCGTAATAGAACTCATATCCAGCCCACCGGGTTAAAGGCTCCTCGAAAGGCAAAGATTGTATCGCTTGCATCGTAGTTCCCGCCACTCACGAGAGCGTTAGGGAAGAGATGTGTATTTCTATATGTGATGTCTATGGGTTGACGGGTTAGAGCGCCCGCACTTTGACCTATTCTTATTCAAGATATGCCAATGGGCCGCTTGTTCAAGTACGCCGCATTTGTTTATCCCCTAACGCCAACATTAGTATTTGAGCACTTTCGTGTACCCCTGCACTCTCAGCTGCAGTTTCGTGGATCGACGAATCGTGTTCACAAAAGCTCATCCGGCTATGATGTGATCCTAAGCTCTAGCTTCGCCGCTTAACAAATTTTGTCGGGCTACCGCATTCATCTATGTGGCCCGTATAGTGATCGCATTACGAGACAAGGGACGGTGCACTTCGATCGTAGATTGGATGTTCAAGAGGACTTGTTATGCGATTTGCGCCGGGTCGACGACGGTGAGGACGCTGACGCCCCATCCACCTTTCTTCGACGCAAGCCGCCCCACCTCACACTTGTCGTGTGGAAGTTTTGTATTTGTCTACTTTTATTTCGTATTTATGCATCGGTGGCAATGTCTGCTCTCAAGTGTAAAGGTGCGTAATGCTTGTCCTTAAGTATACGAGTAAGTTTAACTGATAAATTGACGATCCTCGATCAATAGTAAATCAGACAATATTCGAATGATGATTTTTGTGCATGATCGATTGAGTTTTTGACTCGACATTCTTAAATGCGTGATGTTTTTGATCAAGTTCGAAAGTAGATAACTCTTGCTGGAATACACCCTACCTCGTGAGATTTTGTGTCTAAATTTACTGAGTTTCTTTTCAAGCGCGATACCAATATGTTTTGTATTCTCTGTAACTTGTTTTGAATCTCTCTCATACTTTGTATGCATGACAAAAAATGATTTAAGGCATTTAGGTTATAATCCACGTGATCCTAAAAAGGCTAACCCGATGTATTATCCACTGTACGAACCCCCTCGAGCCTAAGCCGACCTTTCTTTGTGATTATAACAAGACTTATGCTTCATAAGCCTTATTCTTATCACGTTGTCCCTACTGGGAGTGTGTGTAACTTTGAATTATCTATGTTGAATTTCAGGGTTTGTTAAGAGTTGAATTAACTGGCATGGGAAGGAGAAAACATCAAAGATTTAAAAAAAACTAAAGAGGAAAAGAAAAAAAAGTGTATACATAAATGTAGAAATATGATCTCAAAGTGAAAAGAAATTGTGTCTCAAGCTTAATTATTAAAAGTGTCTTTGATGTTTATGGGGTGTACTTCTATGAAAAAAAAACTTAAGAAAACATATGAATAAGTAATATGGCAAGCCAAGGATGGTACTTAAACGAGATGTAGAATGTCAGTCAAGGGCGTAGTTGTTTAGACATGCCATGTTCAACATAATTAATCTGCAGTTTCACATCTCCTCAAGTATTAAAGTCCGTGAGCCAAATATTTATCCTACCTTCACACCTGCCCTCATTACAACCCTATAAAAGACCTTTCTCCGATTTATGTTCAATGCATCATTGATGGATCGATAGACGATAACCAAGCATACGGTAGAAACATCTCATGATTCGTAGAATCGCGCCGTAAAATGCAGAACCACTTTGATACATTCGAGCCGACGCGAGAAGGAGAAATTCACCAGCGTAATTATCTACCTGGCGAATTGATGATATTATGTGCTTGGCTAAGAGGAAGAGCCATTACTCAAGCGATTGATTGTCAGTTCGAGAACTCCAACGATATACGGCAATTTCGAGATCCTCGATGTTTAATTTGTCTCTCGCTTCTATGTCATTCGGCTGAGACAAGAAGAACTTATGGGGCGTGATAAGTGTTTATTATATAGTGTTTCGAGGCCCCTAATTACGCATTAGTTGATGTTATTTTTACCTTAATCCGATATAATTTGTAAATTTGTTTTCGCTTTATTTGAGTTTATAAGTAGCTATCTAAGTAAAAGCATGAATCTATTAATTGAAGATAAGGAGTACCCACTAAGAGTTACATGAAATATGATCCAAGAATAAAGTGGATTCGGCTCATCACTATTAGTTATGGAAATCTATAAAAGAGGGGAAGCTAGAGTAAAAGGAGATATCTTGAATTTCCGTAGTTAAGTCAATAACGCTGGCTTTGAAGCCAAGTACCATTAGAAGTTGAGTTGATTACTTTTAATTGGTTTGAATATTTTTTATTCAAGTTATTTTTATTGTTAAGGATGAATGCTATTAATTCCATGTATTTATTTATGTATTTTATTATGAACTAATTTTATTATTAAATGTGACCATTTAGCTGATCTGATGATTTGATTTTCTTGGAGTTAATTTATTTCCAGCCATAATTCGATTATTGTGCATAATTAGTATTTAATATTCGATATCACATGTCGCTCATATAAGTGATTAATTGCTAGAAATAGGTTGTCACTTACTTAACCGATAATCGAACACATGTTTCAATTTACCATGTAGATATAGGTAATGCTACGTGCAATTTAATAAGCATAAGTTATTAAAAAGACTTTATTTTAAGCTATCATAGAGATATAGTTAGTTTCTTAGGAGACTTAATTGGTGTTAACCGAGAAGTAATATCAATTGTTTGTGAATGTTTTATATGAACTAATAAGTAACTACTAGTTAAATCAACTGACGATCCGACGAAATCATGTGCCCCCGACTATACTTCAATATTAAGCATTAAATCCAATTACTTTTTTGCATTCAGTTAGTATTATTAGCTAATTTAATTGCTTAGTCAATTTAGTTAAGTAGTCTGTATAAAGATTTACTATTTAATTATTAGTTAATTAAGGATTAAGAAAAGACCTAGTATTTAGTATATTGAATTTGTGACGATACTGCCTATTCATTATAATATTTGACACCTAATTCCTGAATTTAATCTCGAACACATAAATTGGGCGTTGTCAATTTGATATCTAACCAAATCTAACTCCATATATATATACAAAGATATCTCAAAAGATAAGAATGCCTATGAAAGCTACAACCTGGGAGTAAATACTATAACATGAATACAAAATAATCGTCGACAAGGCTAAAGTCTGAAAATGAAATACAACAATCAAGAAACGGTTGACAGCACAACAAAACGAGACTGTGAGGATCCTCAGCCACCCGACGCTTCACCTACCACTAATATAACTTCAAACAAATTTCCCGACTAATCAGTCACTGCCAACCCGGCACAAACGAAATGCCGCTTCAAAGCTTAATAAAGCGTAAGCCGCGAAACTTAGTGAAAATTTAACACAGGGGTGAAACTTAAGTCATACTCTAATGAGGAAGTCAATAGATATAAGATCAAATATGAATAAATATATATATACCCAGGACAATCTAATAAGGTCATATCATAAAATTCCAAAGAAGGTCTCCTGCATAACATGTCAAAATATAATACAAAGTCTCAAAAAGGCACACAATCACCCAGAATAAAATCACAGAGACTATAACTCTAGTCATCAAACCATTTATCTCTCATATCTCCACAAGTATACCAACCTCTAATGCGCATATGCTCAACTGCCTACCTCAAGCAGGAATGGACCAATCGCTATTAAAAACCGCCTATACCGTAGTATAAGACCAACACCAACAATGATACAAAGAAAGAGTCATAGATAATCACACCGCTCTTATACCGTTATAAGGCTAAAACTGCACTTATACCAAGAGTAAGGCTAATGGGCTACATATCCCGCAAGCGAAGTAGCCACCTAACCCCTAATCATCTCAACTATAGGGTCACATCCTAATACTCAAGTCACCTCAAAGTCACGCATAACTCCAACCAACACCTCTCAATAACCAACTACTCTATTCCCAAACAATATCAAAGCACACTAGCTAAAACGTCTCACAATCAAAAAATCAATCAACTGCCGTGGCCACGTAGTCACGTAATTGCCGACAAGGCTACCTGAATTACGTAAATGCCGACAAGGCCACAAACAAAAGAAACGTGAAGTCGAGAGGTTCAAGTACATTTACCTCAAGCTAAATTTCAACGCCATCTGAATACCACATAATCATATCACGGCTCACATTAAATCTAACACATAATCATACAACAATGATATGTATACTATTCTCACATAATTATACCACAATGAAATGTTTACATAATTTAAAGTAAGTAGAATGTAGCACCTCATGTAGATAAGTACTCACCGTGAAGCCACTACAAAATCCTCAGAAAATCAATCACGAATCGCCCTTCCCACCACGATCAACGCCTAACAAAAACACCGGAAAGTAAAATCAAAAACCTACTACTATACTTCAAGGTTTCAAGATACATTACCAACTCTAAGGAACGATTCTAAACGGTCTAAAACCATCTATCAAACAACGAAATAACAACCCTGGCTTTATTTACACACAACCCAATCGGCCCCCTCTAAAATTTCCACCTTATCACTTTAACATTTCAAATCAACTTATAAATCATCTTGCTTAACCTCAAGTCCATAAATAACAACTTACACTCCAAAATTTCACTACTACTCAACTTACCAATCACATCTCTTTCTCAACCTAACCTCCTCTAATCTGATTATAAATCAAAATTTAACCTTACAACAACTAGAATAAAGGCTCCAAATTAACCCCTACACATTTAAAAGTCTTATAAAAAAGTCAACAACAAAAGTCAACTAACCTAGAAAAAGTCAACCTATCACCATAATCCTCAAACAACATCTTAAATCATGACTTAACCACTTATATTCATCATACTACCCATAACAAACTTAAAAAATACAATTAAATTCAATTTAGCAAAAGTCAACTAAAAGTCAACTATGTCAAAATCCAAGAAATATCCCAAAAGATTTGAAGTTCCTTACCTTAATTCAACGAAGACATATATTCAACCAACGACTAGCTGAAAGAACAATCAAGCAGAGAAATGGAAGAAAATTCTGCTAAGTGGAAGTGGGGACCCCTGCCAAGACCGTATAAGACAGATTGTCCTTCGCGAGACGACGCTGGCTGACAAGGACGGTAAGATATTTAAGAATGCTTGAGTCCTGCTCGGGTTTTGCTTAATTTCTCCACTTTCCGTACTTAAATCTCACACCTAAAACCGACATAAAATGTAAAATTTTCCATCACATAAACTACTACTCATATAATACTAGTCTCTCAGACATCGATTTAATCCGAAATTATTTATACTATCTCCGGTCCCACCCACCGACCAAATACTTTTTTTAACGTAACGGGTTATTGCTGCATAATCGCCAAATCTTTCCCTAAAAGCATCACTGTTAAAGACTCAAGATATCTAATAATAGATGAGATTCATACCTACATATATTCCCAACCTCCTTTCGAGGTCCCATTTTTGTTCTTTCAGGGCGAGCCATTGGGGACATATATCAGACAACCAAAATCTTTGGGATGGAAAATATTTACCTTTTTACCAATTGCAAGTTGATAGCGGTATATGTTTATGAGTAGCACTCGCCTGTATCTAATTAATGACGAGATCATGTAAAATTGCACCCACCCCCAAACAACGACCAAGAACTTTGTTCTAAATATCAACGGTTCAGAAATATATTGAAGACGTTTAATTAACGACCCGCTAAACCATTTGTACGCATACGAGAATAGATGTTCAACAGTAATTCCAATTGACATGCAATAATTATTAAATGATTCGATAAATTAGCTGCCATTTGTCAAGTCTAACTTTCTTTATAGTATAATCAGGGAATTGAGCTCTCAATTTAATTATTTGTGCAAGAAATTTTACAAATGTCATATCACGACTTGACAATAAATAAACATATAAACCATCTACTGGGGATGTGATCAATTAATACCATAAAATACCCGAACGGTCTGACATGACGGATAGGTTCATATCACCTCAATTCTCTCTAAGAAATGCGTGTGATTCGTCTCGAATCTTGCTTATGCACGCCTTATTATTAGTTTACCTAGGAAACACGCTCACATGGTCTAATCTCTTTTGTAAGCTTTAAGCCTTCAACGGATAACCATGTGTAATTTCAATTATTTTACGATCATTGTCGAACACAAGATATATGTATAGCCAGTAATCCCGTAAGGTAATTTCGGCAGCCAAGATTTTCTTCCCAAAACATTAGCAGCTGGCTATTAACGATTTAATATCTTCAAAGGCAATGATCGTATCCTCGACGATATACGCCATTAAACTCACAAGCTTTTCTTTCGAGTCAGAGAATATAAAACATCACACGACAATTTTGTCCCATTTGATAATATGAACATGGTATTACATGTTCCTTCAATCAAATCAGAGGGACCTAAAATTGTGTTTATTACTCATTTTGAGGATTTATGTCAAGAAAATATTTCTCTTACTCAGGATCGCGCTGGGTAGTTCCACTGTCTGGAATGCAAATGTCTCTGACATGTCTATGTCTAACCTTCTTAAAATAAAGAAAAATAAGATTAAAGGGAGAGTAAATCAACACAACATACTTAACATTACTAGTTTATGATAAAAGCTAAATATACTAAAAATCGCATAAACACACACATCATACTTATCAGAACATAAAAGCACACAAGCACACCATACATTATTCAAATACATAATCTTAAGCAGCTTTCTCTAATCCATATTCATTTCATTTGGTCCCCACAACGAAATCACCGCCTCAAGGTAAAGCGGTATCATTCTTTGGGATCAATTTCTTCATTGAAATTTCTTCTTTTCTTTCCTCTACAAATGCTCAACCTTTACGAGATATTTTGGTGTCCTACATGTTTTAGACCAATGGCCATTCTTTCCGCATCTCAGAAGCAGTAAATGATCACGGCTTTCAGGACCTTCTTGGATATATCTACCAGCTGACGATCATATTACCTCGGGTCATTTCGGGAGGCCTTAAATTACTATATAACATCGCCCACGACCTCAACCACGAAATGGTTACGGCCATGGCCTCTCGCCGACCACGCCCATTAAATCGACACACCACCACGCTTTAACGACTATAACCGGCCCCTTTATTAAATATTGTGGCATTTATTTCAGGTCGTGGACGAATCGGTGGTTTTTATGAGAACATCATTATTTTTGCTCGCCACTAGAAGAACAAGAACCAAATCGTGAGTACTCAAGAAATCCCCAAATTTCTATATTATCGTTGTAACACTTTAAATCCGTGGAAAGTTGAAAATGTTTTTTCCAGTAACTTTTCTTCTTCTTCGTCAGAAGCATGCCACAAAAATTCTAATCGCGCTATAATTTGGTGCTTGGTCGAAGTTATAGCAACAACATCTCTTTATAATCTTGGAACCTTAATTTGTTCTAATCGGACCATCACCTTATATGTTACATTCTTTCCTCCGATATCCAAATCTTGCCTAAATCTTGTCCCATAATATCTTGGGATCTTCAGATTCAAGAACTCTCTTTGTAATCCATCATCAATGTAGTCCTTGATTATCCTATTTACTCGACCTCTTCTATCGACAACCTTCCATCAACCGTCATGTCCCTCAGATTATCACCCTCAAGGATTTTGTCGAAGTCTCTCATTAAAGGTACTTTTATTAAGTTGTTCCAAGTTACGAAGTTATCCTGCTATGTTTAGAATTTTGAATTGATGCTTAACATCGACACGATTATATCTAAACACAAACAAACACGATCAACATCCAATATATAAGCTTACGCCGAAAAATGTCATTTTATTCAATATTACACTCACCTATTCAATACACAAATTGAAATCTTATTCAATTACAAATACCATGTTTACCTTCATGGAAATTTCATCGAAAACAAAATCAATAATCCTGCTAAGATTATAAATGGTAAATGTCGTTCATAAATGCTACATTTTCTTTTAATACTCTATTTTTTTCTAACATTTATAAAACCAACAAGAAAAGTTATGAAAGCAATTATACCGATAAATACTAAAATATCCCGCCATCTTGAAAATATTTATATAAAATGCTTGAGAACGATGTGAGAAACGCCAAGAGAATCTAAAGATTTATGAAATGGGAATTTTAAGCAAGATCCTGCTATTGTTACCGCTAGAAAACGAGGAGGAAAAATATTTTTAAGTGTGTTAAATACGACAGAAGCCGTTAATGCACATAATGTACGATCATACGATAAATGAAATTACATATGGATAAGATAATAATTTATGCTAATAATAAATAAAATAAGATAACACAATAGTGAGATAATAATATAAGCGTGGGTGTGTTTTATACCTCCACAATGTATAACGGTTAGTACCACTACTTGAAATTATCCTTCGCGACATTTGGGATTTGAACCTCTACATAATTAAGAAGAATAACGCTGAGCATTTTGTGATTTAACCTCCATACAAAGAAGATATCACACTTATTATGTAGTAATTTCGACGAAAGGCTAATTTACTATAATAAGTAGCGAATAGTAATATTAATACAATAGTTACTCTTAGTTATAGATCACTTGACGTACGCCAATTTTCTAACAATACGAGTAAATATAACAATAATAATAATAATAATAATAATAATAATAATAATACTAATAATAATAATAATAATATCCGCCTCCGGATTATAGAATACTTGATATCAAGAAGTTATCTATAATAGAGAACATATAACAAAAATAAATATCAAAACATATGATTAAGATATACCTCATAGTGGGGTACTTCCTCGATGGAGACACTCATGCTAATAACGTGGTTATAAAACCAGATATTTAATAGCTCAAACTAATACGATAATATTATATTGTTATTACTACTACTATATTAGATAGATAAGAGTGCAGAGAATGGAGTATAATATATGTATTGTTAAACTTCTTCTGATACTTTTACAATGCAAAGTTACATGTTTTTATAGGCAAAAATTTACCATGCTAACACTATTAAAATACTACCAAGTATTATTAAATTTCCACAAAATATTTCAATATTTAAGTAGATATTACTCGTTATTTCAACATTTGTAAACTCTTTTTGTTTATAACAAAAACTAACATTTTTTTTTGTGAGGAGGACCAATGAGCTAATGTCGAGAACATGCACATCGAAAAGCTACGTTAACATATGTAAGACATCGTGAATTAAAAAAAAAAACTGCTAAGAAGTCCATAGTAGTACACACTCCCTTTATTTATTTTTATTAAAAATGGTAATGCAAATTTAAACCAGAAATAAATAAACTCAACTCCTCGAAACGAAGGCTAAAACTTTAATATTTTTTTAATTAATCTTGCAAAAAGCAAATCATAAGATAGTATAATGAAAAACAATGGACCGACCCATCGGATGCTTACCCGACTAAACTAGATACCTATTAAAAAGAAAAAGATTTGAACAAGAATTTAATTTGAAGTATATAAACTAAAGAAAACAAATATATATATATTTTTTTTAATGATCTACTTCTACAAAACTTCTTTAACTATTTAATTACAATCTAAAATGTCATATAACCTGTAGTTCAATTTCACAAAATTATGTAACGACTCCATCTCAAAATTCTCGAGATTAATCGTCATTAACCCGAACATCGGAGAGTCACCATACAACTTTAATTCAAAAGAATGTATGAAAATAATACATTTACGCCCATGCTGTAATCTAAGATAACAAATATTACTCACAATTTCATCAATACATATAATAACAGGCCAACACATTCGAATACAACTAAAGACTATTCAAGACTGCTGGCGATTCTCTACCTAATTCCACCCGACCATGATTTATCTATCTCATTCTACAATTGTCGCTTTAACGCCACTTTCCCCAACAACAAACAATACTAGTCCCTCCAAACACAAGCGAACCCGAAGCTCCATGAATATTTATATAACGAAACATAACGAATCACACATATATGCACATGTAAACATATAGTCTCAACACTATAATAGAATCCATATCTCAAATGATCAATAATACCCGCTAACATAATCATATCAAATAATCCAATGAATAAACTATCATACACACAAATAACGACATTCAAAAAGATATCACACAAAGAACAATAACTTCTATTCTAGCTTCATCAAAATCTACTCTTCCACTATAAGTAAGAAAATAACATCACACGTCACTGCTGATTCTACCCTACCAAACGAGGGCAAATCCATTCTCAAGTGTTTCCATTCCAAGAAGCGAGAAAAACAAGAGTAAAAATTCAAGCATCTGCTTGGATTCTACTCCATCAAACTTAATAACCCCAACCTTGTGAGAAAGTACCTCAATTTAACCTGACTAGAAGTTCAACAACAAATCCCACCATCGATATCACCACTGATATCACAAACTCGTATATCACTACCAAATATCACAATTGATCATATTACAATACTCAACATCGCAGTCTCAATGTCACATATCATATATATAATTCATTTAGTAAAACTATACAACTTACATATACACCATATATATGAAAGGTTATTCGCATGATATAAATATTACTCAATTTCAAGCCAAGCCCAAGATCAACAATTTTACTACCCGAAGCAATCCAACCCGACATCCACAATTCCAAAGAACATAATAATAATAATTACTTTTACTTCTTTTAATTTCAAATAAATACGCAATAAAATCCAACAAACCCGATATAATTTATCATACCAAAATATAATCGAGGAGCCCAAATCATTCTCGCCTAAATATTATGCAATACAAATCCATTTTTTCTCCATTTAAATATATTTCTACTCATTTTAACATAATGGAAATCAAACAAATAATAGTTAAACATTTTAAAATTACTAAATTTGTATGTAGCTCACATAAAATTCAAAGTTATCAGAATACTTCCTCAATTATATTTTTAAACTACAAGTCGCTCTTTATTCAAAGACACGATTTAGTAATTAAATCACTGCAAGCAAATTCAAACTAATTCTAAAATTACCCATGTACTATGGTAAATTAGGAAATGTCCATATGCAATATTTTCTAATATTTTCAAAGGTTTGATATTTATTTCAAAATTTATACACTTTCTATTTAATCAAAATTAAAAATAATTACTAAACATCTTCAAAATTAAACGCTTTTTCTTGGGTCAACTCAAAAATATTATAAATGGCTCACAAATCAAAAAATTATTAAATTTACATAAATACATTACTATTTATCGTTATTTTCTTCCAAAAGTCAAACCGAACTAAAATAGTCAACAAAACACAAATATTCAACTTTCTCTCTAAAGATTAATATTCAAGTGTTTAAACATAACCTAAACATTTAGATTACATTCAATCTAAAATCAACAAAATTCAACGCTTCATAACTTTCAAAATAATTAGAATCAAGAGAAATTTTTTACCTTAAACCGTTTAGAATGACGTAGGTATTTAACTTCAACTGCTTTCACTAAAAATTGGTAAAATTTTAAAAGGAGGAGGGGAGAGGCTCGCCATATCATGAAAGGAAGATATTTAAACTTTTGGTTTTATAATTACATTTAACATCAAGAAAACGTTGCGCACGGTGCCCAAGCAAGTACAAGCGTGGCGATTAAGAGGTGAGAGGTATCGTTGACAACGTGTCGCTGCTTGTTAGCTCGAGGGAAAAGATGAGTCATACCTAACTACACATTTATTTAGTTCGGTTATTTCAAATCTTTACTATCATTTCGATTATGATTTATCGTAAACTTTTATTATTTATT
Organism: Lithospermum erythrorhizon; assembly: GCA_019722365.1. Taxonomy (NCBI): domain Eukaryota; kingdom Viridiplantae; phylum Streptophyta; class Magnoliopsida; order Boraginales; family Boraginaceae; genus Lithospermum; species Lithospermum erythrorhizon. The sequence continues at coordinate 133,998 of JADFUC010000277.1, read as the reverse complement.
TTGACAATTTTATTATATAATATTATATCTTATTCATAAATACTTATTTGGAATATCACGAATATGTTTAGAGTTAATAGATTATTAATTTATTTTCATATTTTTAACTATCGTGGTATTAAATAATTTGAATTTAATCAAATATGAAATAAATTTGGGTTCGATAGAAAATAGATATAAAAAAACATTTATCTTATATATTTAGTTGACCTAGGATTTATGTGATTTTAAATTTAATGGATATCATATGAATATTTCAATTTTGAAACTATTATTGTATATTTTAATGTTAATAAATAAATAAATGTAATTTTAAATTTAATGGATATTATATAACCATTATATTATGTGACTTGTTAATTATATGTGCCCATAAATAATACTCCCTTCATTATTACTAAAAGATTATCCACTTTGACAAGCTGATAATTTCTTTTAATTTTTAAACCTGATAGATAATTTTGTTTTGTATTGTATAATACTTGATGAAACTATATTAATTAAAAAATACATTTCAAATTTTTCCTTTGAGTATATTTTTATTAAATATTATAAAACACAATAAATATATTCAAATTCAAAATTTGAAAATTATAACATCAAAAAAGCTCAAAACGACAATCTTTAAGTAACGGATGAATATTAATTATATAGGCCCATAAAGTTATAGTCATAAATGAATACCAACCCAAACTCTGTATTAAAGTCGCTGACTGATTTTTAGATCCTGGCCCAGTCCGCCGGGATTTCTGGATAAAAAAACCGGTCGGACCGAACCGGTTTTTGAAATGGTTATTTTGATCGAACCGACTGATCCGCATCGGTCCGGACGGACCTGACAGTAATCCTGGCCCGTCCGGCTCAAGATTTACTTTTTTTAAATAAAAACCTAAACTAAATTTTTACCCCATTTCAAAGCCTAATATGCAATACCAAAGTAAAGGCCTCGATATTTCGCCTTCTCGTAAACGCCTAAACCATTCCCCTCCCTATTTGTGACTGGCCGATTCAAGAACCTCTCCCCTATCGCCGATTCAAACACTCTGCCCTCAAGTAAGTGTAAGTTATTAATCTCCTAATTTAAGTTATTATTTCAAATGTTTATTATTTTTGGGCTATTATTTCTAATTTGTTTATTATTATTTCGAATTTGTTTATTAATTTTAGTTTATTAATTTGTATTAATTTTTTGTTATTATTTCTTAGTTATTATTTCGACTTGGGCTTGTTTATTAATTTTAGTTGTTTATTATTTTTAGTTATTATTTCAAATTTGTTTATTAATTTTAGTTTATTAATTTGCTTTATTAATTTTGTTATTAATTTTAGTTTATTAATTTTTTTTATTTTGGTTATTATTTGTTCTCAGGCAACTCAAGTGGCAGTTTCGCCTCAAACGATTAGAGAAAAATCTGTGCTAAATACCTCAGTCGTGTTGTTTAAATTAATTAATTTATTATCTCAATTGATGTATTAATTTAAGTTGTATTTTGCGTTTGTATCATTGGGATGTGGGGTTAGTTTGAATTTGAGATAATTGTTGCTTGATCGATGGATATATCATTTGAATATATTTAATAAGTTGTATTTTATGTTTATCGGTGATCAATAAAAGTGAGAGCATGTGACTGGTCAGGTTGATTTTCAATTGTTGTTCATTTTGGTAATGGGGTCGCTTTGGATATCATGATTTGTGAATTGTTGAATAAATCGATGTTTTTATATATAAAAAATCATTATCATGGATTGACTATACTATATATTAATATTTTATGTCTCGTGTCAGGTCGATTTCGAGTTGTCCGCTTTTGGGACGTGGGTAGCCACGCCTCAAAACATAAAAAATCCTACCAAATCTAATAAAAAATTTACCATCAGAAGGGCCAAAATCCGTAACCGAACCGATCCGAACCGATTTCGATAACCTGGACGGATTTTACACCTTTTCAAAATTCAACCGGGTTTCGATTTTTTCGCTCTCGAATCCCAAGAATCCTGGCCCGATCGCACCCCTACCTAGATACTCAAACTCGTCTCTTACTATCATATTCCCAGAAAGTTGTAGGAGAAGAATAATGAATATGAACCGTTACTTCCAGGACTACTAGACTTTTACATATATCAGCCTTTCATCACAAAAGTAGTTAATCAAATTTCTTAAAACCTTTTGGCACATCTCTGCTCTACTATTATAATATTAACAAATTTCAAACTAATACTTTATAATTATATTTTGTATTACTACTACTATATTAGATATAGCACGCAGAATGAGTATAATATACGTATTGTTAAACTTCTTCTCATACGTTTACAATGTAAAGTTACATGTCTTTTATAGGTAAAAAATTTACCATGCTAACAATATTAAAATACTACTAAGTACTTATTAATTCACAAAATATTTCAACATTTAGAGCTGCTACTTGTTATTTCAACATTTGCGAAGCTCATGTTTATAACAGCTTCACTTGTTACCGCTATCACTTATCACGCTACTTTTATTGTGGGAAACCGGTCATATGGAAAGCGGTGTCTCACCCAAGTCGTGAGCGGACAAGACACCGACACATCGGCTAACGACTGGTCGACGGCAATGTCCGTTATACCGCATACCTAACGCCTACGCCCACAAGCCTACCGACGGGCTTAATATGCTATTCTCCTTTAATGTGTTTAATGCGAATCCGCACACCGTAGAATTATCGGGAGTGCCCACTGGCCTCACCGGCCCACTAGTTAGTGTACCGAACCTCGACTAATCTTTGGGCTTCGCCCACCTGATGTCCTCAAGTTCAGTTTAGTAGTTTATTTCTCACAAGTCACACCTATTTACACTATTACAAATAAAAAAACAAACCACGCACATCCATAAAATAAACCATAAATATCTAAATCAAAATTTAACAAATTCACATAATAAACTTCAAACATCATAACCAAAGTTTTAACATTTTAAAATAAAATAAATCATAAACATCCTATCCATATAACAAAATAAATCAAAGTTCATTCATAAAAGAAAGGCTAATTCTGCATTTTGCTCATCGATACTATCACATGCTTTACAGCAATTCCCTAGCCTATCGCATTGTTTCTGCGCCATATTCCTAATCTATTTATCAAGCTTCGTGGTCAACCCCTCACCTAATTTTTTACGTAAAGACAAAATAGATTTTCTGCATAAAATGACTTTTTCCCTAACACTAAATTTGAAGTATGTGGGGCACATTTTATATAATTAAAATAGAATCTCATACTTTTATTCTTTAACACACCTACTCCCCGCTCTTCCCCTAACCCTCCCCTTAAACTTTCTCCCCTGAACTTTTCCCCTCAACCTCACCAACTATCACTTATTTATTTGACACACCCTACCCAACCCCTCCCCCCTAAACTTTGCCCCCTGAACTTTCATCAACCATTAATTTTTGACACGCCTAACCTTAGTTTTACCTTCACTCTCTACCGACTTTCGCTCTTCATTCCTCACCACCATTTATTCGTCTCCCCCGATCTGCCCCTAACCACATACCTCCCATCCTACCCCAATCACCAAACAAGTGATATTTTATGAAAGTTCGTGAGCAAAGTTTGGGGAGAAAAGCTTGTGTAGAGCAAGTGTAGATAGGCGAAGCATAAAGAAAAATTGATGGTTGATGAAAGTTTATGTACAAGCCATGTAAAGTGGTCAGCGGTGGTGTGTCAAATAAATAATGATAATGCAAGTTCGTAGGCAAAGTTCAGGGAAAGTTTGGTGGGAGGCATGGGAAACGTAGAGTATGTATTACAGAAGAATAAAAGCCGCTTTATTTTAATTATTGTGAAAATGTGCCCCTACACCTTAGTTTAGTGTCGAGCAAAAGAGTCATTTTGTAAATCGAAAATCTGTTTTTGGCCGTAAAAATCGCAACTTACCTCAAACTATAAATTAATTAGGAACCATGACCTGAAATGAGCAAATTAGAACCATGGCCTAAAATGATACAATGATTATGGACCAAGCTCAAACAAACTCATAATCTGGCGAACTACATGGTGCATGATAGTATAAGTGGACAAAATGCAAATTAGCCTAAAAGAAAATAAAAAACAAAGAACATAATTCTTCTGCATCTATCATATCTTGGATATTTGGGAGTGAAAGATCGGATTGACGTGGATGTCCTGGATATACATTATATAGTAATGTTATGAAGTTTAGTTACATGAAAATCAATGAAATCCAGGCGATTTTCAATCTTCTACATTCCAAGTTGGATATTCTCCCAACCTACACATTTTAACATTCATAAAAAAGAATGTTATATAAAATTTACTTAGACATTACATTCATACCTTTATATATCCAACAATATTTCATGGTCACTCATAGAACGAAAAGACGTAAGATTGTATCAACTTTTAACTCTCTAATAGAGAATAATAAATAACTCATTAACAAGATTTTATCATAAATAAGTAATATAATAAAAATAATATGATGGAATGATTGTATCAAGGTCCAATGCAATCCTTAAACGAGGGAAGATGACGATAATTCCTTTGAAATTTTGATCAAACAATTTGTTCTCCAAGATGGAATCACATCAATTTGAACATATAGAACTTTACAATCTAAGTAGTGTTAACCAAGGATGATATATACTATGCAAAAGAAACGAATCCAATGATGATATTTGATGCGAGGAATGAAAGAAAGTCAATTTATATTTATAGGAGAGGAAAAACCCGTAGTTTCTTTTGCGGAACCGACGGTTTCAAGCTACCCAAGCTGACGCCTCGCTAATAACAAACTACATACTTCAATGATCAATGTTTAAATAAAGTGTATTACGACGTCCTCATTACATGTTTAGACGTCCAAAGATAATTAAGCGGATGTCCGTCGCACTAAGCGACGTCCGCGAATGCGCGAAAGTAATCCAACTTAAAAGTTATGTAATCGACGTCCTGGCGAATTTAAGAGACGCCATGTTAATCTTAACCACTAACGCATCGCTAAGGCCGAACGCGATTCTAACTGGCCCAATCAACTGCGATCAACTTATGCCTGAACGAACTTTTTTTTCTTAAAATCTCACCACCCCATCTCATTAGTGTAATTTAACCCAAAACCCGACTAACGAATAGATTAACAAACTACCACCAAACCTCGTCTACTTGCCACGCCTAGACACCGACGCACATCGACTTGAAGTGGAAATAAGAAGTCTGGATATATGTCATGGTAAAAACTAAAAAGACCATAATTAATTTAACGGATTTCTACTTTTTTAATGGGCAATAATTTTTACATTTCATTTCTTAATTATGATACGTATTTTTTAATATAATTTTACATTATAAATAAAGTGTAATTATCATTGGAGCGTTAAAATTATTGACCGAAATTTAAATAAATAATATGCATATGCTCAAATAATCTAAATAGATGGAGTATCTTAAAATTAGTTATCTCATTATATAAAAATTTGGTTCCGTCATTATCTTTGTCCATAGACGTGAATTATTTAAAATGACACAAGTAGCATCTTAGAGAATAGTATATCATATTTCGTGTCCGCTTCCTTGTACCAGTATTACATGAAACATAAATCATGGAAGACAAATTCACCTATAAGACATCTCGCCGATATCTACTTTCATACAAAGATCCTCGCATATCTACAAGGATTCGATCCCCTAAGAAGAATAAATTAATCATTACCAATCCATGTCAAAATTTGTCATGGTTACCTCATTTATGTCAAGGATGTGTACTGGGTGGCTACGACTGTTCGCATTATCTCTGACAACCTCCCACACGTATGATTTTGACCAATCGTGGCGAAATATTTTAATGGTGGACTTATAAATCATGTGTTACCAATTGTTATATTAGCTCGTATCCAATATCTACAAATATATGGGATTTACTATATCAACATTTATATAACAAATTGACAAGTATACATGTATGAGTAATTGACACAACAACTGAGACTAATGATTTTTATGACAGCTTAGACGGCTACCATTTTTGTCAGTCACGATTGTAAGTTCTCGAATATATATTTTTCGATTTTGCTTGAGTATTTCAAGCATTTAAGACTATATTTCAGTATCAACTCTGAAAGCATTCCCCAAGCACAAGATTGAGATTTGCATATATGGAAAGTATTTATGGAAGATATTTCCACATATGTTTCATGCCTCTATCTCTATATAAGAGAGTTGCCTCACAGATTCAAAAAACACCACTCCATACATAATAATTCTCTACGCGAAGAGCCGAAATTTTAAAGATTTGAGAGATTATATTTTGCAGTTGAATGTGTTAAAATAATTTCTAAACTTCTAATCGTAATGATTGTTTACTTTACACTACGTTATAACAATCATTGAGAGTTTTTCATTGTAAACACCGAATACAGGATAGAAATGCGAAGATAATTTGTTTACTAGTTCGAGTACTGCGCTGTCGATACATGTTCTTATTTATAATATCCTCAACATCATAGTAAAAATCCTTCACTCAAAGTGGCTCCGCCTCTGCACCTAAAAGGCATCGGGCACCGAACCCAAGTTACCATCTTTGCGTCTTTAATTTCTCAGACTATTTATTTCGCTTTTACCGTCTCGTCGATTTGTTTTGTCAATCCGAAAGTATTGACAATTGGTCTAACAACTGCTCCAAAGAAATCTATTTCACAAATAGGTTACTTAACTTTCACCGTATCGAGCGCACTGACATGGCCGCAGTTGGGATCCTCGTAATCAGGCGCTAGATTAAAGAAAGTTCAATAAATCGCCCACCTATTCTCGATGGTTCAAATTATTTATCGAAAAGAGCAGATGGTTGCTTACTCGAGATCTATGGATATTAAACATTGAAGTCTCGCTTTGTATGGTCGACCCTCCACCTACGCACTTTAACCGACACGGCACCATGATCGAGAAGCCTCCCGACTGAATGGACCAGAAAGGAACGGAAGCCTCAATGAAAATCTCAAGGCCTCGATGCAATACGTGAAGTTGTATGAACACAAATGTCGATATATCGATCTCAACTCAGAGTCAGCGCTAAAAGAAGCTTCGGGGAACTCTAGTCAGGTATTTCAAGGAACTCACAAAGTTCGTAAGGTGGTTTGCCTCCAGCCTTTCTCACCACCAAATTTGAGAACTGAGGATGAAGTGAAGAGAAACCATCGAAGTTCATTATCAAACTTAAGGAGATATCCAATGAATTCTATTTAATTCGAGAAACGACGCCAAGAAAAGATCATTTAAAGATTCTGTATTCTTCCCAACAGATTCGACTCCAAAGTGGTTGTCATAAGAAAGCTAATGGCATCTCGATTATGAAGGTAGATGAGCTATTTGGTTCTCTTTATCGCTTGAAATGTCTCTCTTGACGATCGGCGAAAGATAAGAATCAAACACCGTCAAAACCGTACGCCATGGCCCATTCAACAATGGTACCTACTAGACACAAATGTTTAAAAAGATTGATCAACAAGCTACGTAGATCCAAAGGTAGCGATGTGAAGCAGGTCATAATCGATTCAATGTCCAACTTTTCACAAAGTATGTAATATTATCTTAAGTTTGTACAAAGAAACTAAATGACGCGCTGGGAAGATTGTTGTATTTACAAACAAAGTTTCACTGACCGACTGCAGATTGAAGAAAGAGGATAGTGATGAGGAAGAGATGTCTTATAAAGAAGTCGATGTTTTAAAAGTTGTTTCGTTTATCAGAATAAAAAGCTGATAGATTGGTATACCAAACAAGTGAGTGAACATAAATACCTCCTATTTAGAATAACGAGATGTTAATTGGCTGACTCAGTTAAATGACAAGGTTGAGGGATTGAAATGAATAAAGCCATGAAAAATCCGCCCATATGCTCAATTCTCGTACATCTAAACTAGATTTAAATTTTTCATTGGTCAATCTCCAAATGGACCATAATGTAGGATATGTTAGTCGAGAATATTCAAAGAATCAAAGTTTGTTCCACTAAAGTTAAAGAATCTCAACTGTTGTACCAACTGCCAATAAATGGGTTCGACAATCAATGCTTCTCATGATAATGACACCTAAGAAAACAAAAGGAAAGAAAGCTGGTATGCTATCAGCCTGTGGAAAGAAAGCGTCACATAGCACTTAATGCTACAAGCTCTACGGAAGGAACATTCATCAACATGGTCGATTCTCATATTCAAAATTTAAGTAATTGTTCATCATAAGGAAATCTGAGGCTGTGCGAAATTTCGATGTATCTCAAACACAAGGAATGGAAAAATCAAGAACGACATCGAGGTAATTCTCAGGTTGCTAATCGTAAAGCTGAAGGTCACAGGATCTTCTGGAAAGGAAAAAGAAGCTAATGTTATCTCTGTCTCCAAATGTACATGAACTTGACACGCTGAGCCAATGGTCGTGCCGAGGTTCTTCTAAAGGTTAATCACTGCGCGAGGATAATGAATTGAAAATTCATCTTTTTGTCGTAAGTGTGATTGATTTTTTGAGGCAGTGGGGAGAGCATGCGACAAGGGGAGTATAGAAGTGGCTAACAAAATATCTAAAATGGGGAGTTTGTTGGTGTTTTGGTGCCGCCAGCTTATTTTGTTGCCGCCGATTTTGCAGCCTTAATATATATTTTCGGATTTTGCTTCGAGTATTTCTCAAGTACGAAGACTATATGGTAATAACTCGAAGATTCTCTACATTTAAGATCGAGATTTGCATAATTTTTAAAGATTATTTATGGAAGATATTTCCATATACGTTTTCAAGGCTCCCACCCTATATACAGCTTGCTCAGATTCCGAAAAACACCACTCCATGCTATAATAATTTCTACGTTTTAAGAGCGAGCTAAAAGATTGGTAGATTATATTTTTGTAGGTTGAATGTGTTAAAATAATTCTCTAAACTTCTAACTGAATGCATTTATCGCTATTTATTAATTACTGCTATATCAAATCATCGAGAGTTTTTCATTGTAAACACTGAGTCATGTAGGATAGAAGCCGTGAGCCTAGACTGTTACTGGGCTGAGCAGAATTATGCTCGGCGAAGATATGTTCTTATTCAGAATATCTCAATGCTAAGTAGGTCCTTCACTCAGTAGTTCGCCTCTGCATAATCGGCACCTAACCTGGTTACCATCTTTGTGTCTTTTAATTTTTGTACTATTTATTTTACTGCTCTGCTTTATTTGTACCGCTTAATCCGAGTATTATTGACAGTTGGTCTAACAAATAAGCTCAAAGAATCATTTCATAAGGGCATTTAACTTTCTCAATTTTGCACGTCGATAAATATGGCTTTAGTAATGATTGTGGCCGGGGGTGATAAACACCATAATTATGAAGGCAATGAGACGATAACAATTGATTTGTGCGTGATAAGGAAACGGACTTATAAATGATTTAACCAAAATTTTTGGTATAAAAAAGAAATGTAATTATTCGATGCAATATTTATGAAGAAAATACAAAATTTGTAGAGTGAATAACATAAATTTTTAAAAATAACTATAATTTTTGAAAAAATATTTAATAAAATTAATTTTTTTTTTTTTTAAATTAAAGAGGACAACTACTTCCTCATGCACACCTAATACCTTCACTGCCCTTATATATATATGATCACTACTAATCGCATATAAGATCCAGGTAGGGTAATAATATGTCCCCCTACACGACATAGATACTAATCTTACAAGGGCGAATTTAAGGGAGCTTCCTGTTACCGTGGAAATCAGAAAGACAAATAAACAACTTTGTATCAAGAGTTAAAACGTAAATTGCATGTATTAGTGCACGAGCCTACGTGCATGGAGCTCTTTATATGACGTAAACTATTCTTACAAATATAATAAAAAAATTGCTTCTCCATCTAAAAAAATTCTCTAGATTATTTTATTATTATATGAAAATTTCAGAACTTGAATAGAACACGCATAATGGATTTTGTTTAGGAAGATAATTATGGTGTAAAAGGCCGGACTTAATCCATGTACAAACGACATAGATAGGGAGCATCGGTTAAAATTTTGGGTAATACTATATTATTACTATCACCATTTCAATTTAACTGAAAAATTTAACTAATTAATCACTTGAATAAATTTATTTTTGATCAAATAAATTGATTTATTATTCAAATCATCAGGACATTTGAGCCCATGGTTTATGTGCTTAAAGCCTTATTAAATGCATCTCTGGTTATTAATAGACCAAATTCAATTCCCTCTTCGATCAATTCCATCTTTTAATCTGGCATTATATACTTTTCACCCCCCATTTGGGGGATATATATGCAGTTAAACTGGAGAACTTCCTAAAAGTACTAAATAATCCCATATTTTAATATGAATATATCTTCAATTGTTGGTAAATAGAGACGAAAACATAACATATTCTGGGTAGAAAGTGTAAAAAGTTTGTTGAAGTAATCTTCACATTTATGCATAAGTTTAGTTTAGTTTCTTCCAAATTTTGATATACACATCTTTTCTTCCAAATTTTGATATACACATCTATCTTTCTTGATAAGTTTAGTTTCATATTTCTATATTTTCAAAATGAGTAGTTGTCAAGGATGCAGAGTCCTCCGAAAAGGTTGCAATCAGGATTGTGTCTTAAGAGACTGCATCCAATGGATTCCAAATCCACAATCCCAAGCTAATGCAACAATGTTCCTTGCCAAATTTTATGGCCGCACTGGATTGGTCAACCTGATCGAACCTGTTCATCCAACCATGCGTCCTGGTATTACAAAGATATGTGATTTTTTAATTAATTAAAAACAATTATACAAAAAGATATACATGAATTTTCCAGTACTTCAATGTAGGTGATAGACTTATTAGTCATTAAAACCCTTTATGCATTATTTGTTTTTGTGTGCCAATTTTCGGTTTGGTCTCAAATAATTACACTTATCATTTTCGATATCAAATCGGCAATTACACTGTATTACTTTCGAGATTAAATCGGCAATTAGCTCACAATCCTTGTCATATGGGATTACACGTATCATATATTTCTTTCTCCGCTTCAAAAATAGATAATTGCTAGATTTAAAAGTTGCTTTTATTGCTTATCATGGAAACGCCATATCAAATTATAAAAAAACTATATTTGAAACGTAAAACGCTACATCGAAATTATAAAAAAATGATATTAAAATCAGAAACAATCAACTATCGCGAAAAAGAAAGCTTTTTTAGACGATTATATATTTTAAGCATCTATGGTAGCTTGTTTCCACTTCAACCTTGGACTATAACATCCTATAGAACATATTCAACATTTCAGGAAAAAGTTCTGTAACTTTTGTTACAATTGTGAATGTGCAGGCCAGGTAAGAAATATATTGTTTTTCTAAAAAGAGGTAAAAAAAGACGTGTATAAAACAGAATGTATTTCATTAAAAAGCATCTAGAAGCTAGTTGACTTAATGCTTTGATTAATTATGAACTTTAAAATATTGTTACAGACCTATGCAAATCTCTACTATTTGAGGCATGTGGGAGGATAATGGATCCCATCTATGGTTCATTGGGGATGTTTTCCCCTGCCAATTGGGCCTCATGCCAAGCAGCTGTTGAAAGGGTTCTTGAAGGGCAACCTATCTTGCAATTCTCTGTTTCAAATGAAGGTGTTTCTGCACAGTCTGTGATGCCTCTAGAAGGTTCTGATATTCGCCACATTTCGAGGGAGAGAAATGCTACTCGTCCACCTAGGACCAACAAAAAAAGCAAGAAATCCGAAATTGATGAAGGAAAGAGTCCAATTGTTGATAATAAGGTGGCGAAAGAGCCAATAAAAAATGGCAGAAGAGGATGGACAAGTGTCGACAACCCAAAAGGCCGCGGGAAGTTTGAGGTCGGTTCATCTTCGAAGAATTATGATGGCTCACTCGAACTCACTCTTGCTCAGGGGTTTCCACCATCTCAAGTGATTGAGGTCTCGGATTCCGAGAGTTGAATGTGTTTGGTTGGTGTGTGGCTTTTATTAATGCTTTGATCGTCGTCGTTATTGTCATCTTCGTCTAGTTTTAGTTGTAATTAAGTGTCCTATTTGCATTATAATTGCAAGTTTCATACCGAAATGGATGGTCGGGGTAGAGGAAAGATGAAGCTAATTTCATTGGACTATTGGAATCGAAAGAACACTTCATTAAATTTAGTTTGGGCCTGCATACCTAAACTTGATTTAAGGGACGAAAATATGTAATGTACCTTTCTTTGCCCGGTCCTTGTTAATTGTTATTATTAGACTTTATTTGAAACTCTTCAAGTGCTTCTTTTGGTAGTCTTATAAATAACATGCAATCTTTGTCTTGGTGAACTTTATTTGATGTATTTATAGTGTATTGCTTTCAATACAATAAATCTCTTTTAAAGCTTATTTACGTGATAGCAAGATTTATCAAACGATAATGGCTCGACCATCTGGCCTATCGCTTCCTCTAAACTGATTGTCATCAATAGACAAGCTTGACTGACTCGTATTCTTGACTCGACTCGACTCGATGCCTTGATTTTAAAGACCTATTTGTGCCTGGGATTAAGGCCGGCCAGCATGATCCCCGAATGGGATTTAGATTGCTTTGACCAAGCATGCTGATCCTGATAGTAGTCCTGATCAAGCCGATCCCAGACTAGATAGAGACTTCAGTCTTCAACTCGGCCTTTGACTTTGATACTTGGCCCGAAATATGCCTCTAGCTAATGATACCCATACTATTGTCCTGGGTTGATCTCGGTCTTTGGGACTGAGTCAATGAGTTAGACTACGTGGTCTACTAGTGACCCAAGAACTGACTTCGCATAACCAGACCTAGCCTGTGTGCTTAGTAAAGATACTCCTTGCTCTTTGACAGAGACAAATCGCTACTCTGGATCATGCCTATGATTTACTGTAGGCCTTTTTGTGGCTTAATCCTATAGTGATTTAATTTATGAGATCTCGATTATCGATTCTCACGCTTTGGATGTTAATCCTGAAATTATCGCAGATTTGGCAGTAGTAAGTCAACTCAGGCCTTGTTTTAGGCTCCTATTTCGGGTGACTTCGGTATGAAGAATTTTGGTGTTCTTTCTCCTGCTCTTCAATTCTAGGCACCTCGTTTTGGTTTATGTGTCAAGATTTCTATGTTTTTGCCTCCATTCTTGACTTTGAGAGCATATTTTGGTTCGGAGGATCAAGATTCTGAGTAGCAGCCTCCACCACCTAGCGGTGGAGGCTCAAGATTTATATGTTTTGTAGTGATTTTGTGGTGTTCTTCATCTAAGAGTTAAACAATCTTCAAAGGTTTTCTATGAAGAAATACCTGCAGAGTTGTTTTTATGCTAAATTCTCTCAGAAGTTTTTTTGTTGTATTTTTGGTTGTTAAACGAGATGAATTTTTTAACTATACGTGGGGGGGGAGGGTCTTCGATTGGTTGATCCATAATCACCCGAATTATTCCTTAACCATTAATCTCATACATCTAAGTTCAAGCCGATTTTGGCTTTTAAATTACTTGGTTCCCTACTCAAGGCAAAAGAGGCGCCTATTTCATGAGGCAGGAAGGTTCCGGATTCTTTTTTTAGGTCAAACATATTTTCATATTAGCCCCAACTCTTTTGGAGTGTTTGTTTTAAACCCGTTTTTTCTAGAGTCTTCATTTTAAGCCCCAAAGCTTCCGGAACTTCCATTTTAGGCCAAAATAGCCGAAATTAATGTAATAAAATTAGGAATTTTCGAGGCCTAATTTTAATTGACATTTAATTCGAGGCTATTTTCTCGGGAACCCTCGTTAGAATTAAATTTTAGGGTTAATTAATGTATAAAATCGTAATTTCGACTTCGATTAATGTCAGTGGCTTAATTCCCAGAAACTCTCATTATTTTACAAGTGTTCGATTGTTATTAGAACTTGAATCGAATCCTAATTGTCACGTGTAACTCTTATGATCAATTTTTATTTAATCGATTTCACCGATTAAAATAAATCGAATTTAATTAAAATTATTTATTAAATTTCTACTGTCTACAATATCTTTGATTAGAGTAATAAAAAAAACTTTCAATGATATATTCCGGTAGTTCCCAGTGTGGACATACATGATAGTGTCCTAAATGTTGAGATAATTGCACAATGATCCTTAAATATCGAGGAAAAATTATAAATTGATCTTATTTTATTAAAGCGAAATTTAAAATAACTACCAAAGCACCCCTAGTTGTAAAATTTGTAATTATTTTATACATCTCATGTATTCCTTTCATCAATTATCTTAAGGAGATTTTTCTATTTGAATTTTTTTAAAATTAAATCTTATTTGTAAGACATTGTAAAGGAGAGAAAGTTAATACAAAGATAAATTTAACAATTAGGTGTGTGTATGGGAATAGCTTAAAAATAACATCATATGTTCTCTAAATATGACTTCATTAAAAATTGATAAATCTTATTTTCCTTTATTCATTACTATCTCGATTTTTTTTTAGTGTTTTTTTATATATATCTAGATGAAACTTTGACCATTATTCATTACTAATTACTCATTATTTTAATAAATATAAAATTTATATCATTAGATTGTTTTTGAAAATAGTTTTATAATATTATTATTTTCTTTATAATTTGACATTCTCCATTCACAGATTGCCCACTTGGATTTTGCTCATCTTTCCACTTTCAATTATTTGCTTTATCAGATAAGGTCATGAAAACTATATCAACGAAAATTACATTTCAAACTCTTTCCACGATATATTTTTGCAAGATATTATATAATACAAAACAAATATATTTAGCGGCCAAAAGCTCGCTATTTAACAAAATTCTAAAAGTCGACAATCTTTATGCGATGGAGGTAAGATATGCTTTAAAAATAATAGATAGTAGCTTCCACTCGAGCATGCGAAAAGTCAGAAAAAAAAGGAGAGTATTTTTTTTCATTTGTTCAAAATGAAATGATGATACAATAGGCGTTTTAGCTGGTTTGTTCAACAGTTACTCTTTCCGTTCAAATTAGTACTCATTAAATACGTACAGTATGTCATTGTCTTAGGATGACTATTCATTAAATAGAGGCCACATAATTCATTCCTATTTAATAAAAATTTATGTTATTTAACCAGTATACAGTTCCTCTGCCACATATAGTTTTAGTTTCCAATTTAATGATCGACTTTTTAAATATTAAATGCTAATAATTTTTTGTATGATGTATATATTTGATCAAATTATATCTATCAAATATTGTTACTTTTGATGTAGTTTATTACTGTTTGCCTGATGATTTTCATTCAAATTTGTAACAATATAATTATGAAAATTTCACTATCTTAAACCAAATCGATAATTATTTAATTTTATAGACAAGTCGGATAAGTATTTATTATGCAATTATTACTAATTTATAAATTATTTGTAATTATTCCCTTACATTCTTTCGTTGTACCCATACTTGATATTATATAATTCCCATATTTAAAATATGATTTTAAATAAGTTTTGTTTAATAATTGCCTAGTATATATGGGACCGCCAAATAAATTATTCTTGTATCAGTATTTATTGCATAGTTCTTTAAGGAATTTATAATATTTCTTTGATATATAGTTAATAATCCCTCGTCCCTTTTTTAGATAAAAGATTAAAAAACATATCATTAGATTAGTTTTTAAAGATATTTAATCACACTATTTTTATTTATGAAAATATTTATTGAAAGTAATAATGGTCAAAGTTTGCCTTTTAAAATTGAAACTATTGATAATATGAGTACCGGGAAGTCTAAATTCATTACCATTTTCAACATATATAAAAACCAATACATTTATGACTATTCAAACATATGCATATATGCACTAATACTAGTATTTATGAATATAATCCTTATATAGCTAAAAATTCATTATGAGTATATTATAGACTATATCAATCATTACCACTTTGAACATATATAAAAACAAACATATTTAAGACTATTCACAAATTAAATTTATTATTGTTGCACTTCTTACGTATCTTACATTAATTACATATATATATTGGTTGGGAGCCATCATTTACTCTAATTAATAATATGAAGACCCTTGTCACGTTAATAAACACTTTCCTAATTATGTAGTGTATATATATGTCCCCAAACCCTGTTTTTATATCTCATTCTAAGTAATAATTTCATTTCTTGTTAGCTATTCTCTCCCTCGCCAACAAAACCTTTGAACTCTCTGAGAAAATGTCATCGTACAACAATTTCAACTGCAAGTACAGTTCTAATCCATGTCTTAATTGGATGAACTCATCCGTTTTACAAGATTCAGCTGTTACTATTTTGGCTAAGTTCTACAATCCTAAAGAGGTCTTGGATATCCTTTGTCACACTCCTCAACATAGACGTGCAGGTTGGCATCTTCAAAATATATGGTTAATAATTTTGCACTCTAACCATACATTAATAACCAGACTTCAATTTTGCATTTTCAGTTATATATTGATAATTATTAATGGAATAAATATAATTTAATATCAAAAGTGGAATATGCATGGTTATTAATTGATAAAATGTAAAAATGAAAGTCCAAAAATATTTACCTTGCTTAGATAACATCATAAATATATACAAACATAGTAATAATTGTCAAGTCAAGTAGAGTAAAGTGAGCCAGGACTCAGGTCATGAATTCGATTTCTCCTACTAACACTTTGCCGAACCTCGTCACACATGGTTGGCCAAGATGGCTAATTTACCGACGCGATTGCATTATCAGATCATTCCATGTTTAATCTACATGCGACTCAAAGAATAGCAATTAGCCTGCGAATTGCTAAAAAATAAAGTTATAAGCATTTATTTTCTTTCTATTCTAGAAAAATACATAAATCCACCATTTAAGCAACAAATATTACATGAATATACTACTATATTATATATGCAAGTGTCATGCATATAGCAATCATGCATGTACTAAAATTTTAGTCCGAGTTTCAAATTGTACAAAGTAAATACTCAATTCCAAATATAAGCTGCCATATACTCCCTCATCTCTGTCCACTTTTTAAATTTTTTCACTTTTATTAGTTGGAATTTTAACCGTAGATATTTTATTTGTATTTTTATAATATTTAATAAAAAATATATTAATAAAAATAAAATTAAATTCTTTTCATTGATATATTTTTCATCAATTATTATAAACATAAAAGAATATCTACGATCAAAGCTTTAACTACGAAAAAACGAAAATTTAAAAGCCGAACAATCTTTTGCTGAACACTTGGCGGAGTATTTTTCTAAACATTTAATCTTGGTAATTATTTGAAGGAGTATTGGTGTGTTTACTATATGAAGTATGTGGGCGGCTCCTTGATCCAGAGAACGGGTTGGAAGGTTTGTTCCGTTCTGGACACTGGGAAAAATGTTACTATGCCGTTCGAGCCATTCTGAAAGGGGAAACCATCACTCCTCTCCCGACATCGAACCCGATACATCAAATGACCATCGGAATCAAAAATGTGGTTGTTACTATAGACGAACTCGATAATAATAAGTATATCGAAAATAAGGGAAAGAGGCCTATGGTTGATGATGATGGCGACGAGGAACCAATAAATCCTTCCAAAAGGCAATGCTCTAGTTTTGAAAGGGGCGAGTCATCTGAGATCAACCAGAAGTCAGAAATATTTCAATTTAGGGATCCTGGGGATAGCTCATCATCAAATTCGAATGTAGACGAGGTTTCTTTAGAGTTGACACTTGGTCGACCTAATAATTCGACAAACAAATGTAATAACGAGGATTAAGTTGACTACATTTAATACCATGAAAGATATTTGTATGGAATTTATTGCATATCAAGTTGATTATTATAATAAAAATATTTCATTTTGGAGTAAATGTTTTTTTTAGTATAAATGATTATTATTTCGTATGCTTAATTGATGAAGTTAGGCCCTCTGCTTTTGTTAAATTTGAAATCTCAAATCAAACTAAAATCAACACCTGAATTAATCGAACCGACTATAATCGAATTCAATACGAAGATATTTAGTTGTTTAGATAACGCTTCAAAGAAAATACTTAAATTGGAATAGATTGAGCAATTTTACCTACTCTATTTTATTTATTTATATGTATCATATATTAAATAAAATAATACCTCAATAATTAAAAAAAATTATAAATATTATTAATATGATTAGAATAAATATGATTACTAAATTATATTATTAATTATTTTATTTTTATTTTTTATTTTATAGATATTTTATAGTTTTTTATTATTATTCTTATTATTATTATTTTATATTATTATTTTATTACTTTTATTTATTATTATTTTTATTATTATAATTACTTGTTATTATAATTATTGATTTTATTACATTATTTATTATTATTATATTATTAATATTATTATTTGTATTATTATTATTATTTATTATTATTATTATTATAATTTTTTGTTATTATTAATATTATTATTATTATTTTATTCTTTATTCTTATTTTAATTATTTTATTATTATTATTATTATTATTATTATTACTTTTATTATTATTATTATCATCTATTTATTATTATTATATTTATAATTATTAATATTTTTATTATTATTCTTATTATTAATATTATTATTATATTTTATTTTAATTTTATTTTTATTATTATTCTTCTTATTATTATTGTATTTATTATTATTAATTTTATCATTATTATTATAATTAATATTCTATTTATTATTATTATTAATTTATTATTATTACTATTATTATTATTTTTATTATTATTATTATTCTTATTATATTCTTATTATTTTATTTTTATTTTTATTTTTGTTATTATGATTATTTATTATTATTATTATATTTATTATTATATTTATTATTATTAATTTATTATTATTATTATTCTATTAATATTCTTATTATTGTTATTTTGATTAATATTTTATTAATACTATTATTATTATCATTTTTATTATTATGTTTATTTTTTATTTTTACTTATATTTTATTATTATTATTTTGTTATTATTATTTTTATTCTTATTATTAATATTATTTTATTTTATTTTTATTTTTATCATTATTATTATTAATATTATTATTATAATAGCAATAATAATAATAACGGAGGATTGCTAGGAAATGTGAAGAAAATTACGAAGTATAAGACGTAAATTTAATTTTATCACTTTTGATTTTTTTTAAGAGAGAAAATAAATAGAGAATTTTAACTTAAAATTTTATACGATTTTGATAAGACTTAATTTATTAAGTATTGAAAATAATCCATTGGTCAAACAAACTTAATAAATTAAGTGTCAATTGATTAAGCTTAAGTGTTTACTATATTTTAACAAAATTACCTGTAATCAATTAGTTAACATAAATTAACATTATTAATCTCTTGAAAATAAGTAACTCCGATTATTTTAATGACATTTCCGTGTTTTAATAAGATAAAATTTTGACCATTAATTACTATTCCATATCTTTTTATTTATTATTATAATGAATATAAAATGGATGGAATTATTTTAAAAAATGGCAAGTTGTATCAATTCAAAGTAGCCAATTGCTCCATCATTAATAAATTAATATATGGATCCACTCGACGTAGTATTATACTACGTACTCCCTCCATCCTAAATTCTAATACCCGTTTGTTTAAAATAGAAATTTCATTTTTATTTTTTATTTTGATCAAAATGTAAAATGACAAATAGAAGGAAATAAGATTATGTGAGTGAAATTTAAATTGACCTTAAATTTTATGTAAAATTAATGGGGACTTAGAATTTGGGATGAAGAAAATAAAAATTAATTATAGGTACTCGAGTCAAGTGACTTGCATGTGCTTTCCTTGACAGATTACTTTCCAAAATTCAAATCATTCAATTCGATGAAATTACAGCCTATAATATATGGCACATAAGTGGTTATTAAATTAATACGGAGTATTAAGGTAGAATTAACCAAAAGTATTGAATAAGTTCCGATAAAATATTATTATCTTTTTTCGAAATTTTTATCTGCTAAAATGGTAGAAGTAGATTCGTGAGGCTTATTTTAAGGCTAATGATTTTTACACTCCAAATTTTGATTGTGATACTCTATTTCTTTATTATTTTTAATCAACTTTTATATCAAAAGTGAAGTGTCATTATCATATAATGAAGTATAAAAATCATAAACCTATTTTAAACATTTGAAATATTATCATAATTGCAAATGCATTTCAATGCCCTTTTATGGTCAAATCTTTTATTTAAAACTAAAATGTTAATTAAAATTATTTGGATGACTGATTATCTATAACATAAAGGGTAAATAAAATGTCTAAATACTAGTTGAGAAATTTAAAATATATACAGTGTTTCATAACCTAGTTTAGTGAGTTATTACCAAAAGCACTATGTATATGTAAAAAAAACCTCAAAATATATTATTGGTCCTAGACAGACAACTAATGCACATCGTTGACTCATGTTAAAACAAAAGAAATCCTCATACTAATCCAAGGCTTTCAGACTGCCTTTTAATTCCAATGGTAGTTAAGCATTTAATCATATGGGATGCTTTAACTCGATCAAAAAAAGTGACGGTAGCCTTTCCTTTAAACCACTTAATACAAAGATTCGCCACTTTCGCTTTAATCGATCGCGGGATGAAATTTTCCTTTTAAACCACTTCAATATTTGGCATTCTTCGCCACTCATGCTGACTCAACCCACACCACACAAGAAGCTAACGCCTAAGATTTAACTCTCTCTCGCTTCCTTTAACAGCTTGAGTTTATGCCTTTAACACACTCATGTTGTGAAACAAGAGCTTGTTGTTGGTGGTGACAATTATTTATTGAGCAAAGGACAACCAGAAGCTGTAAAACTCGTCTTCTTAACAAACCTTCCTTTCATCCTAGGTCTCTTTTCGGCATTCAATTTCCTAACCTCATACCTAATCTTCTTCGAAAACACTCTCGTTCGTCTCTTCTCTCTGTAGCTTGACAATCTTGCTTCTCTGTCTCCATGGTTATGTACTCTGCCACAAGTTCCCTGCAACATGCACAATAACAATTGGCTTCAACTTCCCGATAAATACGTACATACATTAGATATGCAGTATAGTTAGTCTAGTAATCACGGATATAACCCCGCGTGACAAAACAACTGACAATTGGCACTGCAATTCTGATTTATATTGAAAACAAGAGACAATCAAGTTTTCCCTCCTCTAAGAGATGTATGGTTAACAAAAATTAGAAGTTGTCCTTGTAACTTATAAGTGGCATCTCATTCATAAATGGAGTGTTATAATTTGGTCAGGCCTCGTACAATTTATAAGGGCAACTTTTAAATTTAACTCAAGTCCAAATTAATTCTCAAAACATATAAGTAAATTCCTAATTAAAGAAAATAAATCTGGGGAGTAAGAAGTATGGCCAACAACACTTATCGTATGAGTCAATTTGAGGCCTTTCACCATTAGTCCATGGACACCTTTTGTCATCCCAAGCATTCATAACACCACCATAATCAAGATTCAACAAAATCCTCCCTTTCTTCTTTTCATCACTTTCTTCACCCTCTTCACTCTTTCTCAAGTTTGTACTTTGATGAGTTTGAATTTTATTCTCTTCCTCATATACCCTTGGAGAACAATCATCAAACTTAAACTCAAAGGGCCCTGTTGTAATTTGAACTAAACCATCATTTTCTTGATCATTAGCTATCTCAACTTCTTCAACTTTAACTTGTTCTCTACCAAATGAACAATCCATATCCATTAATCCCAACCCTTCCATATCAAATGGCTCAACATCAGCTGCAAATTCGGCTAATTCCTTCTCCGATGGAATCGACCCATGAAACTGATTCTCATATAACATATTATTCATTTGTTCATTCATACTCACATAATTGATGGTATTCCTCAATTCATTGGACTTAGATGAGTTGCATAAGTCTTCAATAGACGAGTCGAAAATCGGAACCCGAAAAACAACTTCCTCTTCATTTTCCTCCTGATAACTATCATCACTAACATCATCAGGCACAACATGAAGAGGGAAATTTCTCTTTTCTTCACCAAAGTTAAATTTCCCCTGTTTCTTGATTCTTGTAGAACGAGTTTTCCTAGTAAAACCACTGTGCCATGAAGCCACTGAAACATCTGAGGATGTTTTGTTCAAAGATTTGAGTATTTTTAATGATGATGTCTTTAAACGAACCCTTTCATGCCTTCTTGCTAAAGGATTAGCTGAATGAACAGATGAATCACAGCTTTGGCAGAGGAAAGCATCATCTGCAGCACAATACCATCTAGCCCTTTTTCTTACACAATTATCACAAGCTCTAGCAGTTTTTCCTCCAAGTGTGTTGGCTAATTTCTTGTCTGAGACCATTTCTATATGCATGTGTGTATTATGTAATGATGGTATTGAAACTTAAAGATTGTAATGAGAAAAGATTAAGAACTTTGGAGTACAATTATACAAACTTTATGAATTCAGCTAAAAAGGTCCAAAATTATAGGACACAAAAAAGTGTAACAAAAAGCAATTGAATATAGTAGAGTGTGAAGGGAGAAAATATCATGTGGATGCATGCACACCAAAAAGGCAAGGGGCAGATTATTGAGTTTGCACTTTATGAGTTTTAATAATAGGAGTTCATGAAAGGGCAATCATTTTTTTTTGAAATGTGACCCACAATTGCACTTTTAAAGCCTATTTATTTAAGATGGAGCTCCTCTCTCTGAGGCTTTTTTCTTCTTTTTTATGTGCTTTCTCAAATGTATTTTTGTACAAGGAATGGAGTTTGCACTTTATGAGCCCACTTGAAGCCAATATATTTGTCTCAATTGGATAAGCTACTAGTTGTTAATCTACAAATAGACATTCTCATTGGCTACATTTTTCTTCTCTCAGATTTCCAATAGGACCATCTCTTTGCTGATGAGGAACTAGTCATTTGATCCAATCTCTATTTGGAAGAGGACATTTTTGTTGGATTTCCTCATAATTATTGGATATACTAGTACTACTTTTTAAAAGGTCACAAGACTTGATTAATTAAGGTCCCCTATTTCTTTCTCTTCTCTATCTCTCTCTCTATCTCTCACTATCTTTGTGTCTCACTCATATAGGCATTTACTTACAAACTTTCCATGTGAATCTAGAAAGATTACTTTGAATTTCTTCTTTCATATTCATATGACCAAGATTAATTGGCTATCCAGTTTTGAGCTGAAAATTATTGTACAATTGATAAGGAAATGACAATGTTGCCAACCTGATCAGCAACAACAATTTATTATATGTTGGGATAAGAAAAGACTTGGGAGCGGTAGTAAACGTCATTATGAACTTGAATACTTATCTTTGGATGGAAAAAATCAATGATTGGGTAAAAGATTATTCGAAGGCATACATTATGGACTTTGGAGAACAACAGATGAATAGATGAACCTAAAAGAAGAAAATTGTGAAATTGATAAAATTGCTTATTAGATGGAAATTTTTTACTTGTGTATGATTTTCTTGAAAATGATACTCGATCTCCTTTTGATATGTATTTTATGTGATTTATGGTGTAACTGAGATGCATCATGAATAATGGACATCATGAGTATTTATTCATTAACCAAATATATATTATATCCGTTCGATACTCGGTTTGAAACCCCAATTTGATGCGTGTTCAACGGACAACTAGATCGAACTCGAATAAAAAAAAGTTGATCAAAACCGAAACATCCACGTAATTATCCGACTTAATAAAGTGTCTCCCAGTCGACTTACCCTATATCCGCTCGAATCCAACTCGATAAAAAGTTATCCTATACCCGCTCGAATCCGACTCGATTACATATGGCCCAATAGCCCATGATGTGAATATGTGATTGTGATTTGTGGTCTGTGGACTTGCAATACCGGCCCATTACCTCTTCTCGAGGCCTAATTTCAACAACTCCGAAATTTGTTAGAAAATGTGGGCTAATTCTATTTTTTTCACTTGCAAATTTCCAGCTTTCTTAAGATAAAAGCCTCCTTTTCTAATTTCATCAGCCCGTGGAGATGCAATTCACTAACGAACTGATGAAATTTCGGTCCATGAGCTTAAAATCATCATGGAGTGGTTCTCTTTAGTATCCGCTTGTTAAATTTAAAATCAAAGCAGTTATGGACGCTTGAAAAACTAAACATTCAATCAACCGATCAATACCTAAAATATTTAGTTGTTTGATAATAATTTTTTTTTAAAAAAGACTTAAATTAAGTTCATTTATATATATGAATCATATATTAAAACAATAATACTACAATAGATAATTAAATAATAAATATTATTAATTAGAATATAAATAGTATAAATATAATAATATGATTAAATAAATATTGAAAATATAAATATCTTGAAATCCGTAAAATAACATATAAAAAAATTAACAAATCGATCACATACATAATGAAAAATCAATTACAGATTATGTAATTAAATTCCATAAACTTTATGTGTTAAAAGATAATTATCAGATGGCAGTAATAAAGTTTTATTGTTACTACTACTATCGAGAGAATAAATTGATAACTCCGGAAATATATTCTCCTCATACAAAGGAAAACGGAACGGTGAGAATACCGTGACAGAGAATAAGTTTAATAAATTTAATAAACTTATTAAATATATATACTTGATCAATTTATTCTCTCATACACAATTATATATACTGATCAATTTATTCTTCATAATCAGATTGAGAGAATAAGTTTAATAAATTTAATAAAACTTACAAGAATTATATATACTTGATCAATTTATTCTCTCATACAAAGGAAAATAAATGTGATTCTCTCATACAGTTACTAAATTCTAATAAATATTCAATTCAAGAGTTTGGAGAAAGTGAAATTAAAAGAATAAAAGACAGAGAATTAAATTAAAAAATAAAACACTGAGTATTATAAATTGAATCAAAACGGGAAAAAGTTATTAACCTGTATGAGAGAATCCTCACTAATGGAATTTGGTAAATCGGGAGAAGAAGTAGCTTAAGGAAGAAGGTGTAATGTTTTAGGATTATAATCAGTAGGAGTGATTAAGTGGAAAGAATTACGTGATCGTTTCTATAAGCATTTGGTAAAATAAAGGCACTTTTAACATAAAATTTTGTTAAGGATTTTAATAAGTACTTAATTTATTACGTAATTAAAATAATTCATTAACAAACAAACTTAATAAATTAAATGCTGAATTAATTAATTTTAAGTAATTAATGAATTTACCAAACATCCCCTTAGTAAATAAGGCACTCAAGTGGGATCCATTATTAATTCAACTGTGACTAATTCTCGTGAGAATCCTTTACTTCTGTGATCTTTGCTATTGCATAAAGCACGAAACCATCACACTAACAACCTCTCGAAGGCCCCATTCTGCGATTCCACCCGGCGAAGTCGAATCGTGATTTACTCGGCCTCAACCTGCTGGCTGACGGTAGCCTTCCTTTAAATCACTTCTTCAACACGATATTCTCGCCACTCGCGCGATTTCAACTCCACAGATGCAAGATTCCAAGATGCCGACATTTAACACTTTCGCCTTTACCAATCAGCGACAGTCCCGAGTACTATAACGATATTTTTGTATATAATTACTTCCATGAATAATTTATGGAATCGAATATATTTCACTCTTTCAATTGCACATATAATTTATTTCCATGAATAATTTATGGAATCGAATATATTTCACCCCTTTCAATTGAATATTTCACCCCTTTCAATTGAAAAAATAGATTTTAAAGAGAATAGGTAATGGAAAATGACCCATCATAGACTTATAGTTCAAACATTGTCTTACTTAATAGAAGTTGAAAGCCCTTTGGAAAGCTCTAATAGCACAGGAAAACCCAAAGGACTTTGCTTTCTATGAATGATGAATAACAAAGCTCACTCCTCACAAAAAAGGATCTCTCCAAATAAACAAATAGACAGATGCTCACTAAAGCATTTCAAGAGTGGACTTTACTCACTACTAGATTGAACATATACTTAAATACTAATTTCTCCTAGCTACAAAACTTGAAGACATGCAATATTAAGGGGCATCCCAACATTCATTCTGGGGGCAGCTGCATCATCCATGCAATCAAATGCTTCGTACCCATCCAAGTCGAAGTCTATGTCGAAATCAGGCAACGAAGTAGGTCCTTCCTCGAAGCCACCAATTGACAGGTCCTGAAAAACATCATCCGCAAATTCAAATGGCTGCAAGCCGATAAGATCATCGAAGGACAATATTTCATCAGGCATAACAATTGAGTCGAAGTCCATGTCAAAGTCCATTCCATCGACAATCTGAGCCAA
The DNA here is from genome assembly GCA_019722365.1 of Lithospermum erythrorhizon. Classification (NCBI taxonomy): domain Eukaryota; kingdom Viridiplantae; phylum Streptophyta; class Magnoliopsida; order Boraginales; family Boraginaceae; genus Lithospermum; species Lithospermum erythrorhizon. Next base: position 107,619 of record JADFUC010000277.1, on the reverse strand, counting down.
CGATGCACTCTCATCAACAAAGACAGGCTCTGGCACTTTCTGCTCCGGGACAATGGTATCCATAAAGACAGTGTTTACCATGTCATTAGGTCTCACTGGTTGAGAAGTAAGACAATTTATCTCCACTACTGACGACGAAGATGTATGTGAAATGAGTGACAGAGCACTCTCAGTAGAGTCCTCGGAGACACATTGGCCACTGGTATTATTGGCATTCACCAAACTTGAACCGACAGAACTAATTTTCCTAAAGTTGCTACAATTCTCAGACTGATTGTCACACATCGATGCTTCAAACTCAAGGCGCCTCTTTTCATAAGCTCTGGATGCTTCTTCAGGAGTGTTGAAAGTACCCAACCATACCCTCTTTCCGAGAAAAGGATCGCGAATTTCAGCTGCCCATTTACCCCATTTCCTCTGTCTAACACCTCTGTATTTGAAGCTGGATGGCTCTGATCGACTTGGAGACATGGATTTAACACCATTCTTAGTAATATTCTTCTTGGAAAGGTTTTTCTTCACCCCATTGTTGCTACCCCGACAAGAACTCTCAGCTTCGAAGGACTTGTTAGGCTGAACTGAATCACCAGATGACAAAACAACTTCCCTAACAACAAGTTTCGGGTTTCTCACATTGAATCCCTCCTCCTCCTCCTCCTCCTCGGAAGAGGAATCTGTAGCATAAGGGTCATGAAAAATGATCCTGATTTTTCTAGTGGGCATCATGGAGACCTCTGATCTTAAATTCTTGGTTTTTCTCATGCAAAGTTCCTGTTTCATACTGGAAAATGGTCTACGACTCACTGGCATCATCTTATAGTTTCTCCCAACAAATTAAAAGCTAAATTACCTGCCTATGTTCTCTTTCAACAACTAAATTTTAAAAAATTGGGCTCTGGAGTGGCAAACCTCCAGAAACAATAAAAATTAATCAAGAGCACCCTGTCAAGCAATAGGCCCTCTCAAGCACAAGAAAAGATTTAATCTGTTTATATGAAAGCCTCCAAAGCACTTCACTCCAGAACAAGTCCTGTACAACAAAATAACCCAAAAACAGAATATCAAAAGACAGTGTAACACGGGAATAGATCGTATGTTACACAAAGTGTTACATTTTACACTTCGTTAAGGCGGTGACATGTGTATAGTTTATTTTCAAAAGTTCATTTAAAAATAATAAATAAAACATGTGTCATAATCTTAATGGACATTTAGTATTATACAAAGTGTATGGATCCGGGCTCGTCTAACACACCTCTTTTATAGATAAACCACCAAATCCCTAAAGATTGCAACTTTTATAAATAAAAAAAAAGAAAATAAACCAAACATGTATATTCAGGAAAACTCTGGTTTAAGGTCTAGAGGTAACCATACATGATGAGCCTCAAACGCATCGAAACAGCTGAAGACCACCACAGAGATGATTGCATGCAAAAATGAACAGCAACAGCAAGTATAGAAGAGAGCTTCAACAAAGTCCCAAGAACAACAACAATCTCAACATCAACCAAACAAGAAATAGCAGACATATAAATCCTTCTTCAAAACCACAGCTTTTACTAGAAAATCCAATCACTTGTTTGTTCTGTGAAAAGCAAAACAGCCCCTTTAATATAGAAATAAAACTGATCATAATAGTATAATACAAAGTAATAAAAAAAGGAGATAATATCGGATGATATACACTTATTTATATTATTCTAAATACCCATATCAAGAAAAACTCTAATGAGAAATGAATAAATCAACCCAAAAAAATTGGAGATTAGGTATTTTTTCCAACTAATTTCAAGAAAATTAACCCTGCACAAATCTTTAAGTAAACCAACAAAATATAAACAATAACAATAATCAAGAATCAAATATACAAACAGAAATGAAAAAGTAAAGTTCAGAATAATTAGTACAAACATGTTTGTGGACTACCTTTGAATTAAAATTGTGATTACTGATTAGTTATGTATGCCACGTTTTTTGTTGTTGGTGTTCTAGGACAATTGAGACACTCTCTCCAGACTACACTGCCTCTTTCTCTTTCTCTCTCTACTGCTCACACTTCCTCCCAAGGGGTCAAAATGCATTAAAGAGTGCTCAATATTTATAATAATTCTGTGGAAAAAAAAGGCAAGAGGGCTAGTTGGGTGTGAGTTAAAAATAATAATTTCTTCATTTAAAAGAAGGATTATTTTCATATAGCCCCTTGAATAATTTTTCTAACTTTCAAATTACCTCCTGAACTATCATTTCATATTATCCTGAATTAATATTATTATTTCAAATTGCTCCATAACCCAAATTTTGACAATTAAAAATAGGTAACACAACAAAAAATTTGGAATAACATTAACAATTAGATATTTGGAGCAAATTTTGAATAATTAAAGTAATAAAACTTAAAGTATCAAAAAAATATTTTTAAAAAATGGAAATGTTTCCTTTAAGGTGTATCAAATAAATGACGCGAGCATCCTTAAATGTTTTACCATGGGATGACGAAGTGAGTGGGGTTTGGAGGCCTTAAAAGGAAAGATTTTAATTTAAAAAAATACTTTTGATACTTTAAGTTTTTATTTCAAAAAATTTATTTAACATCTAATTGTTAATTATTTTAAATTTGCTTCAGACATTGTATATTTTTAATTTCAAACCGTTATACGAAAGTAATTTAAATGAGCAAGATAATCTGTGAGTAATTTAAAAAGAAAAAATTTAAAATGCTGAGCAATAGTCAAGAACTATATGAAAATAAGCATTTATATTTGACAAATATTAAGTATAAACTAGTTCTTACATAGATGTTAAATGAGCATAGAAACTGTAACATGTCATGTTTTACACTGACCATTTCATTAAAGATTCCTCGTTGGTTATATTATTTGACCACTCTCACATAAGGCAATTGTATTACACGACTACATAATGGTTGATAATAAGATCGTGTGTATTGAACTCATTTACATAGCGAGTTGAATAAAAAGGTGTGCGTTACTACCGAAGTAAATGCTTAGAATCGGGTGCGTATCGAGGCGTTTAGGAATTTTATAGGATCACAGCTATTTTCTCTAATGGACTCATTTGGGGCTTCTAATTGTCAGTAATTTCAGTTGTGCCACTAGGACTCTACATTCTGGGTCCCATCAATCTTTTATTTTCATAATTTTATTAGCAAGGGTCATTGACCGACTTTAGGAGATTGATTTTTGGAAATTTTTATTTTGTTACTTAAATTTTACACTAAGTGATTGGATATGAATATACTACTTCCCTGGCCTCAAAATGTATCATCTACCCAAAAAAATTTTTATTTTAAAATACGAATTGCTTGATTTTTTCAATCCAACTTTATCCATTGAAATTTACAAAATTCATTATCATCATTCCTTACCTTTGTTTTCATCAAGTATTAATCTTTACATCACATTGAAAATTGTGAAACTTTATTACTTTTTTTTCATCGATTTCATAACTCCTTAATAAATCACGCTGTATTTATCACTATTTTCCAACGGAAGTTTAATACTATATTTGGTGAATTATATGTATCAGATATCAAATTGCCTATTTTGATTCTTTTACCAATGCTTCTAGTCGAAGCTCCCTCACATCGAACTTCCTTATTTTTAGTATTTTGGTTTAAGTGGTTTCCTATGATTTAATGATTTATAGGATATTATGCTAGACCCAAAATCTTCCCAGAATGCCTTCATAAATAGCTGTTATAAGTCATAAGTGGGCCATTATCAAACAATATGGGATGATATAAATGTTTGGCACTGCATTTTCGCTTCCCTATACTATCTCGCATGCTTCTACGTTCCTGACTATCGCTTATTTCGCATGATTCTAATCTATTTATCATTTTGCGCCACGATCCCTAATCTATTTATCGTTTCAAGGTTGGTCCCTCACTTGATTTTTTACAGCAAAACACATGTTTTTTACACGAAAATAGGGGGCAACGTTAAATGACTATTTTAACCTTATAGCTACTGCATCTCTTGTCAAGTATTAAACCCATAAGATATCTAATCCCCCCAATCCAATTAAATCACTTTTCTAAAAATCTTCATCACCAAAAAACTAAATCCCTCTCATTTCAAAAAAACCAAACCCTCAATCAAAAACCAGTGGCAATGTTTAGAAAGAGGGAAGTCCCATAGCCCCGAAGAAGAAGAATTACCTAATGAATTTTTCGACTTGTGGGCTAACCCGAATCACGGTGGCAGGCTAAGTGAACCATCAATAATTTCCCCAAAGATGCGGCAGCCAGAACAATTTCCATGCATTCTACGTGAGGAAAAATGATTTCTTCACCCCAAAGATTAAGCCAAATGGGAGTCGTGGCTTGTAGGACACCGCATGTACGTTGACGGGCGGGTTAAGCACGTATCATCGCCGGCGCTGCCTCGAATGACCATGATACGGCCGATGTGACAAGCCATGTGGGAAACTGGCCGACAAGGATTTGTTTCCTCGCTTTTAAAATGTTTCCATGACTTTTAATAATGGCCAGCTCTCATCTAAGACGTAGCAGCATGATGATACGCTTGAACGACTAAGGGAGAGCAGGAAATAGGAATTTATGTCACTCATCCTAGCCTAAAGCCAAGTAAGAGCTTCGATTTTAGGGAAGTAGACAGATGCCGATTTTAGACGTGAGTGGCCTAAAGCTACTTTGAAGGAAATTAGTGACGAAGAGGCGGTGTTGTTGGGCGAGGCTGCAGAGATGTAGGTCTAAGAACATTTAAGTAACCCGTAGGTGGTCAATTATTGTTAGGGTGGTACTCTATGCAAGTTCAAAGCGGCGACGACAATGTGGTTTAGTGATAAATGGCGGGTCGGGCGGGTGAGTTCGTGGGGACGTAAGCAAACTAATGCGGGTTGTAATGTCAAGATAGTGGAAGCGGATGGAAGTTGAGGGGATGTTGTATACTAATGAGTTTGTGGGGTCAATGACGCTGGCAGGTCGGTTTAAGTGCGGAAGTCAGGTGTTGGCCAAGCCAAACCGAGGACGCGTTGCTCAAATCGGTGACGGAAAGCCATGACAGGGCCCCTGCCGCGAGCTAAAGTAGGAAGATGGAAAGCCCATGGAAATTAACAATGTTGTTTATGACTAGAAGTGAGAATGTCGATCATGAAGACTATGATTTTGAAACGGAAATTTTCATGCGGGAAGACGACTACAACTATAGCAATGAAGAAGAAATGGAGGATTCAGATATGGAGATAAGGCCTATCGAAATGCAGGAGTGCACGCATATCATCATGATGAAGCATTGGAAGATATGGGACCACTCTTGAATGACATAGGGACACTACCTGAAGCCGTGTTTGAGCATTCTAATCAATTGGTCGACCGAGAATGAGACGTACAGGAGGAAGATAAAAATTTCCTCTAGTTCAAGGAAGCCGGAAGAAGCTCGTGGTCCTGAATCTAACAAAGCAATGCATATTAAGCATCCAATTTTAGTCCCCAACATATTTTTGGAAATAAAACAGATTTAGGAGCCTAATAAGGAAATACGACGAGACAAAAAAGGTTTGTATTAAGTTTTGGTGGAAAAAATGACAGTCGAGAGTGCATGTTAAATGTCTTCAAGCAGCGGCGCCAAGCCCCGTTTTTGTTCAAAGATTGGAAAAGACGAATGACTTAGGTATTAAGACTTTGGTTGGGGAACATACCTGTGGGACCTCCATCACAATATAAACGACATTGCGGAAGTGGTCGCTGAATAACGGATTCCATTCAAACCTATTTTGAAGATAACAATTGTTTAATCGAATCCAATCCTGCTTTCGAGTGAACATGTATCTGTGTTTATTCCTAAATAAGTTCAAGTGTGCTAAAATTGTTGATCGAAGTTCTGAGGCTCATTGATGAGTCAAACAACGCCAAGCCTTCTTTCAAGGAGAGCTCGTTTTTTTTATAGGCGCTTGTAAAGAAACTCTTTTAAGTATTTTGTCGCTTTTAAATTTGTGAGTATGACTTCTTGCCATTTAAACTTAATTGTGTTTGAAAAACGAAGGTCCTAGTTTCCAAATCTTAAGTATAGATTGATTCATAGTTGTTTCCTGCATTAAATGATCAAGCGTGGGCATTTCCTCGCTTCGAGAATTAGCTCAAACGCATCGCTATTTCGAATCGACACTATGAACCATCGAGACTTCTTCGAGAGGGTCTCATCACGATGACGACCCCCTTCGAGACCCCCGGGTCTCGATAGGGTCCCGACGACGAGACCCCTGACCTCTCGATATGTTCACAATGCAGCCGGCTTATACCGCCGCCTCGGGTCCATCGGCTCATCGAGACCCCGGTTCGATGGGCGCAGCAACTTTTCGCCTCAAAATTTGTGCACTATATAATCCTCCTCTTTCAAAACCTAAAAAACTTTTGCAACTATTTGAAACCTAATTCTCGAAAGCATTTATTTCTTTGATGCTGAAAAAGGCAAAAGTCATAACTCTCGTTATCATTACCGCATAATCTTTATTGAGAGTTTCCTAGTTGTGTGACAATTCATTATTTTCTCAAACATTTATTGTATTGAGTGAAATCCTTTTGTGTGGGAAGCTAGGTTACTATTCTAGGTCGAGTAGTGCAGTACTCAAATCCTAAGAGCGCAGCCTGGGTTCCCAATCTAGGCTGACAATAAATCCTTAGCGGGTAGCTCTCGGGTCATTTAGTGTAGGCTATGTTTGATAATAGGCTTGAGAGAGTTGCTTGTGTGTAATCAAACATTTCTTCAAGCGCTTAGTTACCTTTGCCAAACTCGAGGCTGAAAAGTCGACTGGCCGAGCAAGAGGGAACTGCCCCTCGCTAATATCTGTATTGTATTTCTCTTCTTTACTCTCTTTAATTTAAGTCATCATTATATTATTACTAATCATCTTGTTATTTTATTGTTGACTAATCGTTCTCGAGCTTAGGTTATCGGGTTATCACATTAGAACATAGCTCTGCTATTTTGTGGTTCCGCATCATAAATTCAAAACTCAAAAAAAGGGAATAATTTAACTTAAAACCTTATTCACCCCCCTCTAAGGTTGAATCTAGGCTAACAATTGCACGAGGCCTGTTCTACGTAATTAAGCTTAAAATCTTGTAGAAAAGATCAGCTGGGTAGTAACGGAATATCATTCCTCGAACTTTTGTGTCAATGAGGTCGTCAGCGAGGCCACTATTGCTTGACGGATCAAACTATGATTATTGCTGCAACGCGTTCAAGTATCATGTGCAAAGCATCGACTACAAATTATGGAGAATAATCATCAAGGGTCCGCTCATTCCAATGAAGTATCAAATTCTTCAAGCCGGAGCTCATAGAATTTCCACCAAAGGAAGAGCCAACATAAGAGAAATCGGGCGCCGCCTCGATAGAAGTTCCAACGGAGGATGTGGATAAAGAAGAGGATGGAGTACTAAGGGGATGAGGAACTCAAAAGGTGGAGTTAAATTCCAAGGCCATCCATGTTCTCCAATAAAATGTATGGAAGAATATGCTCGAAAGGCGGACGCAAATGGACTCGTTAAACCGGCCACATCGTTCTAGCCGTAAGTGAAAACCACGAGGGACCTACTTTGGACAAGGGAATATCAAACCTTCGAATGTATCCGAGAGTCCATCAAAGATATGCATCAAAGCGTTCAATACCATTATCAACAACTTTGACTTTCTAGGAAGACGACTTTCTCCTCGAAGAAGTAAACGAGTTAATCATGGCTGCCAATCCCGAAGTTCGCCAAAAGGTTTGTGCAATCAATGAAGCCAAAGATATCAAGATTCTTCCCACTCAAGAGCTCATTGTTCCCTTTGAAAGCCGAAGAGGAAGTCATCGCAGTTAACAAGGTCTTCGGTGAAATAAGTGTGGACAAGAAGAAAGTGGCTCTCAGAATGCCAAAGTATGTAAAAAAATTCATTTAGAAAAGCGAAAAGTTGATTTAAGATGATGAAGATATGGCCATGTTAGCTAGAGACTTCAAAAGGTTTCTCAAGTTCAAAAAGAGCAACAATGATCATGGTCATAAAAGCTTCAAGAGAGATATGATAATCACTTAAAGGAAGCAAGTACGAAAAGGCAAGACAAGTAGGGAAAATCAGCGATCACGGGCTTAACGTGAATAAAGTCTCGGACATTTCTGCTGTTAAGACGGATTGCCCACGCCCAGCCAAGAGGTCCCAACTCCAAGAAAAATCCCAACAAGGCCACTGGGATGACGAATCCTAAGCGGAATCAATCTCAAGTGGAAACTTGCACCTGGGCGTGTCTCATAATACACTAAATTCGGTACCTCTTAACTCTATTTCTCCCTCGGATGATACCTCACTAGTGATGATGAGAAATCATAGTGATTTTGACGAGCTAAGCAACAATTATAACGTAGTTATTAGAAAGCTTTCAAAAAAATTGCTTTTAAAAAAGAATAAAGAACTTTCAAAAACTAATAAAAAGTCAAGCCGGGCCAAAAAACAACTCTCTGGTATCGAAGCTATTTTGTTAAAGTTTGATCTCAATTTGAAAAGACGGTTTTCTTGAAAAATTGAGCTTAAAAACAAAATCTTAAAAGATTGAGTTGAAATGTTGAACTCAAGCACTTCTCAACTCACACACCGTGAGAAGTTAAATGAAATTCTTGAGGCTCAACGTCATTCAACCAACAAAAAGTGGGTTAAAGTATTCAAACGATAACTCCTTATCACTCTAATGTCGTCATCATCCGTATTAAATTGTGAAGAGACCTGCAAGATTTCACTTGCACTTATTGTGAAAAAGGAAATCATAAGTCTTCAAATGTCCTGCATAAAGGTTGCTGAGAATGGGTACCCTTTATGTCCCAAAGTCTCTAAAGCATCTAAAACGGATCGAAGAAAATCCATCCTCCTTACTAACCCACAAGGACCCAAATCACATTGGGTACCTCGAACGAGAAATTGAAATTCTCAGTTAGAGGCCGCCATCCAAGAAAGAAACATTTGGATGGTGGATAGCGGATGTTCAAGGCATATGACGGGAGCATGCCTCACTCTTTAAAGCTCGAAACAAAGCGTTGAAACGAAAGTTCTAAACAACGAAACCGCCAAAATCCTGTGTAAAAGGATGTATTGGTAAGAAAGGTTGTTTCCAAATTAAAATACTTTTTACTTGTTGATGGCGTGAAGTTTAATTTGCTAAGCGCTGAGCCAATTGTGTGAAAATGATTAAGCAAGTTAAGCCAAAAACATAAGTGTATTATTTCAAAGCTTCATCTTCATTTGTCAGACATGGTTATCGACGAATAATGTGTATTATGTTAATTTTGGATCTCGCTTGAAGCTTGTAGTAATATTTGCATGAATGTGGTACATGATGACGTGAGTTTGTGGCATCGACGGTCAGGCCATGCTAGTATTGAAATGTTATCTTAAATCGGGTAGATAAAAACTCACACAAGCAGGCCTACCTAATCTCTCATATAAAAGGTTAAACTTTGCGACGCATGTCAATCGAAAATGCATAAATCGCTGCTAAGCTTTAAATCTGTTTCGGCCAAACCATGCTTGATTTGCTACATATGGACTTGTTTAAGTAGGCGGATATCGGTGAGTTTAGGTGGCTCAAATATGTTTTTGTTATTGTGTGGGACGACATTCGAGGTTTACCTCTGGGTAATTGGCCTTGCTAATAAAAAGTGAGCGCGCTTAAAGAGTTTGCTAAGTTGTAGGAAAGGCCGCGGAACGAAAAAGGGATTCCAAAATCAAGGCCATAAGGAGTATCACGGAGGTGAGTTCGAAATGCAGGAGTTCGATGTAAGCTGCTGGGAGATGGAATCCAATACAACTTTTCTCGGCACCGTCACCTCAACAAATGGAGTCAGGAGCGAAAGAATAGGACTATTCAAGAAATGAGTCGCACCATGTTGAATGAGCACAACTTGCCAAAGTACTTTTGGGGACATGCCGTGGACACCGCGTGCTACACCATCAACCGGGTATTTCTAAGACCTTATTCTCGAATATAGCAATTCTTTACGCAGCTTTGTATGGTAAGTATATCCCCGTATTGGATTACTTTAAAGTTTTTGATGTAAATGCTTTATTCTAAACACCAAAGATAGATTGGGGTAAATTTGATTTAAATCTAATGAGGCAATCTTTCTTGGTTATTCTAAAATCTAGTAAGCATATATCATCTACAATAAAAAGGATCACCTAAGTGCAAGAATCTATTCATGTTAACTTTGATGAATCTAATCCGTTTGTTGAGAAAGTTGTATTAGATGAGGATGATTCATTAGGTGTTAATGTGGATGGGAATTCTCAAAGAATTGATGAGCCTCAAAACCAAGCATCAAACGAGGAAGCATCAATTATGGGGGGAGCAACCACAATCATCGTGGACCAAGTAAGATGTGGATGATTATCTCCATGGGCGGACACAATTTAAGATCTTCCTAGGGGAGACGAGAATCAATAAGAATCATCCCCCCGGATCTCATTCTTGGTGATATCTCAAAGCGGGGTAACTACTCGATCCTCTCTAAATAATGTTTCCTCACTCCATGTTGCTTTTGTATCTCAAAGTATGCCTCTTAATATTAAACAAGCTCTGAAGATCCGGATTGGATTTTATCTATAAAAAAGAACTTGAACAATTTGAAAGATGCAAAGTTTTTTTCTGCATTTAGTTGAAAAACCTTTGATGTAAAACCATTACTGGGACTAAATGGGCTTTTTAGAAATAAACTTGACTAAACCGGTGTTGCTTTTAGTAACAAAAAGTCGCCTTGTTGCTCAAGGTTATAATCAAGTCGAAGGAGTCGAGCCTTGATGAAACTTTTGTCTCGGTGGCTAGGGTTGGAATCCATTCTATTAAAGCTCCTAGCCTTCATAAATACATGGATTTCAAACTACACCAAATGGATGTCAAAAGCCAAGCTTCTAAATGGTTTCGATTTAGGAAGTTTTTGTAAAACAACCTCCTCGGTTTTGATTTATCCTAACTATCCTCATCACGCTTTCAAACTAGATAGAGCACTTTATTTAAGTTTAAAAAACAAGCACCTGTGAGCTTCTGCATGCAGGTTAAGCAATACATTTAGTCAGCGACTGGTTCTAAGAAGTAAGCCGGGACTCCACGCTTTTCCTTAAACCAAGTGGCAAACATCTCATAGTAGTTCAAATTTATGTCGATGATATTATTTTCAAGCCCACACGATTTGTCGGGTGAATAATTTGCTAAACGATGACAAAGGAGTTCTAGACGAGCATGACGTGAGAATTGAATTTCTTTCCTCGACTCCAAGTAAAATAACTGTATCTGCATATTCATAAGCCAAAGCAAGTTCTCGAAAGAACTCATAAAGAAATTCGACGGAAGATGCAAAGTGATCGGAACTCCCATGTCGACATCAACAAAGCTTTTATAAGGACGAAAGGCGTACTAGTGCCAGATAAAAATATCGAGGTATGATTGGTAGCCTTCTTTATCTTACCGCTCTAGACCCGAGTATTATGTTTGCCGCACACAGGTGTCGCTTTCAAGCATGTCCCAAAGAGTCTCATCTTAAAAAGTCGGAAGTAAGATCCTTTCCGGGTACGCGAAAAGTGACAATTGACTATGGGCTTGCATCCAAATATGAGCAAAGAGCTGAACTTAAGTGGGATACTGACGCGGATTTTCGCGGGACGCACACTCGATAGAAAGAGTACAAGTCAGACATGCCACTTAGGACATAGCCTCACCTCATTGGCTCAGTTAAAAGAAGAAAATAAGGTTGCATTGTCAACGGCGGAGGCCGAATATGTAAAGTGTCGGGAATTGTGTCATTTTCAAGTGCTTTGATGAAATAAACCTCGGAGGATTTCTGGATCAAATATGAACAAGTTCCTGTGATTACGTGACAACACAAGCTGCCATAAATATCGCTAAGAACTGCAACACTCAAGCGACTAAGCATTGAAATTGGCCACTTCATCCGGACCATGTGCAAAAAGGAAACATTGATCTCAAGCCTGTGGGACAATGGTCAACTTATGGACATCTTCACCAAACCACTACCGTAGGATCATTTAACCGTGATTAGGCGCGGTAGCCAGGATGCTTGATCTTCTAGTAATTTTACTTCTTTATCAGTGCCATCTTCATCTTGTATGTTGTTGCATGCTACGTAAGCCAAAAAATTATGTCTATATTGTTATATCGGGGGATGATGAGCCAAATGACGAAATTGTCCAAAAAATGGTCGTGATCGGATCAAGGTCGAGGCTGGGCGTTGGATATTGTGATTGGCGATCATGCTGTCATTGTCAAGATATCGTGATCTGGGGATGTTGGTTGTTTGTTTTGATTGGATGTGCTTCGGGTTGTTTTGAGAGTTTATTTGTGGATCATTGATGGGCGATTGTGTGGAGCTCAGGATGTATGAATGGTCTTTTTGCGGTGGCGCTGGGATCGGTGACCCCATCGTGACCCCCATGTCCCGAATACGAGTCCCGATCAAGCCGTGACGAGGACTTCATCAGCCCCGCCACGAGACCCCATCGAGACCCCCATGCTCTCGATGAGGTCTCGAACAAAAAGACCCCAGTCTGATCAGACCCCATCGAGACCCCCCCTCTCGAATGGGTCTCGATGGCGGTTATAACCACCAGTAAAACTGCCCCATCGAGACCTCATCGGGACCCCTAGGTCTCGAATGGGCCCCCCATGAACTCGCCTATATATACCATTTTCATACCAAGCTTTTTTCACTTCATTTCAACCAAAATTCCAAAAAATTTCAACCCTAATTCACCAAATCCACCACATTCAACCCTTTCCTTCACAAATTCATCAAAAATTCACAAATTCTACAATTAAACAAGCATCAGCTTCTTTTTGAACTCCTAAACTCCATTCCCTATTCAAATTTCTCACAAAAAAAATGGCTTCTAACCCTACCAAACAACCCAAAAAGAGGGCAAGGACCCAAAACCCAAAATCTTCAAACCAAGTCGTACTATACCAAGGTGGAAGTTCCTCAAACTAATGTGCCATTAAAAACGTAACCAATTACCCCTGTGAGGAGGAAAAGTGAAGACTTGGCAAAACCCAATATACTTGATGGCTATTACTACGATGGAGGAGATTTGAGGTACCCATTCCGGGAATTGGTGAAATTTCTAAATGGGAGAAGTTCTTTTGTAAGCCCCTCCGATATCTTCCCGGATCGGGTTTATTTCTTTTTATGAAATACGCTGGTTATTCACACTTCTAGTAGTACAATTTGAACATTAAGTTGAGTTTGGTGGTAGATCTTACGGTATGTTGAGAAATTTTAGGATGATTTCGTTGTCTCGGAAATGGATTTGCAAGTTATGCTGGATATGTGGCCCGGTTTAAGAGATCGAGTCGGCGGAAGATTTACCAAGCCGCTGAACAACGGCCCAGGGTTTGTGAAACGTTATAGGTGCCAAAGGGGTGCTGATTGCTCTCCTGCTTGCACTTGTATACGGGGGAAGCTAGGTTTGTGAACACCGTTTGTGTCAAGTCTTTGGTTCCCGTGGGTTCTCGTGGATAGAACCGAGTCGGTTAGCGAACTCCCCGACTTATTAAATTCTTTCTGCCGCTAACGATAAATCTACCACTCTTCATTGCCTTCCATATGCGGCATTCGATGGGCAATACGAAGGCGACAACCCTTCCTTACGGGATGCTTATCACACACATCATGGAATCTTGGGGAGGAGATAGGGTGTTTCCAAGGGGTATGCCAAGAATTGGGGGAACGCATCGAATCAATAAGTGACTTCCGGACTCGCACTATCGCATATCGCCAATAATCGACTTTCTGGGGTGGGAAGCTGAAGCTAAGACGCGAACCGTGAAGATAGAAAGGCCATCCAAACACTTATGGGGGAGGAAATGGTTCAGTGGAGGTAGATGACTTGGAGGATCCGGTGTTTTCGACGACAGGACGAAGCGATTTTAATGGTGACTCTCGGTGATTTACTATGGACGACGACGATGCATTTACGTAGTAGAGGTATACGACGATGATGGTGGCGATGAGGCTCCCTCGAAGTGAGGAGTAAAACATTTCAAGACCATTTAGGCAAGACTAAATGACATTGTTAGAAGGCAACAAGTCATCGAGGAGAATCAAGTGGATTATCATCAAAGAAAATGCTAAGCTTAAAGATTACGTGAAAGGGATTATGAAATTCCATTCATGTTTTGGAGATGGTAATGAGAAGTTGAAGGCCCACAAGAAGTATTTGGTGACTTTGGATGATGAGGAGACCGAGGTGGCGCGATAGGACCAAGGCTAGTGGTCCGAGTACACACGCGGTGCCTCCGATCGTGGATCAAGACTACATCCTTTGATGACGATGAAAGACGCCGATGGTCATGATCTCTTGACAAGCTGCCGAGGTCCAAGATCAATTGAAGGGACTGGTGATGGCTTCGGACCAATTGTCTTGTTTATGCTTATTTATGACGTTGTTTATGATCGCTTTTTATGACTTCGGTTTTTTATACCCTTTATGATCTCAAAGTGGGTAATGTTTAGACTTATGCTTTTGTTGGTTTTGTTTTATGTTTAGTTCTCTTATGCACACTGCTGATGTTTTTTTTTATATAATAGCTTGTGTTGGTGTTTCTTTATTATCTATCGCAGGCTATGCTATATTATATTGCGCTCAATTGATTATATCTTCCATGGATGTTTTTGTTCATAAGAAAACCTTGGGAATCTTATGTTGAGGGGGAGCGTCGCTTTATGTTTTACATTTTCTTCCCCTTAGCATAAGTCAATTTGTTATCATCAAAAAGGGGGAGTTTGTTGAATAATGGGATTCCATTCAAACCTATTTTTGAAGATAACAAATTGTTTAATCGAACTAATCCCGTTTTCGAGTGAACATGTATTCAGGTTTATTCCCTAATGAGTTCAAGTGCTAAAATCATGGATCGGGAAGTTCGGAGGCTCATTGATTTAGCCGTAAAACAAACGCCAAGCCTTTCAAGGAGCCTGTTCTTCTTTTTATAGGCTTGTAAGGAAACTCTTTTAAGTATTTTGTCGCTTTAAATTTGTAGAGTATAGACTTTTGCCATTTAAACTTAATTGTGTTTGAAAAAACTAAGGTCCGTGAAGTTTCAAATCTTAAGTATAGATCGATTCATAGTTAAGTCTCAGACAAATGATCAAGGTGGGTACTTGCCGAGAATTAGCTTGAAACGACGGTTATTTTGGAATTGACACTATGAACCATCGAGACCTCCCTTCGAGGGTCTCGGTCACGATGACGAGACTCTTCTCGAGACCCCTCGGTCTCGATATCCATGACGAGACTCGACTCTCGAGCAGTGTCTACACAGAAGCTGGTTTATAGCCGCTGCCCCGGGTCCATCGAGGTCACCTGTGAGACCCCCTGGTCTCGATGGGGTCACGATGCAGGCAACTTTTCAACTCAAAATTTGTGCACTATATAAGCCCCCTCTTTTCAAAACCTAAATAACTTTTGCAACTATTTGAAACCTAATTTCTGAGCATTTATTTCTTTGAAAAGCAAAAGGCAAAAAGTCATAACTCTCACATTTATTACTTCATAATCTTTATTGAGAGCTTCCTAGTTGTGTGACATTTCATTCTTTCTCAAACATTTATTGTTTTGAGTGAAATCCTTAAAGTGGAAGCATGTGGTTACTATTCTAGGTCGAAAGTAAAGATTAAATCCTAAGAATTAAGCTGGTCTCAATCTAGGCCGATTGGAAACAAAACCTTTAGCGGTAGTCAATATTTAGTGTAGGCTATGTTTGATAATAGGCTTGAGAGAAGTTGCTTGTGTGTAATCAAACATTTCTCTTAAGCGCTTAGTTATCTTTGCCAAAAACTCAGGTCGAAAGCCGACGGTCGAGCAAGAGGGAACCGGCTCGCTTAATATCTGTGGTATCAGATTTCTTCTTCCTTACTCTTTACTTCAAGTCATCGTTATATTATTACTAATCATCTTGTTGTTTTATTGTTGACTAATCATTCTCGAGCTTAGGTTATCGGGTTATCACATTAGAACATATTCCTATTATTTTTTATTTCCGCATTGTTAAATTAAAACTCGAAAAAGTAAATAATTTAACGTAAAACCTTGCCCACCCCTAAGTGTCAATCTAGGCTAACAATGGCTGGCCAAGAGGTATGTAAATAAAGTCAAACGATTGTCTTAAGAGTTTCATTGGTGACATTTATGATGAGTTGAATGTGGTATTGCAGAACCATGTTAGAATCTAGTATGAATTTCATTTGTGATAAACACCAAATTCATACATCCCGGATCCTCAAAATGATATAAATTAAACTAAAATTCACATAATCAACAATTATGAATAACGCAGCACTTACAAAGGATGCCAACGAAGTCTATCAATACATTCTTTCACGGCCTCCTTTCAATTCCAAATTTGAGCACTTCAATGTAGTGTTCTAGTTGGTCGCGACACCGTGAGAGGTTGAATCCTACATTTGTGTCTCTAAGAACACGGGTCGATCGATGAAAATCAAGAGAAGAATTTTCAATTCTTCCCCTTGAATGTTTCGCCATATGGAGGATGAGGAGAGGAGAGGTGTTAGGCTTCGGTTTTTCATTTCCCATGAAAACATTATGATTTAAAAACCCAATAAGTTTTTCTATATATGTCAAACCTAAAGCCCAACCGACAGCTTAACGAAATAATTCGCTAAGTTTAATTAAACGGTTAAGTGCAAAATCAAACACTATCAAGTTGTTAATAGTAACTAACAAGTTACTAATGCTTCAATCTTTAACCATCGAATTAATTCAATTGACTAATTAATTAATTCGGGTTCATCCAATTTCTATTTTATATTATCAATGTAAAAAATCTCTTTGAGAATATTCGCGATTACAATCAACCTCAATTTAGCATATGTAGTTTAATTTCATGAAATATAATCCAACGGCCATCGAATGTGCGTGATTTAGGCTCGTATAATAGTAAGTTATATAATACACCGACTCCCAAACTAGTAATATACAATTACTAAGCGTGAACATCTGTTCCAAAGAATTCATTTAACCAACCCGTAAACGAATTGATACACAATCAAGCCAAGAACGGGCATAATAAAAAGTGAATCAATTCCTCATCGATTTCCAACAAACCACTTATTACACGTGAGCAGTAAATCAAACAGACGGGTACCTAATGGTAACGAATCGCCAGCTGCTAGATCAGGAGTTACGCCATGAGACGCTAGACATTATGTCCGGTTCAACTGTCATCACCAAGCTTCATGAGCAAAAATTTGAACGCTGCTTATGTGCAAGTTTTCATGCCCATTGGGCGATGATTTTGGCCGGTTGCAAAAAACTCCATATGCTGTTGATTTATTTTCTTCTAGAAAGGAGCATTCAAGCATGTCAACTTAGCAAGCCAAGGGTCTGATGGGTGACAATGACATCTCTCCAATCGCATGGGCGTAAGTTTAAGTGAAAAACACTCTAATCTTGGGTACGGTTCACCACCGTAGTGAAGATCTCGGAATGGACCGCGGACCAAATTCATGGATACTCATGACCGACCAGGCGTACCCTAAACTATACCCCGCTAACTATAGTCCCTCGAACTATAGGTTCATATACTAGTAAATGATGCAGCATTTACGTACCCTCGCAAAAGGTGCCAATGAGGCGTACTTTGAATACATGATGCAACGACTAAAAAATGTGATCACAGGGCATTTAGGCATCAAGAGGATAGATCCCAAGGAAATGACGCAGATTTATATTTCATGTCAAGCAAATTGACTGCACCGGTGAATAATTGATAGATGCATTCAATATTTTTATAATAAAGTTAAAGGATCAACCAATTATCACCATGTTGAACAATTTATTTAACACACACAATCAAGCACCGCATGTAAGAGGAGCGTGAAAAGAAGCCTTTTAAATGGAAGCGGTATCGTTTTGTCTGGCGGTTGCCGAAACCTCGAGGCATATAGAAAAAAAGATCCATGAATACATCACTAGAGCTTTTGGATCCCTAAGTATGAAATACAATCTCAAAACATAGCTTGTGGCTCCATACTTTGTACAAGACTTTCTCGCGCTGTTTCAGGGCAACTAGAAGTGGACGCCTTTAAAGGCATGCAATAGGTGTACAACGCGCACAACAAAGATCCAAGAAAATATGTGCACACATATTTCCTCCTAAGCACTTGGTTTGTTGTATGCAACAACTTTCTTGAACCCCTAAGAGGCCCCTCAGATTCGAAAAAGAGTCCAGTCCCGCCATACCTTAAATCGGAAACGAAATTTCGCTGTGAGCAATTCAAAAGATGTCGCAATGCTGACGCCGCAGTAAAGCGGCAAGAAGCCGGTATAATCGGAGCCGAAAGCTAAGAAGAAGCAAGAGCATGATGGAGTTTTCAAGGTTTGGGCGAAGCGGGGCCGGCAATTCATCAGAAGACTGCGCGTAGTCATAATGCCGACTGGCCCTCGAAAACCCACCATCCGACGGCGGATCTCGATTCCCAACCTCGCACTATCTTCTACAAGCAAGAAAGTGGAAAACAAAAGCTTCATTTTCGGCCCCATCATCCACCGTAGAAGATGTAGAACTGTGAGTGCAAGTGGGTGTGTTTGTTGATGGAGGCAATTATAGCCTAGTTTTTGTGAAATGTGACCAATGTAGCTTGTTTTTGTGGACTTAAATGAATTAGGTTTGTGGTAGGTGAAGCTTTTGATGATTCTTGGTTGTGTAAACAATTGGTCAACGGAACCGCTAATGAGCGATGGAATATTATGTTTCGCTCACTTTTTTTTGTCATTATTTTATCTCTGTCATTAAAAAATATTTTTTAACTGTAATTACCTCTGCAAATTAGACTGTCATTGACTCATGTATTAAGCGATAGTATAGGGGGTATAATTTAGGGGAGATTTGTAACAGAAATGGAAAGACAATTAAAACAGTACAATGACCAAAAAGAAGAAGAAGAACATTTTTAAAACATTCATTCCATTGCAAACAACACTACACATCAAAATACAAGAGTTTTAAAGTACAAAATGCACATTTTTAATCTCAAAATAATCTAACATTACAGCCTAATACGATAAGGTTGGAATCTAATTTGACTACACTCGCACTGCAAGCGATTCTCCAATCCAAACAATAAAAACACTACAATTGACACACAAATCACCATCAACATTCCCAAAATCCACTTCTCGCTCTCGCTTTCTCTCCAACTTCTCACCATAAATGCATCCGACACGACAGATACAGTTCATCAATCCACTCCCAAAATTGACATCCACGAACCCCCGACCGCTTCATCTCACAAACCTTCTCCCCTGTGATTCTTCTAAGCTTACCCACTAACAAATACTATCTTCCACACCAACATTTCCGATATCGATTCGCGCTGGTCCTCAAGATCGATTTCAGGCACAAAGGCCATTTGCCCGAGGTATAATCAATTCGGGGGTTTTTAATTTAGTATTTTCAATTCCGATACATACTGTGACAACAATGTTAACGTATGCCCTATGTTTTTATGTAATCGATTTTCCCTCCAAAATATGTAATTACTAATTTGTCCTTCATTTAATCATACAAGTGCATATCACGAGCCTCAAATGCAATGGTTATATGTGTTTCTTGGGGTAAAAAAATTAAAGTGGCATCAAATTCGAAACGATATCAGACATTTAATACGATCTAAAAAATGATAAATGGACAGGACTACGCCTCAAAAACAAACTGATAATTCAAAGACTACATAGAAACGCACGCTGAGCAAGATATTGTAAGAAAAATACGACTAGCCATAAATGTTTAACTCAACTTATATACTCCCATATTTTGGTATAAGTACCGACTTTTTGAGATTTAAAACTTATGGTAACTATGCTAAATTTGGTGATTTCATCTAAGAAAATCCCCAAATATATCTTTGTATGTGGAGATGAATAAAATAGAAGACCCCATGATTTGGAGTTAGCCCTATCACGTGATCTGGTTGGTAACCAAATCTAACTACCAGATCGCATTAAAGACCTTTAATTTGTTCCACACCCCCTGTCCGTACGCTTCTGTTTCATTATACCGTCTCTATACGGTATGTTAAGATAGCAGGGAGTATTAAAAGACTTTGTATGCATGGTCTCCTTACCATCACTCCCTCACGTGACCCCACCCATGGGTCCCTTTCTTCAATTAAATATGCACCAAAATTATCAGACTTGTCTAAAATTTGCATTGTAAGAGCTCAACAATCAGATGTTTTAAAACCGATTACTCCAAAACAACAATACGATAGATGATGAACACAAGTCATTGAATATTGAAAAACTTCTTTATCTAGTTTTAAATGTTTTCTTAAAATTTTTAAGGTCAAATATTTGTAAACTCATTTCAAAATTATATGTATATTATTTGTCCCTCTGATTTGGTGTTTTTCTGTTTTGTCAATATGGTCCACAGGGACGAGGGAGTATCATTATGTGTGGCATAAATTAATTCATAATATTTTCTTAGTTAGATTAAGTGCTAAAAAAAATAGAATAATTGATACAGATAAAATTGATCTCCAACGAAAATAGAACCCAAGACCTACTTATAAAAGTTTGAGTCCGATGTTACCAGTTATTAAGCCATTGGGCAATTAATTACTCCCTCCATTCCATTTTCTAAGGTACATTTGACTTTTCACAATTTTTTATGTAAATTTAAAACACACTCACAAGTTCAAATTTTCCTTCCATTACACAACTCATAAATTGATCAAACTAAAAATTAATTTTGAGAATTTTATTTTGAGAAAAAAATTCTAAGAATATGGGATGGAGGGAGTAACTCATAACATTGATATCATAATTCATACATTATACATATACATATCCATAGTGATATAAATGAGATATTTTTATTGAACCATATTGCCTAACGAGATACACGTGTCCTCTCTTTAACTGCCTTAATACTTCTATAAATATTCCCTATTCGATGTCAAGTTTAACGCCATTTTAAACCGCCGACACTATTGCTCTCAACCCTCGCATTAAATTCTAACTTTGTCATCGGAGGATCGCGATCGATTTCATCGTGGGTCTAGGTACCTAGGCCTCTCGACATCATCGACTTCATCATCACCCTCGACATCAAGCCCATCCGAGTCCTTGACATCCTCGACCAGGTCGGAATTATGAATTCAAAGTTGGCTAGTAAGTCCGGGAGGCACTGTGATCATTGCAGAAGATACAGCGGCCGAGGCCGCTAACCCCGACCCAAGCTCATCCGTGCACACAAGACGTACAACGCCCCCGGCGGCGATCGATCACCACCGACGGCGCGACCGATGATTTGCGCCTCTGATACCCGCTCAAATCGGCAGCCAGAAAACGAAAAATAATACCCACTCCAAACCCACCAATAGATGGGCCACGACGAAATCCACCACATCACATAGACACATAGGATTATGGGAATAGAGAGGTTTGGTAATTGGAGAAAATATTAATGGTGCTGACATGGGGCGGCTAGTTTGGAAATTGGACAAATGGGCTACGCAAGTAGAGGTTTGTGGGCCCACATGTTGCTTCGTTTTCCCGCCAAAGATGTATACGTGGAGCCCAATCACAACCTGTTCGCGCCAAAACACAGCGTCTACCTCCACACTACCTTAAAGGACACCTCCACACGTGCCCTTCACTGCATTGCACCTATCATTTAATACTGTTATCTTTTAACCTATAAACGAGTCAAATCCTACCGAACATAAATATATTCGAATTCGACTCGAAGAGAAAGATTCGAAGCTCGACTCAGCTCGAGTAAGTAATACTCTCTATGTAATATTCATACATTAGAATTTCAGGTATAAAAGATTCCAAATTTTTATGTAATACTCCATCCATTTCTACATGATTGAAACATTTTATTCATTTTTAAAATAAAAAATTGTTTTGACTTATTGTGAAAGAATATAAACGAGACGAATTTGAATTATGAGAGTAATTTGAACTTTTTTTAAATTTGGTCTAAAAATAAATGAGACAAACAATTAGGAATGGAGGAAGTAATGACTAATTGAACTATTGGGAAGCTTTCATTTATTTGATGCAACTATAATAATGTTCATTGCTGAGATCGGTTGTCTTTTGTAAATTTATTAGAGACATTAGACGAATCAAATGTTTTATATATAACAATGATAAAAGAGTTGATATATGAAAAATTAGGGGAAAAAATTAGCGTTACAAACTAAATAAGTTGAAAATTGGCTAAATTTCATTTTTGAGATCTCGGTCTGCTATCATTTCAAATACGTATCTAAAAGTTTTCAACTTTTCAAATAAAGATTCCAGCGATTTTTGGTAATCAATTTTTGGAAAACGGTATAAAATTATTAAAACTTTAAATATCTATTCAAATGGCTAAAAATAGCTTCGAAAGTTGGCCAAAATAAAAAATTTATATGATGAAATTTTACTTTTTTAAAATAAACATAGTCTTCGAAAAATTATGGAACAACTGTCCCTGTATACCTCACCTAGTGATGATTAATAATTTTATAAGTTTTGATTGAGTAATTAATTTGAAAAAATGAGCTAATGAATGAGATCACTAGCATCTAATGATGGATGAATCCACGTCAAATCAAGGTTTGGCGGTTCCTATATGTTTTGAACATTTCTTAATTGCGCGTGTCAAATATGGCTTGAAACCGAAGTAAAGGTCCACATAGCAATAATAATCCAGGGCCCAGTAGAAGAAAAGTATGACTGGTGGCACATGATATTTGCAGATTGTACTGAAGACTTGGAATTTCATGTTTAGATTTCCATTCAACCATAGATCTTTTAGGGGTGGTGGGTGTTTGTCGTCTGTGTTAGTTGGGAGACTTTGACATTTCTTTCATTTCGTTGACTTCAATATTCATGGATAGTATATATTTCATTAATCCATTTTAATTGCTGCTTCACTTTTAAAAATTAAACTTCAACTATCAACCATCAATTATTAATTATTTATTCTAAAAATAGCAAAATTTAGTATATTCGATTCGTTTTTCAAATATCACTTTCAAGCAATATTTATTTTTTATTTTTACTAACATATTAAAAAATAATTTAAAATTACAAAGATTTATCTCGACATGTAAAGAAAGCTCAATTAAAATTTATCAGAAAGTGAATAATACTTTTCTAATGTATGACAGTATGAGATGAGACAGAATCTCACTATTGTAATTAGTGTTGTTATTGGTATGTCGTTTCTATTTAACCAAAAAATTCTGTGAGCTTAAACGACCTAAAATTATTATCGCCTGGTTCATGTATCAGGTAAAAATTTGAAATGTGGGATTGACCGAGCAATTTTACTAAAGTATACTTGGTCACGGTTTTTTGGTTCGGTTTGTGGTGGCCTCATTTTATTAAAAACTTTAGGCATTTTAATCCAAATTTTGGATATTTCGGTACGAATTTTGGATATTTTCGATATATATTTAAAATTTTACATATTTATTAGGTTAACTGTCCCGATCTAATCTGGTACCTGCTAAAATATACCCGTTTCTGAACCGTTAGTGTATCGGATAAGTATCATTTCGAATAAAAACGATTCACTTCTCGGGTAATTTCCGATTTATGCGGACCACTAACCGTACTAATCGTAATGTACTAATGTAAACCATCGGATGTCGGATAACAGTACCACCTCATTGACAATTTATATATATGATGGATTTGACTAACTATAAAGATTATTGATCGATTTTATATTATTATAAATTAATGATCATTCTTGTTCTAGGAATAATATGGAAATATGACTTGTATTGCGACGAAAGATTTTATTATTTATATACGCTCCGAATAATACCTCAAGAAATCCTTGTCGATACGTTAATATTTATCAAATAATGAGCCTAATTATCGCCTGATTTCCACATAATGCACGCCTACAATACGCCAGCTTTGATATGAACTCCAGCCCTACCGAAATGCCTCGAACTCCTGACATTGCTCCTGACAAGTGTCCCTGATTTATGAATTTCTGGCCTTCGGCTTATTTCATCCAACCGAGGCGCTGAGTGAGCTTGATCCCGCCAAGGCTGGTTCCTGACTCGATCTTTGTCTTGGACTCGACTCCTTCGCCGATTCTCAGACGGGGCTTCTATATGATGTAGAGGTAAGTGCTTCTCGCTATACTGATCCTCTCCTCGAATTTGATATAGCATGCGTGCTTCCTGCCAGCTGCTCTCGCAACTCAGCGGCCGGGATACCCACTTGGCTCTGGCATTCCTGGATTGGCTCCTGGGCTTCTCTTTGAGGGGGCTGACGCCTCGTGTGAGGTGCGGCTTCAAAGCAACTCGATCCTCTCCTGGGATTTGACGTAGCCGCTGCGCTTTCAACAAATGTTTCCCCGCAACCTGGGCTTGGGGAGTGAGTATTCTCTTATTTGTCGAGACTCCTGATCGGTCTGGGCTCTTCCTCACGGTTTTAGGCGCCTATCTCTGCTGCCGCGCGTCCCTACATTTCTTTCCTCAATCTTCAAGCCTGTTTCCTGTTCTGGCCGATTTTTTCTTTTGAAATTTTTCTCGCAGTTTTCATTTCTAGCTTTTTCTCCCACCTCCACTTATGATTTTATTTCGAAAATGTAGGTATTTATAGGCTTTCTGCCCGATTCTCGATTGGTTGGTTCGCTTTCGTGCGGATCACGATTCGACCGCTGATTTCGACGCATGACCGACTCTAGCATATTTGCATTTACATGTTTTCTTAAGAAAAGGAGTCAGGGGCCTATTTTGAGGGTTTTAGGTCAGCATTTAATTCTATTTATTGACCCCAACATTCTCGCTTTTATTAATTTGCCCCACATCTTTCTGAAATTTATTTGCGCTTAAAATTAGGCTTATCTAATCGTATAACCCTAATTTTAACTCTAAAATTAATATTTATCCTCAATCCTGCGAACTCCTATTATTTTCTCTTACTGAATTTAATTCGAAAGTTTCTGGATAAACCCCTAATCAACACATGTAATTATGTGATCGTTGAAAATTAATTATCTAACACAAATTCATAAAAATAAATTTTATTAATTAAAATTCCACTATAAATGACTTTAATATTGATGAATATATTAGAGTTACTGGGATTTGATCTGGTTCATTATTGCATTGAGCCATTGACAATAAAATACTACTCCGTACCAATAATGAAAGGGTCATGGACCAATGCACAAAATGAAACAGGAACGAAATGAACGTAATGATATGTTGGTCCAAAAACCCGTGAAACCATTTAATACATTCTTCTGAAAATACCCCAAAGTATATATATGTGCGTGATACATTGCACATTTCATGTATAACTCTTAATCACGAGGCTGCACATAAAGCCCATCATCAACGCGAGATTATCCGAGACAGCTGGCCGCATGTAATCACCCCATACACACCAACATAGTCAAATGCATAACCCCGCGAACAACCGGCATTTATTCCTGATTTCTCAAAGAATACTCAAGCTATCGTCAAGCCGTGACCGACCACGCAAGACTGCAGCTACGACCACGTCCACAAATACGCCACAGTAATTCATAACTCTTAATCTTGATGAGATAAAGAGTGGCATTGGATACGGGACATAATTATTGGTCTGTTGGTAATATTCATTCGCCATTCTTGATATGGACCCTCTGTGTTATTCAATTCGTATGTTGCAATGCAAATTTGCAATAAATAGTTAGAGATACATAATTGCGTATTTCAAAAAGAGCCCATGCACAACTTCATGATGTGCTACAACTGGCTCGATTAGTTTGAGTTATAAAATAGAAAAATGATATCAAACGTAATAAAATCAACATATTCCTTTATCAGTGCATGTGTTAAAATGTACTATTGATTACATATGTATGATACAAATTGATTACTTATAATTTGTGATTAAAAAAAACATTTGGAAACATAAATAATAAAATTATGACATTAGACAAACATAAGCAATCAACGATGCATTTAACACTTCATAATTATAAAAGGTTACTAGGTTATTAGTATAAATAAAGGTCTAAAATTTCAAAATTTAAGCATGTTCTAGAATTCAAGCATGACAAATGGGCCACGAGAGTTATTGTTCTTATTCGTCTGAGTGTGAAAGGCAAATGGCCTTTACTGCTCCCACCAGGCGTTGCAATGAGACCTCACAAATTCGAGTAGATATATTTGGACTTGAAGAGCATATCATGGATTATTCATACATAAATCATATCCATTCAAATTGGCCTAAAAACTAAGAGAACTCGTGAGTCTTGACCCCTCATATACACCGAGACACAGACAAGATCATTCATAAATGTAATCGGTCCACCAGGCACACTCATAAACATTACGTTCTTTTGCTATAATAGAAAAACAGTATTTTGAAATAGAAATTCAGTCAATCTTGTTTTTAGAGTATTTATTAATTATACTAATATATGTATAGTTGCTCAATTGAACATATACTTAGTTAACTTCATGTTTCAAAAAAACTAGGTGTCGGATGAATCAATATAATATGAACGTTCTCTTAATGTCTCGTCACAAAAGTTGTTTGGTGGATGAGATGCCTCTTGGTACTGCCTGAGCCTCCTCAGCCTTAGTCGTAGTGTACTTGAATCGCGGTTGGGGTCGCTCGTAGACACTCCAATTATTAACACACTCCATTTTTGCCGTAAATCGTTGGTTACTCTTATTGCTTCTTTCATTCATTTTAAATCTTGAATTTGGGTGTTTGCAGCAAAATATCATTTCTATAGTGCACATATATAGGATTATACAAACAACATATGACCAATCAACTTATCAAAATGAGCTAATTAAAATATTGAATTCATGTTTCAGATATTGTAATGACAACAACAAGAGCATTACAAGAAAACTAATTACTTTTTCTGGAGAAGGATATGCACACAACTTTCAGCACATCTCCTCTCCATCAAGTGCCCTTAGTTTATGAGTAGTTTTTACTCACGAAAATTACTTAAACTTTCTTGAAACAATACCAGACCAAGAAATAAGATATCAAAGATAAAAGAAAAACGTCTCACAACTTCATCACTTGGTTCCCATTTTCCAAGACATAGCAAATGTTTTACCTAAAGGCAATTCAAGTCCTTTAACCTCAATCATCATATTTTTCATTTTATCTCCTCCTTCTTCCAACCTCTGTGGATACTGATGCTCAGTGAAACTAAAGTCGATTTTGGAGGTATCAACAAGTGGACTTCCATCGACCTCAACCTCAAATGCTGCTCCTATTCGATCCAATCCCAACACAGTAATCTTTTCAATACTCCATCCATTCTTGAGTGCAAATTTGCTTTCTTGAACATCTGACCATACCTTAACATTCCCTTGAGAGACCGTCGCATAGAACTCAACATATGTCGAATACCCACTCCCGAGTTTCATCTCTGGAAGCTCATCATCATCAAGGTAAAGCTTTCCTTTAGCTTCTCCATTGGTGCATCCCAAGGGGAAGGCGACAATGAGGCTAAAGGGTGTCATTCTTGCCTTTTTAGATATCATTCCACCTCTTTGCATTGGGATGATTGCATTTTGGTACAAATGGACATTGATCACATGTAGAGGTGCATCAATGGAAAGGTAATGTGGTTCCTTTGAGACAATTGCTTGTGTCATGTCAAACAGATTATACCATGTACCAGGTAGGAACATAACTTTCACCTCTGTTTTCCCCTTTTTGAGCACAGGTGAAACCATGAGACTACTCCCTAGCAAGAATTGTTTGCTCAATCCGTAACACTCCGTGTAATTCGGGAAGGAGAAGAAGAGTGGGCGAGCAATAGGAGCGCCACTGATATGCGCCTCATAGTTCAATGTGTAAAGATATGGCAACAACTTGTATCTCATCCCTAAAGCATTTCTTGCAGACTTTGCTACACTTTTCCATTGATAGAGTTCTTGTCTAGGAGAATAGAAATTTGCATGATCCCTTGAGAATGGATAGAAAGCACCTAATTCAATCCACCTGTTGCATAACTCCTCTGTAGGTGCAGGATAGAATCCACATATATCTGATCCAACCATAGGGACTCCAAATATACCAAAATTCAGCATAGTGGAGATGGAATACTTCAAATCATCCCATGTTCCCTTGTTATCCCCTGTCCAATGTGCTGCATAACGCCCTGAGCCGACAAATGTTGAACGTGATAGTATGAACGGGCGTTTACCCTGAAGCCCTTGAAGAGCTTTGTGTGTTGCAACAGACTGTGAGAATCCATATATACTGTGAGCATCATACTCAAGAACTCCATTGTAATGGTAAGCACTAGTGGCTATAGTTTTGTACCCTATAGGTACTTGTATCCCTGATGCATTAATCTTGTAAGGCGGTTCATCCCATCTTGTTGATGTTATATTCTTGCAATCCAGGCAACAAATCCATCCAGGGCCAGTCCCATTCGGACAAATCCGGCCCTCTGGAAGGGTACAAAGTCCGGAACAAAAATTTGAAGCTTCATTCATGTCAATCCACAAACCATCAACAGGAACAAGTTCATGGAATCGACGAATTTCATCAACCCACCAATCCACAGTTTTCGGGTTGAGGAAGTCCGGAAAATTAACAGCACCAGGCCACACTTGTGCTAAGTATGGTTTGCCCCCATATTTGATAAAGACATCATTAGCCAAACCTCTTTGGTAGGTGCCATAACTTGTGTTCACTCCAATTCCAGGATCAATAATGACAATGTACTTCATACCCTGGTTATGAATTTTTTCAAGAAACGATAAGAGTTTAGGCCGAGGATAATTGTGTTGGTTGAGGGTGAAGTCCTTGTGTATATCCATGTGATCATCATCGTTCCAAATCACATCAAGTGGTATCTTTGCCTTCTTGTAGTTCTCAACTACATCTTCAACAACAGATAAGTTATGGTAACCCCATCTGCATTGATGGAATCCTGCAGCAATTATGCGACGTTAGTATAATAGTACCCAACTACCCATTTTAGAAAGTAAATTTTGGGACATCTATATAGATGCATGCATACTTTATCAACTATCCATTCTCAGACATAATTTTGGGACATTAATTTGGACATGTCACATGTATGCACAAACCTCTCAAGATAGTAAGTCCATACAATAGAAGAAAACGTCGTATCAATGACAATCTTGAATAAATAATAAGGACTAACAAAAGTGTTTAACGGGTTTTAATTGAAGATTTATTATTATAGAAATGTGTTAATTATTTATTATTTACTCCGTACAATTTATAATTGAAAAATGATATAATGTTAATTTTTTAAAATCAAGACACATCTTCTTAGTCCGTCTTAAGACTTGATTCGATTAAATAATATACGGAGTAATAAATTATGTTAAGAAACATAATACTTTTTACATTATTTCAATACGATGCCGACGATGAGTGACGCACCTAGATCCAGGAACCATAAAACAATGTCCATAACAACCAAATCAAGACTTAAGACAGAGTGTTGAGGCAACACATGTGAGATTAGAAAGTGTTATATCACCAAGAAAATATCTGTAGTCGGCTATATTTGGGGAAAAGAGCATGCACCTTGGCCCATCTCCACAAATCCACAATAATGCATATGTAGACGGTAGATAAAATAATTAAATAAATCTCACCAATCAATAATGCGAGTGAATGAGTAATTGATAAGGTGCGATTTATCTTTGGCTAAATTTCAAATATCCACATGAATTAATGAAATTATTTCAAATAAATACCTGAACTATTCACTCTATCAATAGATATTTGAATTCCATTTTTGACACTTGAACTTTTGAAAAAAATATTTTTGACATTTGAACTTTATTTTAATAGTTAAATCTAAGGATAAAATAGAAAAATTATACATATTACACTTTATGTATTATTTTTAAAATAACAAACACTTAATTGGATCAATTTTTAATAATCAACTTACCTTGAACTATCCCAAAAATATTTTCCATTATCCACAACCACAGATCAATCAAGATCCACCTCCAACAATTCAATTTGATTTCCTTACCCAAAAAGACGATGTAAATACTAAGAGAGAAGGAAGTTCTTCTATGTTCGTATGATGAATGCAAGAAGAAGCTTGGTTGATGGGTTTTCGATGTAGATGTGGTGAGGTGTTTTCAAAGAAAATATTAAATCTTTATTGTTTGAAAAAATTGGTAAAGTTTGGAAGGAAAAATTTGAACTTTGTCGATTTAAAGGTATTCTTCAATTTGTGAAATTTGATTTGAATCATGTAGCTTTTTCTGGTGAATCATGACCAAATTGAGCTCAAACAAATATAGATACTCGAAATTGGAACAACCCATTTCAAAAAAGATTTTATTATTAACCATTATGACCAAATTCAGCTCACACACGCACAAACTCAAAATTGGAACAACATTTCAATAAAGATTTTGAATTTTAACAACTAATAACTGCATTGGTATTTAATATCACGTATCAAGAGATAATGCGAGGAGAGAAATTGCGAATGAGAAGGAAAAGTAGATGTTGGATATGGTGGTGGCGGCTTCGGGATACGAGGATTGTTAAGGTAGGTCATTGTTGTGTTATGGGGAGGGAGTCACGAGCCTACCGGGTGTTCAATGGATGGGGTAGAACCCATGAAATAAGTGAGGGCTTAAGAATTGTTGTTGATGTTTTTTTAATTGAATTAATTAAATCGATCCAATTAAATAGTTTGCTATTTTAAAACCATCCATAAAGTCAGAATATATATAATTTTTCTATTTTACTTTAGACTCTACCTATTAAAGTAGAGTTCAAAATTAAAAATAATTCTTCAAAAGTTCAAGTACAAAAAATGCAGCTCAAGTGCTTATTTGAAAGTGTTGAATGGGCTGCATACTCATTCGAATGCATTTCGTTAATTTTATCATATTTAAATTTACCTTATCTTTTCACAAAGTACCTCTAGCAAAGTAATTTAACTTTCATATTATTGTATAAAAAAGATTATGATTAAGATAATGTCAAATGTCATATTTTCAATATTACAAATTAATTTAGAATGATAAACATAACATTTAACATTATTTTAAATCAATATAATAAAAACTTCCACATAATCTGTAACAAATAATTCAAACTCTATAAGAAAGGACAATTTTGCATAAATGGTCCTCAATAATATTCCATAACACATTAATAAAGTTCTGTTATTATTAGAAATTATTTATGCCAACATTTCTTAAATTATTACTGAGTAAGTATAACATTAAAAAAACAACTTAGATATATATAGGGAACCAATCATGATCATGTGTAATTAATAGGACCTTATTTTCCTCCGTGAAATAAGATACTCCAGAAGAAGAAAGTCCTTTTCTGGGAATAATTTGTAATGATGTGAAGACAAACTCGACAAAGGCACAAGTGTGTTAATTGGACCAACACACCACTCTAAATTCCACACTTACCAAAGTGGAGATTTGTAAGATTGTTACATAACTCCATAGATTGCTTGATTTCATCCTCCTATCCTAGAATAACACTACTCCGTATTATATATATTCTATCCAAGTAACCGCTACTGTTATACACACACCAAAACAGTAGGAAGTTGGGGTGAAATGACTATTTTACCCTCCTATTTGTAAGTGTAATAGTTACAGAACTAATGTTCAGGGGTAAAATAGTCATTTTAGTGTTAAAACAACACTATTTTGGTGTGTATCCCCCAAGTAACGTATCAGGTTTACTTATAATCCCAAGACGATAACAAGTTGTTTGGTGGTACCTTTCTGATTGGAAATTTGCTGAACTATTCCAAGAGTTTTAAACTTTCAGAAAATGACTAATGAGTAATGAGGAAAACCAACGTACTAGTATTATACAATATTACAATTCAAGTAAATAACTACAAAATAAATCATGACAGCTTTTTAAATGAATATAATGGATATTTTGAGAGGTTGTTAGTATAACAATTTTATATTTTTCTAAATAAAGAATAACAAAATAAATCATGACAGCTTAATGCTCATGCATACAATTTTAAATGAACAAATTAGTCAACATGAATCACATAATTCAGGATATTGTCAAGGAAAAAACTACTTTTAGTAGCCATTATCAATATTGATTGCTGCTACTTATATCATTGTATACTTTTATGGCCAGTCTTAATTTCCCAACCTACCATCTTTATTTAAAACTTGCTAAATTTAATGTTATGATTGATATATAGTACGTTGGCACAAGTTAAAGAAAAAAGACAATGATATTTTCATGCAAGAAATATTTACTAGTACTGTAAAGTATAAACCAAACAAAAGTAAATACTTTTGTAATGAGACTAGCAGATACTACACGTATAGTGCATATTGAACATACTTTTGGTTGACATAATAGCCTACAAATCATACTAGGTAAATTTTATGTGACAGATTCGATAAAAAAAGTGGTGTTGATAGTGAAATCGAACTCATAATCTTGCAATTACATTAACTACTTTGTGAATACAAAAGTAAAAGACTTTAATTAAAGATAGTAAAGAGGGTTAATTACCCAGAGACCAGTAGGGCATAGGAGCTGGCCGGCCTATGAGCTGTGTATATTGATCAACCACATCAAGAGGTGAGGGTCCAGAGAAGAAGTAAAAGTCCAAAACACCCCCAATCACTTTGTATGTCAAAGAATTTCCTCTGTAAAAAACATCCATCCCATTGCTATTCAATAGCAAAACTGCATGAGCAAATGCTTCACCATTCACATTCCTTAGGTCCATATACATAGGATGTGATCCATATAAATCTGCATTCAAATTAATGGCTGAAATATCTGTTGTGTACAAAGTGTAAGGATCATTAGGGTATAGTTTAATCCCATGAGGCTGAGTGTTCTCTCCAAGACCATAAAGTGAAGCATCTTTAGGCAGTTTTGTAGATATTTCAAGATATTGATCTTTAAATACCATGGAACTAAAAGGGTCTGATTCTTCAGAGCTTGAATCAAAGATGGTTTGGCCATTTGATTTTCTTTTGATAGAAAAGCTAAAAGGGTCAGCCTTGTAGCTAAAAACAAGCTCACTACCAGCATAGTTTGAGGGCGAAGTTAAAGAAATTGTGTTCTTTCTTGAAATGATGTTTATGCTCTGCTTCAAAGAGGGAGGCTTTTCTCTTGGTAAAAGATTGTATGGCACCTCCCATCTTTGCTTCTCTGCATCAGTTATATGAACCCTTAATCTATTATCTGTTTCATGCCTGCAAAAAATCACAAAACACATAAGGATTGAACCTTCTTTTGTAATGATAATGCATAAGATTCATAAGATTGTGAAGGAAACGAAGGGTAAATTGTAAATGTAGAATAGTAACACTAAATGTTAACTTAGTGACCACTGATGTTATATTTATTCACAATGTGGATGTTTTGAGTTTGAATCCTTACAATAATAATGGTCGATTTTTTTTAAAAAAAATAGTAACACTTAAGACTCACTTGACATAGAGTTGCAAGTGTGGAATATCATGCCCATAGATGTTGTTTTTCTGCTTGACTTGAAGATGTCCCACAAGTGCACCATCTGAACTTTTATCTATGGAGATCAATTTGTAGCCTTTTCCAATTTTTGTTGGAACACTAGAAGCAAAATCTACAGTAGATACGGAGAGAAATAAAGTAACTAGCAGAAAACATGGCAAAGAATGAGAAAACATTTTGGCACTTTGCACTCCTTGGCTAGTGTCTAGTGAGTGTCAGGTTGATTGGTATATAAGGGCAAAAAATGGACAATATTGTAGGATGCATGTGAATTGTGGGCCTCATTTTATAGGATTTGCAAAAATTAAAAGGTTGTTTATAGTAGTTTAGGAACAAAGATATTACCACTGAATCGTGTTTTAAGCTAACATTAGTAGTCTTTAAGTTAACACCTAAAAATGTGTTAATGGAGTTGTAGTTTAGTAAAATCAAGCATGTGTTCATAGGCTTAATTATAATGATACTATGGACAAAGAGTTTCAAAATTTGACACTATCGACAAAGAGTTCCATAAACCCTTAAGCAGCATGCTTAAGTAATTCTTTAAGCATGTGAGTTCCATAAACCCTTAAATATCATACTTAAATAATTCTTTAAGTATGTAAGTAGAAGCTCTCTAAATGTACTCAAATTGATAGAACTATATTTATATATACTTATCAATTTTGTTCTGTCTCGGACGTTGTAATTGACAATTAATTCACTTTTCCTTCATAGATTAATAAAAAAAAAAGTCCATTGTTCAGAGATAATAAGCTTTGGTAATCATAATCACTCCTACCATTGTATATGGTATTAACGCTTACACTAATAATAAGGATTACCATTTCTAGAGAGAGATGGAGACAATGAGCCGTGGTCCATGACCATTATTGGGAGTCCGACTAAAGTTGCAACAGTAAAAATTTGTTGTGAAATAACTATTTTGCCCTTAAATGAAACTTTCTCAAACATTGTCCTTACAAATACAAGGTCCTTACAAATACAAGGGGCTAGAATATAGTAATTTCACCCCTTTTTTGTTATTGTTTTGATATGAATTTAGCTGCATTATTGGCCATGTAGCCCATGCTCAGTTAATGTCCAACCGATGAGTGTTACTACTCCACAATATAATACTCAACAACTAACAATAATTAGAAAAACACACTGAAAAAATGGCAGAAGGAGAAGTGGTGAAGAACAAGCAAGTAATATTGAAAGACTATGTTACAGGGTTGTTACAAGAATCTGATATGTGCATAAGCAATGAGAACACTGTGAAGTTGAAAGTCCCAGAAGGGTCAAATGGAATTTTGGTTAAGAATCTATACTTGTCTTGCGATCCATTCATGCGTCACCTCATGAACAATCCTCAAAAGAGTCCTGGGAGCTTCTTCCAATCCTTTAAACCAGGCTCTGTATGTCCCATTTATTTGTCCATCTATGAATTTTATATATTGCCTCATGTTTGCTATATAAAAGTTCTACTAATGTTTGGATGCAATTGTGATACCATATTTTTATTTGTTCCTATTGATCTATGTTACGGTTCTATTATCGGTCTATACAATGATAGAGTAGATTATACGTCACATGTCATGTCTTCATGCATAACACATCAATCATGTCACGATAAGTGTACAACAATACTTTTGAAATTCGTATATTGATGAAATGTGTTCCTTATTTTTTTTACTCACAATTGAAATATGAAGGCAATTACTGGCTATGGAGTGAGCAAAGTAGTTGATTCTGGGCATCCAAATTTGAAGAAGGGTGATTTAGTATGGGGTATAACTGGATGGGAAGAGTATTCTCTGCTTACCTGGACTGAAAATCATTTCAAGATTGAGCATCTTGATGTTCCGCTTTCTTACTACACAGGAATTTTGGGTATGTGTATTTCTTGTGTATATTTGTCATTTCAAATGCATTGCATTTTGAGTCAGAATCATTTGATCATTGCTTATTCATATTGTTTATACTTAGTTTATTCATAAAACAAAATACAATCGTCTGTTATACTATGTGTTACACTCCGTTGAGATTGTCTCATGTCTTGCTTGTTTTTTAAAGTTGATTTAAAAAACACGTGACATGATCTTAACGGAGAATAAAGAGTGTTACACAAAGTGTAATAGAAGATCCGAAATCTTATGAAACTGGTTTTGGCTACTGTTGGCAATGTCCTTTGCCCTTTGGTCAATTGATTTTGAAGCTCATAAGAAAGACTATTGGTGTTTATGACAAAAGGATTGATTTTTATCAGAATAATCTGTATCTCTTAATAATGATGAGTTATCAATGTATGTTTGGTTGACTGCTGATGTGTGGATTCTATTTAGTTTGTCGAAATGGAAAATCTATTCATTCTGAATCATTGATTATAATTAAGGCCACATCTTTTTGTTAGTGTAGTTCTTGGATTCTTCTGTCGCGGCTTAAATTATTTAGTTTGAGAAATGGGGATCAATGGGTAATGTTTCCTCTACAATAAGTCTATAATGCTGATAATAAATTCTTAAGGTATGCCTGGGTTAACTGCTTATGTTGGAGTTTTTGAAGTTTGCAAACCCAAAGGAGAAAAAGTTTTTGTTTCGGATGCCTGTGGTGCAGTTGGTCAGCTAGTTGGACAATTTGCAAAAATGATGGGATGTTATGTGGTTGGAAGTGCTGGAAGTGCGGAAAAGGTGAAATGTGCTACCTAAGTTATCTCATCATTTGTGCCTCCTATTGCTAACTCCTGATTTTTGATGACTTATTCTACCCATTATACTTATGCTTCTCTCGTTTATTTTTTGAAACTTACACATAAAAAAATACTCAGAACGTTCAGTGTCGAGTTCTTTCAAGTGATATCGGAATGTTTAACATAAAAGGATGGCATAAAAAAGTTGTTCTGTTCCTTTATATATCATATAGAAGTAGCATTGTGTATTCTTTCGTATTATATTTAAATGGTATATCTTTATAAGTAGTGAACTGGATTGTTCTTTGGTGAGGCCGTTATGATGATGAGGGTATTTGGCTAAGTTTGTTTTTGGTCAAAATCAATTTATAAATTGATTCGATCAAAATGAAGTGTTTGTCAAATAATTTCAACATATAACTTATAAATTGAAATCAATTTATAAGTTGAAGTAAAAAAAAGTAACAAATTCTAACTTTTTTTGCTCCAACTTATAAATTGGTTTGACTAAGTAATTTACTTAATTAACATTCAATATTTAACTTTATACCTTATTTATCCTTCATTTAATAGTTATAAAGATACAATTTTTAGTTATACCAACTTTTTAGTATTTTACTCTTTATTTAAAAAAAATATTATACTTTTAGTCATAAAATATAATTTCTAGTTATAATTATTTTTATCCTTTCAAATATTAAATTATTAATTTATTTATATCATAGATAAGAAATATGATATATAAATGAGATGTCATATCGTCATTTTACTCTTATGACTCAAAGATTTTCTATCGACTTATAAATTATGTTAGTCAAAGCGAGTTAAAATAAATTTGACGAAACTTTATGAGATTCTTACTTATAAGTTGCGTTTAATACATTTTATAAGTTGGTTCTACTTTATGATGCAATGACATCTCTGGTATTCCGTTGGTGTGAGGAGTTGGCTACGTTGTCTTTCTTCAGTAGTATTTATAGGACTTTAGTTTATTAGTCTTTTCGTTGCTTTATAGTATTAGTTAGATTGGAACTTTAATTATGGTCAGTGTTAGAGTCACACTAGGAGTGCTTGTCTTCTATAAAAGACACCTCCCCTTTATGTTTACGCAATTATCTTTTTATTGAAATAGAAATTGAGAAAAATAGAAGTTAGCTCTGCCCAAATCTTCATTTGTTCTTCTACTTATTTGATGAGTGGAAGGTCGCGATTTTGAAACAAGGCGTGGTATTCTGTGCGAATCAACACCCCTTGTTTACATATAGTAACTCTATTAGTTGAGTATCCGAACAGGCGATTCCTCGCGATGCCACCGCGTGGGTGCTCCGCCGAATCGAGGGTGCTCAACCGACTTTGCAACAACAATTTACTACTTTTGATTTGGAGATACAAAGAGGCACTCCAAGCAATCAACGACAACGCTGTCGGGCCATGAATCGGCCCATGGCGACGCTACTGAAATCCTCTGACCGTCGAGGTCGATGAGATTGAGGATGATAGCCTTTGTGCCGCTCTGGCCCTCTCGGTCGGCAACCCACATAGTGGTTGCGACTTCATGAGCAGGAACAACGTGGTGGGAGGAATCGGGGTTTAAGTTGGAGTTTCCGAGATTTCATGGGTCGATCGCTCAGAGGATTTTTTTGGATGGGGTCACCCGATATTAAAGAACTACTTGATTTTAAGCGGGTCCCGATGAGATGCGTGTGCCGTTAGTTGCTACCGATTCCGGGCTGACTTTGGCATCGGCAACAACTCAAGGACCAATGTTTTCGTCAGACAAGGATAAAATTCGGTCTTAGGAGAATTAAAGAAATATATGCGCCGTGCCTTTCTCCCTATAATTATCTGAGGGCGATGTATACTAAATTTAAGGCAAGTGTCCGTTAAGCCGATGATTATGCCTTGAATTTTTGCGTTGCTTACTAAATAATACCAATTAGTGTCTCGTTTCATTGGAGGCCTCGTGATTGCGAGAATGTGTTGTTACTGATTCGATCCACTACGGTGTGAAGCTAGAGTTGTTAATTGAAAAAAAACTGCGCGCTCATGTCTTTGGACTACTTCAAGGAGTCTCATGGTGCTTTAAATAGTGTTTCGGAGGAGTGTTCGAAGTTCAGTGAACACAGTTCATTTCCAGTATGGTACCGCTACCCGATGGAGAGAGAAACAACATGGTCCACCAACGTCATCTAGATCCGTACATTAGATTTGTTATAAGTGTGGTGAATAGGGAATCGTCGATCCAGTGTCCCAATTTGGCCAGAGCAGCATATTCGAGGGCAGGCCCATTATGATAGAAGAAGAGATTAAAGGTGGATACGGAGGCGAGGAGGAGCATGTATAGGTAAATTGAGGAGTTGTTGGTAACTTCGGCATAATTGTTTGACTCATGAGCAATGGAAGACTCTTTCTTCTGATTGCAACACCTTCGACTCCATGCACCATCGAGGGAAAAAGTGTGTGGTTTATGCATCAAGGAAAAAGTGTGTCTATAAATTTGATGCAGTTGCGCTAATATTATTTACGTCAGAATGCATGGCCTTAGTACAATTTGCATAATTGAATAATAGGACCGAATTAAGTTTATATGAGTTCGCTAATAGATTATCCATAGGAAGTTTTACAAGGATCAAATTTATTAGATGTCATCTTAGATGGATGGCATGCGTTTGTTGTTAGGGCGTCCGTGGAAATATGATCTGCGTGTAGTCCATGATGGTTTCTCCAAAACCTATACCTTTTTCTTTGAAGAGCTGAAAGATTGTTTTATATGGCCATCCGCAGGACCTTCTTTGTCGCGGGTAATACCCGCCTTAATCGCACAACTGCCGCCATGAAGGCCGAAACTAACTTATAACAAACCAGCTAATGCGGCTCCGACAACCGGTTCTACTCTTGTAGAAAGCGAGTTTAAACCGGGTTTTTCAAGCGAAGTGCCGTCTTTTGGTTGCTTAGCACCCTTTGAGAGTTTTTACGCATGTTCATGTCACAGTTCGTTTACGGGCTAAGCCCGTGATTCAGGATAATAACCTAGCGAGTTACCCTTAGGTTTGCCTCGGCAGTGACATCCAACACTAATGACCTTATCCCAATACGGTCTTACCTAATGTCTCATTATCGGATGGAGTCCCCACGATCATGAAATTGCGGCGTCGAGTTTCCAAGATCGATAGTTAAAGGCCATATTAAGTTTGAGTCCTTGTGGAGTGCCGTTTGCTTATCTCCAAAAGGATGGTTCTTTGGCGTGTGTGTGTGGATAATCGTCTTTATCAACAAAAGCACGATGCGATTCTCGTTTTTCCCGTTCCTGCGCCTTAATGATTTACTTGAATAAATTGGGCAAGAAGTTATTTTACAGTTGGATCTCAAAAGTGGTTGCATCAAATTAAGTATTAGATACGGGATGAGTGGAAAACCGGCGTTTAAAACTCGAAGGGTTGTTTGAGTGGATGGTCATGCGGTTTGGCGCCTTTTCCGAATGCACGAGGACGCCGTCGTATTGCAGATCAGCGTTGCGTCCGCCGTTAGCGTTTAAATTGGTGGAATAATATTTTGATGACATCCTCGTTTTAGTTCTCTCGGGCATCTTCACCGTCACATTGAGGTCACTTTTGATTTTACGAGCGGGATAACTTGTTTGTTCTTGAAGAAGTATCCTTTTATTAAGGGATTCTTTTGGCTTATATTATTTCAAGCGAGGGCTAATAAGTCGGCCGAATAAAGTCTTAAGCTATTCAATCACGGCTACCCCCAAAGAAACGGTGTGGATGTGAGAGTTTCCATGGGCTTCTTGGTTTGTTGTTGGTTTGTTAAGACATTTTAGCGGATTGATGACTTTATGTGATTGCATTAGATCGCCCCGTTCACGTGGGTGAGGCAGCGAGTAGGCTTTCCATTTGATTAAAGTAAACTTTCTTCTACACCCGTTTTTGAATGCTTGCCCTAATTTTGATATTGCCTTGAATTGCTTTTAGGCGTCGATTAGTAGCGTTAGGGCAATTTACGAATATGAGGGCGCTCTGTGGCCTCTTTAGTGAAAAGTTAGCGGGGGGCTCGCCCGAGCTATAAGTACTTTCTGACGTCGAGACTTGTCACGTTGTCAGTCTATCAAGCGTGCGACATTGTTTATTCCATGAAAGTTTGTTCTTTATAGGGATCACGGCCATACAAAACATATGGGTTCCCCGAAGATAAGGTGTCGACAAATGCTTCTTGGTTTGCTTACTTACAACAATTCACTTTTGTCATTAAGCACAAGGCAGATCTCTTATCAGGTCGCTGAGATCATAGTAAATGTCATCGTATCCTTAGATTGTTATGCGAGTTACTATTCACGGGTTTGATAATTTGGTTGCATCTTACCAAGAAGATGGTATTTGTGGCGTATTGGGATGATGATGTTTCTCTCTAGGAAAGTGAATGCTTTCTATTAAAGAGATGGTATTTGTTTTTTTAGATTCGCTTGTGCATTTAAAATTGTAGTTTGCGTTTGAAAATCATTGATTTGCATAATGAAGGCCATGTAAGGTCGGGACGGAGTTCACACGCCTTGTTTAAATTTCTTTACTTTTGGCCTTCGGCCGTCGTGATGTTGAGCGGTGTGTTCGGCGGTGTACCAACATCAGCAATCGAAGAGCCATGCGTATCACGGGTTTTGGCATGCTGATTGCCCAGCCTGACCTTAGGTTGATATTAGTATGGATTTTGTGTTAGGATTACTCCGTGCTGACGGGGTATGACTCTATTTTGTTGTGGTTGATCGCTTTTCCAAAATGGTGCATTTTATTCCTTGCAAAAGACTACGGATCTGAGTGCGGTCGCTATTTTATTATTTAGGAGATTTATCATTTACCCCAGGTTGCGGTTTCTATTGTCTTGGATGGGGATTTCTACATTTTTGAGTCGTTTAAGGGTTCATTGTGGAAATTGTTGCTCCTTGGCTTGGTATAAGCTCCGCCTATTATTACCCACAGGGCGGATGAATGGCCCAGGTCCTGTCAGTAACTTAGGGATTTGTTGCATTGTCTTGTGGGTGACAATATTAAGTTGTGGGATTACGATACGTACTCCTCGGGTTGCTCATGTCATTATAAATGACCCATGACAAGGTGCAACCCGTTTTAGATCGTTTATGGGGTGGGTGCCTCGAGAGTCCACAGCAAACTTTTGATTTGGCCCACAGTGAACTTTTAACTTTATAGTAGCGGTAATTTAGATTGTCCAGCGGTTGCCTAATCATTACCGAGGTTCACTTGTGGATTTAAGAGGCCTTTCAGCGCCCTATAAGAGGCCAGTGAGTTACCTTAGCGTAGAGGTGGATTTGGGGTTAGGTGATTTGAAAAGTGTGGTTGATCTAGCACACAAAGGATCGTTTCTGTACTGATGAATACAATAAATAAAGGCCACGTAAAAGTTGACCCTTTAGGGGTCATTAAAATCAATGCCCGATGTAATAAATTTGAAACTTCCGTCCAGGAGATTCTCACGATGTTTTTTGTGTTAGAGCATTTTGTACTTTATGCGCTGAGGATCGGTTTCCAATTCGAGGCCGAATTCTTCCGTACCGGGAGGCGATCTGGCGGCATTTCCTAAATATTCCGTTGGTGGCAGGAGTTGACTACACGTTGTCTTTTCTTTTCTAGTAGTATTTGCATAGGACTTTAGTTTATTAGTCTTTTCGTTGCTTTATAGTATTAGTTAGGTGGAACTAGTATAATTGATATTTAAATTGCTTTTTCAAATTAGCATCTTTATAAGCCTCACATATTCTTTGACTGAAATAAATCCAGAAAAATCGAGAGGTTAGCTCTTACCAAATCTTGCATTGTTCTTCTACTTATTTGTTGAATTAGTGTGTAGAAACAGTGTGGTATTCACATGCGAATCAACACCCACTTTTCATACGTTCTATCAGCTTATAAGTTTAAAAAACTTGTAAACACCTCGATTTTCTGATCTGATCCTTTGATAATATATGCATTATTAGTAAAAACTCAGATGGTCTTATTGTTGTGACTTGTGTTGCAGGTTGATCTGCTGAAGAACAAATTTGGATTTGAAGATGCTTTCAACTATAAGAAAGAAGATGACTTTGCTGGAGCTTTGAAAAGGTACTTTCCTGAAACAACATTTGTTAGCATTAAGCCTTTTATCTTTCGTGGCACAAATTTTCATTTTTGAAGCTTGATGCCATTAAAGCATATAAGCTCTGATTGATTGTTTTTTATGTGGAAACTATATGCACTCACAATTGTCTAAATTTAATCACTCTTTTTTTGTGCATATTGATCCTGGTATACAGTATGATATTTTTAATGTTGGAGGAAAGATGTTAGACGCAGTTCTCCTTAATATGAGAATCAATGGTCGAATAGTTGTTTGTGGAATGATATCACAATACAATCAGAGGCAGTGGATTTCATAATCGATGTCCGTAAATGCATAAGAGGAATTCATATCCACCCGAGTTATAGGTGGATGAGTTATTATCATCTACTCGGATTTGGATGCCGTTTGCCTCATTAGAGAGGGAAAGATTGTGTCGTTGAGGATCTAGAGGCATGTAGTGGACTTGTAGGTCTTTTTAATGGCCCTTGATGTAGGAAGCGGAGTTGTCTTTAATAAGCCAAGTGAATAATATATCCATTTGAATCTCTTGTACTTGAATATTTGGGGTGTTTTCCATCATTCAAATAAGCTTTGCGAAAATTTTTGTTCTAGTTTTCAAAACAAATGTTGATGGATCTTCATCTACAATTGATAATGAGAAATTAGGCCTTAGCACCACTTTCTAAATGGGTTTTTAACTGCTTCCTATTTATATTTTGTTAAATTGCATCCGCCTCATGTAAATTGGTTTAATAGAAATTTAGATAAATTAGCACCTTTTTAACGTGTTTTAGTTTCTAATACCATTTTGTTTTTGTTTTCTAAGCGCCTTTTCTTTTGAAAAGAACTAAAGTGCCCTAAAATACTAGCACATTTCTTGATTCAAGCCTAACACACCGCGACCCACTGCCCCTTCGCTTCCCCACTTTTCCTCATCACTATCCCAGCACCAAGCAACCGCCTCCACCACCGCCTGTCGATGACTACGACCCTTAATCAATGAATTTCACTGTGTCCCAATAAGTCATTAAAATAGAAAAGGATATGGAATCATGAAATTAAAATGGAAAGTCGGGAGGGAGGGTCGCCCAATGGGGGTGCGTGGGGAGGGGTGATGGAATCTGATGCATTTAGAAGGGTGGGAGGGGTGCAGTGAAAGGTGGAGAAATAGGAGGCGAAAGGGGGGTGG
The DNA here is from genome assembly GCA_019722365.1 of Lithospermum erythrorhizon. Taxonomy (NCBI): domain Eukaryota; kingdom Viridiplantae; phylum Streptophyta; class Magnoliopsida; order Boraginales; family Boraginaceae; genus Lithospermum; species Lithospermum erythrorhizon. The sequence continues at coordinate 64,100 of JADFUC010000277.1, read as the reverse complement.
TGGTGGTGGGGGGAATGTGGTGTCGGTGCAAGGGGAATGGGTGGTGCGGTGGGGAGGAAAGGGGGGTGGGGAGCGGGTGAGTAGTGGTGTTTGGTAGTGATGGTGGTGGTTAGGGTTGGTGATTGTGTTAGTTTTTTTTAGGGATAATTTAGTCTTTTCACCAAAAAAAGTGCTGAAAACAAAAGAAAAATGAATTCTAGAAATTAAAACCCTTTTAAAAAGGTGCTAGTTATTCAAATTTCTCTTGTTTAACATCCTTTTTATATACTTCGAGAATGTTGGCGGGGAGATGCTAGAGAGTCCGCATGGAGGGATTTGTTGTGGGTGGTTGGTAATGTTAAAGATTGAAACATGCCGCATCGATACACCTCACGTGTTTTGTTCTCTTCCACTGGCCTATATATACGATGAGTATATAGGTTTATTTTACGTACCAAATAGCTTGAAGTTTTTGTAAAAGACTCTTGTATTCTTCCAACTATTTCGATCAAATATTGTAATCTGTTTCTTCCCATTCTAGTGAAATTTAATTTGGCTCTTGGATTAGTCCTAACAGCATTCGTTAGGGGATACCGCGTTAAATTTCTAGTGTTGTTTACACTTTCTTTTGTATTTCTTCATGAATTACATTATCCTAATTTCGCATATGTTATAACAAAGGCATTATCGGAAGCTCAGATCTGTATCCATTGAAGGCGATGGAGTGGTAAAGGTTTGGAAGTAGATAAGTTTAATGGGAGAAATAGTTCGATTATGTAGTCAAAGGTGAGGGCATTATTTTGAATTAGAGATCAAAGTGCCCTCTTTATGAAGGTCGCTTTTGCACGGTTCGAGGCTTGGGATTCCTTAGAGGAGAAAGGCATTCAACATTGCTGTTGTCTCTGGAGGATGAGATTATTACGGAGGTTTAGAAACGGAGACATTTCTTTGGATTGTGTGGGCTAAAATTTGGAAAATCATGTATGACCCGAGGAAGCTTAACCAACAAGTTATTCTTTGAAACAAGCATTATTCGGCTACATTGTCTGAGAATCGTCCTTAAAGACCACTTAGATAAACTAAATACGATATTACTAGATTTAGTAATATTAGTGTTTATGTTGATGATGAGGATCTTAATTACGTTGAGTTTAACATAGAAAATAATATAGAAAATTTTAGGAATCTGACTAATGGTAAGAACTCTATAACTCTGAAGAAGTTAAATTTGCTCTTACATGTAGGAATGAGACATAGGCGTAGTGGTTCTAGTTTGGATTTCAATTTGTTGGGTTATTTGATAGTAATCGGGGTTGTTAAAGGGGAAAAGAAGTTTCCTAGAGGAAACAGATTTAAACGGGGTTAAAACTAGGGGATGCATCATTCACTTGTAAGGAGAAGGGACATTGGAAAACCGATTGTCTGGGAGGCTTGAGGGACAATTTAATCGTCTACGAATGCTGGCTATTTGTTTCCGAGTAGTACAAAATCAAAGGGAAGATATAGCATTAGTTCTTGGTGTACGCATTTTACACGATGTGTGGATGCTTGGTCTGGAGCATCTTATCATATTTGTGCAGAGGAATGATTTTTCGACTTATGAGCAAGTAGATGGTGGTAACCATTTCTATGGCCCAGCAGTTACGTTTGCAAACTAGTTGGGGTAAGTTCTGTAAAATGAGGACTCATGATGGTAAGTTACGTACGCTTAGAAGATGTTAGATATGTTCCTTTGATGTGAAAAAGAATTTATTGATTCATTTGATACGCTTCAGGCAGAAAGGGAGTTCGGTTTAAAGGTGAAGAGGTGGAGTGATAAATGTGCGAGAGGATTGAGGTGATTCTAAAAGGTGTTAAAAGCGAGTCGTTGTATTTTGCGAGGTGCTACGCTTACAGATTACCCCTCTTGTTGCGTAAATGCATTGTTGAAAATGATAATATGACTAAGTTGTGTCGTGAGGCTTGAGTGGCATGAGTGAGAGGATCACGAGATTCTGGCTAGGGACAATCTTCTTGGTGTGCAGAAGTTGAAAGACTTGGGGTTTTGTGAGCACTATGTCTTTGGAAATTACATCGCGTGAAATTTCGAAAGCGACTACGTAAACAAAATTACGATGGATTACATTCACTCCGATTGTTGGGGTCCTTCACGAGTTGAATCTTTGGGAGGTCACATGTATTTTCTATCGCTGATTGATGATTATTCAAGGATAACTTGGGTCTTTATTATGAAGCAGAAAAGTGATCTTTCAGCGGCTTGAGGATTGGAAAGATTTTAGTGGAAAAATCAAACGAGGAAGAAGGTGGCGGTTTAGCGTCGCGATAGCAGTGCGGAATTACGTTCGTGCGTGTTTGATGAGTTTTGTAGGTGGAAGAGTTGCTGGGCATCATGCGGTTAGACATACACCCCGGCCCGGAATGGTGTAGCGAGGCATTATGAATCAAACACTTCGGAGAGGAAGCTCGTTGCAATGCTTCTCTCCAAATGTTGGAGTTGACAAAGAATGTTTTGAAATTTGGCAGTCAACACAGCACGCTATCTGATAAACACGTGGTCCTCCCACAAAATCCTATTGAATTGTGGTCTAATAAGTATCTTTGATTATGTCACGGGATTGAGTCTTTAAGGCTGCCCATTTCTTATTATCGTGAATAGAGGATATAGGATGAGAACCAAGGGCAAAGAAGGGTATATTTGTAGGCTATGGTGATGGTGTGAAAGGGTATAGAGTTTGGTCATCTTCTGAGAGACGAGTTATTCTGAGCAGAAATGTGATATTTGATGAGAATTCTATGTTTAGATCAACCATCACACCCACAATTCCTGAAGCAGAAGGTGGTGTTGGGAAGCAGGTGGAGCACAGAGATTCTGGTGTTAATGGTGATGGTGAGAGTAGCTCTTCTCAGTCACAATCAGAGGCAGAAACATCAGAAGTTCCATCCCCAGATGAACATCACAGTTTGGCTCTTGATCGCCCGAGAAGAGCAAACTACGGAGTACCTCCTTCGAGGTATGGATATGAGGATATGTTGGCTTTTGCTTTACAGGTTGCAGAGGAAGTTGATCCTCATGAGCCAGTTTCTTACAGAGAAGGCATGTGCTTTGGTACTAGAAATTGAATCCCGATGAAGCTGTTTGCCATGGGAGAATAGATGGAATCACTTCATAAGAATCGGACAGGAGTTGGCGGGAGGCCGGCGGGGAAGAAAGATTGTTGTTGCGAGTGGATTTTTCAAGCAGAAAAGAGGTTGTCACCGGATAGGGGAGTTAAATATAAAACTAGGTGGTTGCTAGGGGTTCGAGTCGAGGAAGGAGTTGACTACAATGACATTTTCTCACGTAGTCGAGACACACTTCTATCGAGGGGGTGCTTAACTGCTTTGGCAGTTGCGCATCGAGGACTTGGAGGCAGTAGATGTCAAAGGCGACTTTCTTACATAGAGAGTTAGATGAAGAAATTTATATGATGACGGATGGTTTCCGGGGAACCGGAAAGGAAGATTATGTTTGATTGAAGAAATCTTTGTATGGTTTAAAAGCCGGTCTCCGAGGCGGTGGTACAAGGGTTTATTTCCTTGATAAAATTAAATTATTCGAGGAGTCCGTATAGCGGTTGTGTTTACTCTGACAAGGTTAGTGATGGTTCCTTTATCTACTTAGTTACGTATGTAGGCGATATGCTGATAAGCTCTGGTTAAGAAGTCTAATATTCAAAAGGCGAAGAGTTTACTAGTCTTTGAGTTTGAAATGAAGGATTTGGGTCTTTTATAAAGAAGATTTTTTGGGAATGGAGATATTTGGGGACGGAAGTCGAGTAGAAGCTTTTCTTATCTCGAAGGCTATGTTGAGAAGATTCTATCCAGATTGTAAGCTACTTGCTAAACCAATTGAGACTCCGAGTTCTACAAATGCTCGTTTGTCTGTTGCATTTGCACCTCAATCATCTGCTGAGAAAGTTTACATGGAACGCGTACCTTATACTAGTGCAGTTGGAAGTTTGATGTACGCTATGGTCTGCACTAGACCTGATCTTGCACATGCTGTTAGTGTTGTCAGTAGGTTCATGGCTGACCCTGGAAAAGAAAACATTAGCGAGGTTGTGAAGTTTTCGTTATCTCGAAGTACTCCCGATATTAGTCTTGTTATGAGTGAAGTAATAGTCGGTGTTTAATTTACGGATACTACGATTCGACTATCTTTGGAGATATGACGGTAGAAGATCTATGGTAGTTATGTTTTTACTCTTGGTGGTTACATTTGTGAGTTGGAGGCTACGGCTACTGATCCGCAGTGACTTACAACAATGCACTCTTTGAGGCGAGTATATGGCACTTCTGGCTGCTAAGAAGGGTATACGGTTGAGAGGACTAGTTAGTGATACGGGGCTCATCACGATCGAGGCGGTGATATATTGTGGCTTGATTTGAGTGGAATATATTTCCCAACGAGATCGGAGTTCATCATGATAGAATAGCCAGCATTGATGTCATTTCCTCATTTTACGAGAGGTGAAAAGAGGACTAAGGTAAATAAAGTGGAGTACTTTGCGGATAACCCGGTGATATGTTCTGGCTTGAGTTCCATGAGCAAGTTTCGGCATTGTTTGGACTTCTTTGAATATTGGTATTAGTTGCAGTGGTAAGAGAGCAGCGTCTGGCCGAGCCACATACGATTAAATCCTAGCATCATTCATATCACGAACATAAATTGCCGGATGCATCGTGCACTATTGGGAGAAAGTTTTGTTTTCGATATACGTAGGAGGATTAGTGAGGTGGAGATTTGTTAAAGATTGACTTGTACCACATCGTCTACATACGTGTTTTGTTCCTCTTCCTTAGCCTATATATATACGATAGTATATAGGTTTATTTTCTGTACCAAATAGCTTGAAGTTTTGTAAGACTCTTAGTAGCATTACTTAATAGTCAAATGTTGTAATGTTTCTTTCCAAAATTATAGTGAAATTTTTCGGTGGGCTGCAGAGTGAATTAGTCCTAACACATCGTTAAAGTTACGTTAAATTTAAAGTGTTATTCTTTTTTTACGTATTTAAACTTTATGTAGTGTTATCACAATTCGCGTTTGTTATAGCAGTGTCGTACTCGGATTTTTTGGGCACTATTTCGCCATCCATTAGAGAGGGAAATATTGCCTACGTCGAAGATCTTGCAGAAGTCCTTGAGAGCGGACCAGAAGCACTCGTCGGACTATTTAGGGGTCACAGCATAGGGAAGCAGATTGTCGTCGTCGCCAATGAATGAGCTTACATTTCTCTTATAAAATGCTGTACTGTATTCTTTCTGTTGTTTCTTAACCATGAAAAGCCACAAATTATGCCTGCTGAATGCTTATCTTTACATATCTCATTATTGATACTTTTGGATCTCAGTAACAAGAGCGTTTCAAGCGGCCCCATATGTCACTTCTAGCATATTTTACTGGGAAGTTGCATTATTGAGCCTATAATGATCACTGACTCTCTAAAATGTGTATTTAAATTCGATGACTCAATAAGCGCAGTAATATCTACAAACTTTTTGTAAAGTATTGAGTTAATCTCTTTAGGAACATATTACACTTTATTTGTATCACCCCCTGCAAAACATTAACACAGTTGAAACGCTTTTATTTGTTGTAATCTTTCGATATACGTATTAAGTAATTTGCGATTTCTGATAAAAAATGAATATTTAAAATGTTGAATTGTGCTACTCATTACTAGTTTTTTGAGGATAAAATAAGCTGAAATCTTCACTTTATCGAGATAATTGCACAACTAATCCATGTAATTTGAAAAAAAATTAAGACTTAATCCTTGAATATAGATGCATATTTAGTTATTGAAGTTAAATAAAAGTTATTGAGATGGTCCTTAAAGTTACATAAGCTATATATATGGTCCTTTATTAGTATGTACAGTTTATTAAAAATAAGGGGCTAATAACACGTTAGTCATCGTGTTTCTGATATTCACCATTCGATCACCAAAGTGTTTAAAATGACTTCGTTTAATCACACATGTTTCAAAAGTGCCTTGGTCATTCCGTCAAAATGGAAGTTAGGACTTTTGAGAGACAAGTGGGGAGTAAAGTGTCAATATTAATTTTGAGATAATTTTTCAATTCTATTAAAATTTTGGGGCAAATATTCGGATGAGATTATTAATTTCAATAAAAAATTTGATGAGATTAATATTTGGATGCTATAAATATTTTGCCTCGAAATGTATTAAAATTGAAAAATTAGCACACAAATGAGTGTTGGACAGTTTTATTCCTATCAGTTTGTCCCAAAAAGTCAAACTTAACATTCATTTTGACGGAATGATCAAATGACTTATTTTTTGAAACATGTATGATCGAATGGTTCATTTTGAAACATAATGTCGAATGATGAATTTGAAAAACATGTATGATCAACAATGCTCAAAAATAAGATCCATACATGCAATATTTTTGTAATTTCAAAAACTAATGGTGTATCAATACAAAATTTAGAGATTCAGTCTTGACTTTTCTCAAATTTTAGAGACCGTTTGTTCAATTATCTCCCACTTTATCCTTGTTAACTCTTCAATCAATTTGAAGTATTAATTTTATATATATTGATGATCTCACAAGATTCTTCATTTAATGCTATTTGATTGTTGATTTCTCCAATCAGTAATTCTATTAATAGACAAAAGTGTATGTTTTGTCCAATGCACATAAGCAATAGTAAAAAGCGGTTTTCTATAGTGTGTTATAAGATTTTATTATAATGATTGTAATGTACATTTTAAGCCTTATCTACTTCTAAAAAATTAGTTAAGATTCTAGAGATGTTGTCTCATTATGATGATAAAGTTCTTTCCCCTTTAATATTTACTAGCAGTTGGCCTTGCGATGCGTGAGCAGCGATATTAATAAGGCAGAACATTACAAAAACAAAATACACAAAAAAAACAAAGAGAATTTAAAACATACCTTTCTTAGTCCCCAATTGATGTACTATCTGAATTATTAGATTGAAGCTTTTAACAAAAAGAAGATGATATGTGGTTGTGGTAATTTGAGATGAAATAGCAGTTAAGGATGATTAGGAATGAAATCAATAATAATGGCTAATAATGCTACAGTTGGGAGCAAAGCTTTAGTTTTTAAACCCAGTTCGGCGAGACAACTAGTGAAGGTTCGCTTTGCGTCCGGAGGCCGGCAAATATTAATTCACATCTCTCCAAATTCTTGGGCGGATTACGCGTAGAGGAAAAGCTGACAAACAAAGGAAGTAATGACACGGTTGAATAACTCCCAAGTGAATCTTAATCAAATTGAGGAAAATGCTAAGCGAGATGGTAATACAAGTTAAAAGACATGCCAAAAGTTCAATAGTTCGGGTTCCACAGTTGTTGGCGGTCGAGGGGATAGCCGAGCAACCTTGAAAAACTTCATGGTGAGGTTCCAAATGTTTGTAGTACTAAGCATAAGGAGCGAGGCCACAGTTCAAAGAGGCGAAATGTGCCAAGAAGCGACGAGCTAAAGCACTATACGAGGCGCCAACAACTCGGTTATGGAGAGTAAGGTAGCGGTGATCAACATGTACTGACTACAAAAGGTCCCGACTAAGAATTTCGCCATTGATTTACCTATCGATTTTGATTCGATGATGTGCAACAAGGGCGATGCCTATGAAGAAGTATGCTTGGTCTCCAATTAATCAGTGGGTCAATTAAGCTAGTGGCACGGAGATCTGTCTCTCCAGTTGGCAGATCTTCGGAGAAGTTAAAAAAGTTGCGCAATCGTGTTGATTTTCTAGATCATGATGCAGGGAAGGCAATAATGTTTGATAAGGAAGAGTATTTTGAGGAAAATGAAGAGTTCTTCAAAGTAGTATATCATAGGCCACACCGAGGTCGTGACTATCATCATAGTACAAGCATTGGAAGGGAAGAGGGCGAGGACGAGGAAGAGGTTTTGGTCGAGTTCTGACCTGGTAGGTTTTCTGGGCCAAGGAAGAACTCAAACCTGTTCTTACTGTTTGTCTAAGTTTTTATTTAATGTCTTGGGTTTCATCCCAAAATATTTATGTATTGTTAGTGATTTATAAAATGTGCCAATTCAATCAATAATAGTAAAGCAGAGGTAAAAAATAAAAGTTTGTAATTAGAGTGGGCTTCGATTCGGTATGTGGGGCCCAGTAACTATTGGATAATTACTTGAATCATTTTCCAATTAAATATGAGATATATAACTAATTGTATAATATATAATTGAAAAGGATATAATAAAAATATAATTTTGGTAGAAACTAATAACTACCTACACCTATTATATATATATATATATATAATTATTTCCTTAGTTGTATTATTGCCTTATTGGATTACACCCTTATTTTCCTCTATTAAAATATTTTAATATTTTTATCTATGTGCCTTTTCCTCCAAACACTAAAACTTAGTTTATCTTTTCTGAAATGAATTCCTTCTTCATTCTAATGATTACTCTCCAATAATTTCTTTTTCACCGTAAATTTTTTTTTTTCACATGACTCTCTAATGATAACTTTATTTTTATTCTTGTTCAAGATCTAACGATTGTAGACTCTTAGGTACGTATCTAAATAGTGAATTGCTAAATATAGTTCTACAATAAAGTAGATGATAAAAAAAACTTATAAAATCAATAATCTTTTACAAAGTCAAATTATTTTGATTGTTTTCACTATCATCCATCTCTATCTTAGCTAATATTTATTTGATGAGTATAACTAATGTTTCAGTGGCTAACATTCAAAGTAGTACAATATAAAATCTATCTTAACTTTCCCTAATTTTTTTTTAAATACCTCTGTCTTACTATTTATTTTTTATTTTTGAGGGTTGATTTTTTATATATGTTCATTAACGGCTTCCTATTATTCCTTATTTGTGAATATATAATAGGAAGAGTATAAATTTAGGGAATTGAGAGAGATTGGTTGAACAATTTATAGGGGATAATCTATTTTAAGGGGAGGCTGACGGTACACCATTTTCTCATTTTTGATAATTTGATCTCCTATTTTAGCTTTTAGAGGAGCTAATGTACATGCTTTAAGTCTTCATTATAGGTTGTAAAAAAAGGTTTGCCAAAAAAAGCATTGGTTATTTGGAGGGAAACGTAAATGAAAAAGAAAAAGAATGGTTTGATCAATTCAAATGAACAAGAATAAAAATAAAATTAAAAATGGAACTTCATCATTACAAACTAGTAAGTGACGGTGGAAAAAGGGAAAACTAAGTTGTACTGTTTGGAGGAAAACGTATATAGAAAAAATATTTTAAAAAGAGGAAAATAAGGGGTGTAATTAATGGAGATAAATAATATTAAAAATAAGGAAATAATAAATATTAAAGGAGAGAGAAGTTTGTCATAATAATGAAACAATATTTTTAAAATTTTTAAGTAATTTTTTAGAAATAAAGAAAGCTTAAAATGTGCATTACCATCATTATAATGTGCCCTTAGGGCACATTATAAAAAAATCGATAGTAAAATTCATTTCACATATATTTGTTTGCCCCTCACTAAAAACATCATACACATATGCACAATTATATAATAGGTTTAGTTTTTAATTAACTATATATATCATTGAAAATTTGACAAATAATGATCATCAATTAAGGTGTAAAATTATATGCAAGCACCGGGCCACCAAAATTTTTTTGTCGATTCAAAAGCCAAAGTTTCCTTATTGATCACTACAAGATGAATGTGAATTGTGTATCAGTAAGGGTGGAGTAGGTGAGTTTGTGGTATTGAAGTCGTGAGTTCGGTCTTCACCATGAAACTTTCTTAGGTGAGTCTATGTCTGAGGTTTGCTAGTGTGATTTACTGATGGCCGTGATTTTGTAGCCGAAATTTACCTCACAGCGCACTCGAGAAGAGTAGCATCTGCTTGAGTCTGTTAGGGAAAAAGAATGTGATAACCGTAATGTGGAGTCCTACCGATTCACATACTCAAAGCGATTCTTAATATCATAGACTAGTTTACAATGGAGGTGTTGAAAAAATTCAACGGCTTGAATTTGTATTATGAGATTATTGAAATATTCAACACGGCCATGTCAACTTCTCATGGTGCGTAAAAGGCGTGTGTTTAAATCTCGGAAGAGGCGGAATCGAGGTGATAAGGTTCTTCGTGGGTGATTTCTAATGGCTCGTTTGATTTCGGATTTTTAATCCGTCAACTTATTTGTTAATAAATTATTTTAAAAAATTTGTTTATACCAAATTCATAATTTTTCCTCTTGTAAATAAAACTTGGTTCATTTGATTTGGATATAAAAAAAAAAACAATTTTTAATATAATTATTCTATTATCCTTTACTAAAAGCTTGATTTTTATCTTTCAATATCTTTTTAGTGAAATGTTCATAATAATAACCCATTTAATACTTGGGGTGAGTAATTATTCAACTTCTTCTCAATTCGATGGTATAATTTGATAATCAATCTTTGCGATAACCATGTCATCAAAATATCACAAATTCGATTTTCCACCAAATTTCTCAAATTACATTATGCCTTCAGAACATGCAATTACCATCAAATTATGCATCGATGCAATATTTCTCTCAGCACCTCATATAATCCTTATATGCGCGATTGGGGGAATCAAAATATTCCAAATATTGGAACGAGAATGTCTAGTTTTGACACAAATATCTCTTGGTAACATGAGCGGTGCTAATGAAGATATTCCGGGTTATTAGGATTCAATAGCGTTAAACCCAAAATGGACCATCGAACAAAATTTGGTGCTACTTAGTGACTGAATTAAATATGGAACAGAAAGTGTTGTCGGAAGAAATCAGAAAAGTGAAGCATATTGGGGTAAAAGTGTTGATTATTGTAATGAGCATTGTTCATTCGAGCCTCCGCGGGATGGAACTGCTTGCAGAAATTATTTTAACTACAACAACAAAATATTAGGCAATCTCAAATTAAGGAGAGGTATATACTCTACCAACTCATCCAAAGCTTCTACAAAATTCAATGGATCCATTTGACTTTCTTTTTGATATCGAAGCCTATAAAGAAATGCAGGGGAATTGAGGGAGAGGTACATATTCTCAATGGATTTAAGTAATTTTGTGGGAATGAATATCGGAGGAAGAGCAGTGCATCGAAGTAATATGAAAATATTTCACTTGAGAGACCATCACTGTGGCTAGCAAATATTGATTAATGACTACTTTTCAATGAACCTACATATGGCGAGGCAATGTTTCGTTGTGATTTCGGATCTGAGCTTATATTTTCCTTCGAATCGTTAGAGGACCTTTCAAATATTGACATCTACTTGCCCCAAAGGTTAATCACATAACAAAGAAGGCATATCGTTAGCCAAATGTACACTTTGACCATGCGAATATTAGCATATGGTGTTAATGTCGGCGGTAGATGAATACATCAAAATAAGAGGTACTGAGGCGTTGCGGTGCTTACGTAGATTAATAAAGGAATCATATAATTGTAATAATTGAATGTAAAGCCCCAAACGAAGATGACTGCCAAAGAATCTTTGGATATTAGTGAGATGAGAGGGTTCTTGGAATGATCAGAATGTGGAGATTGCATACTGAAATGGAAGAATTGTACTACAGCTTGGAAGAGTCCAATTTCCTAAAGGGGGTGGAGTGAGACCACCCTTTTATTTCTTGAAAGCGGTTGCCTCTCATGATTTATGGATCTGACATGCCTTTTTGGATGTTTGGGCACGTTAGGCGATATAAAGCAATTCAAGACCGGTCACCGTTATTTGATTACGTTGAACAAGGAAATACTCGAAGTAAACTTCTTTATTGAATCAATGTCACTTATAATATGACGTACTATCTTTCTTGATGGTGTCAGCCCAGCCTTTATCGACTTTATCAAATCAATTAGACTTCCTCAGAGTGAACTAGATAAGTTGTTTGCAAAATATAAGGAGGGCTATCGAAAGGACATTGAACGTGCATTTGGAGTGCTTGACTCAAATCAAAATCATTTATAGGAACCCGAGATAGGTGTGAGACATACTTGATTAGGCTATCATCATGAGATCATGTATCATATTACATAATATGATTGTTGAGGATGAACGAGATACATATGCTCAACATTGGACCGATTATGATTAATGTGAGGCAAGTGGGTCTAGTACTCCACAACCATTCTCGACCGAAGATTGCCCACCGCATTTGCAAATCATGTGTGTCACTTTAGAACTAGATGCAAAATGTACATCACAGTGCAGGGATGATCTAGTCAAAAAAAAGAGTACATATGGGCAAAGTTGGGAATGTTTCGTGATTAAATATTTTTTTAGAGTTTTATTGTGTGCTTTAAGAGTTTGATTGTAGTGTTGATCGATTATATTGTATCGTGTGGTTATTTGTATTTCATTAGTTGTATCGCGTGGTTTGCTTATTGTATTACATTTCTTGTTATTTGTAACTTTTTTATTTTAATAATTATTATTTTTAATTCTTGTGTTTATTTATTTACAAGAAAAATTAATTAGAATGTAAGGATTAAAAATTATTTAAATAAATATTTATAGAAATTTCATTTTTTTAAAATATCAAAAAAATAATTTATTTAAGTGTTAATTATTCTTATTTAATTATAAAAGATAATTGTTATAATTATTTAATTATATAAAAATAAAAAATATAAGTAAATAAAGAATAGTAGATAAAAGTGAACAGGAATTGGATGTTGAATTTTATTAAAAGCAAAACCATTGTAAATTATAAAAAAGTTGAATGTGTTGAATTATTATGTGGAAGAGATAGAGATGATGTGGGTGTTGGAGTGAAAGAGTGTTGAATAATATGATCATTGTAAGTTAGTCTAAAGACGATCATTCACGTCATTAGGAATTGCCTTCTGAAACCCTTGCTGGCGTCACGGAAGAGGTAAATCGAGGCATATGCCTCGGTATTGATTCGTTTAGAAACATTTCTCTTTCTGACTTGAGTCGAATACATCATACGAGTTCTGACATATCAGTCTGAGAGAGATTGGTGGCCTTAATGGCCAAAACTCTTATATTTGGTATGCCTAGAAGTTCTTTTTTAAATTTTTTTTGTGCACAGTTCACGATAATTACTTCTGCATCAACAAGTATAGTCATCTAGCCCACAATCATCTTATGCTATAATAGTGAGTCATTATATTATCACATTTGTCGTACTTCTAATTTATTTAATCTGTCTCACAGAGAGCATTGAAATAAAATTTTATGCAATATTCAACTAAATTTGTTATTGAAAAAAAATTTCATAATATTATACTCATGTAAAATTATACGGTCAATGTGCAACCGAATCTAACATCAATGTTATTCGCATTTCTTTGAGTGAATCTACTTTCTCGTCCAGAACAAAGAACAAAATTATTTATTCCCATGTGGTCCAATAACGAAGCCCATTGATTGGCTGAATTGACAAAGTCACAATTCACAACCAAAAAAAAAAAAAAAAAAAAGAAGAGTCACAATTCACAAAGCATCCTATGAATGACGATATCAAATGTCACACTAATGACGTCTGTTGGCATTCGTAGGGCGTCACTGCCAAACCAAAGTCTTGGTCAATAATATAAAAGTCAATTTAAACAATTCTTCAAATCTAAAATAGGATCGAATCTTAGGATTTTAAAATTATATTACGATCCATAGTTTATAGAGATTGTTAAATTTTAATAATTTAGAGTTTAAATACGAGTAGTTTAAGTCTAATATCCATATATAACTCAGTTAAAATGAAATTATCAAACTGCGACGATCAAAACTCATCGAATTTAGATTCTTTAAGATCTAATATGTTGGTATTATTAACATTTTATTATAAGGTTATGTCTGTGGGACATCTAAAACAATTTCTAGGTTCTTTTTTTTTTTTTAATTTGGTCCCGCAATCGCTATTCTTTAAATGCGCACTGACTAAATCTCGAACTGATACAATATACAATTTCTAATTTTATTACTACTATACCAATACCACGTTGAATTTTTTATTCCAAATCCCAAAGTTTCCAGCCATAAAATCCCATCTTCCACCCGCAATAACCAATCTCATCAAGCATTCTGGATAATCCCCTAACTAAATCTCCAAACGTTGTAACAAATGGAAAAGAGGAAGCGAGAAGACAAGGAAGATATCAACAATACAAGAGTAAAAGCATGTTACGTTGATCAAGGGTTGACTAATAAAATACCATTGGATGAAGAAGTGGAGGAATTTTTCATCATTTTACGAAGAGCTCGTGAAGCTATTAAGTATTTCAAGAAAAGAGTCAACGTTGAAGAAGAAGAAGAAAGAAGGGGGCACATAGAGGATTTTGAAGGAGTTGATAATGGTGGTGTTACTAGGAAGAGAGAATTTGAGGAAAAACATCCACTTCTTGATATTAATGTTGACCCTGTGGTTGACCAGGTGATGTCCAAGTCAACTTAAAGTTGGACTAGTTTGTAGGGAGTGTTCATTTTGTTTGATGAATTTAGTTCTTTTGATAACTAATGTCTTTGTATAACGGTGAAAATTTATTAAAATATAATTAAAATAATTAAGATGGTTTAATTAAATTAATTAAAATCGAGTCACTAAAAAATGACACGTGGTTAGGGTTTCGTCCGAACACAAAATTTAATATAAAACCATAATTGAACAGGGTTTCGAAAAATAGCCCAGAATTAAATGTCTGAATTAAATTTAGAGTTAAATTAAAAAATCCTAATTTTTATTGGGTGAAAATAGAAGAGGCTAAAATTGAAGCTTAAGTTTGAGGTTCAAAATGGGAGCTCTAGAAGTTATGTGAAGTTCCAAAATTAAGGCTTCAAAAGGTTAGGAATTAATATGAAATGTATTTGACCTAGAAAAAGAATCCGGAACCTTCTTTTTATACAAAAGAGGCGCCTCTTTTATGCCAGACACAAGTAATTCTCTTAGGTATCAGAGCCGGTCCAAATCTTGCCTCAAAATTCAACGGTTAAGATCATGATCCACCTGAAATTAAACCAACCAATCAGAAGCAAGTATCTGAAGCCCAGAAGCCTATAAATAGCCCCCTTTATTTTCGAAAATTAGATCTAAAAAACAACATTCACATAAAAAACACATGAGAAAATACAAAGAAAAACCTCTGAGATTTCTCTAAATTAAATCTTTTAAACCGCTTGTGAAACACCACAGTGTTTGGAAAATACCACATATGTCCTAAATGGAAATACAAAATAGAAATTACTTGCACAAGCATGATAATTCTTCAGATCAGAAACAAAATCAGTGAGAATCGTACGAGATCTCTCTCAAGAGCAGCTTGAATATTTGGAATAAACTAAAGCACGATTATTCGCCGTCTTGCATGAACACGCTGAAAAACCTCAAGTTCAATTCATCAAGTTCCGGATAGGAAATACCTTGAATATTCGGTCCACATAAATTTAGTTCGACGAGAAACACCAACCTTCATGCCGATCATCAGCTACGACTTCTGTGCTAAGGCCGTTATATCTGAAGCTAAAGGTTAGAGTGAGATCAAATCTCACTAAGTTCAACTTCACAGCTGACAAGTTGCTAAAGGCTGCTAATCGTCCTGAAGCAAGGAAGCGTATATTTGCTTCAACAATTTTCTTGCTATCACTCCACACAGCTTAAAGAGCTTGGAGTTCTATCCCAAATACAAGTAGCCTCTCAAGCTACAAAGTCTCACTAAAGACAAGTAACCTGACTACTAAGCCGCAAAGCGTTAAGCATTACATATAGTCCCACCCCCAAGGAACATCCAAGATTAAGTCCATACAAAGGTGAAGGCTGTTCTGAGAACTTCTTTGCACTAAGTCAACAAAGTCCCAATATAGACGAGGAGATCAAGTCAAGACTCAAGATCAAGTCAATAGCGGCCAATCGGGGAGATACGGCGCTAAAACCACGACTGAACCATATCAAGTCCGGACAGGTCCTGAGTCAGCCGAGAGGCTGAGGGCCAGCGTATTAGAACTATAGAGCTCTATCAAGCCAATCAAATCAAGTCAAGTTCAAGTCAAAGGCTCAAGTCAAGCTCAAATCAAAGAGGCTGTCACAGAAATTCTTTATCGAGGAAATAAAATCAAGTAAAGCAAGTAAGAACTTATCTCACAAATACATGACCGTAGCTTAGGGACTCATAGTTTGAATGATCGTACTCTTGATTGTCCAAGCCTTACATGCAATGAGAATTTTCACTACGGGTGAGTTTTATTTTGTATCCATTTGAATAAATAATAAAAATTATTTTTTGCATTACAGTCTTAATTTTTGTTTATCGTTTAATTTGTTTGTAGTTTGTACAGAACCAAAATTATCATTATGTGAAATGAATTTTCATATTTCAATATTTTCAATATAAAATAGATGGAGGGGATAAATTGAAAAGGTAGTAAGTTGGGAAAAAATGGAATTACGTGCATATTTCGGGAGCTTACTAAAAATATTTTTGTATCATTTTATATTTGTTAAAAAAGACTAAAATTTAATTAATAAAAATAAGTGTGCATCTCGAAAAAATGGAAATGTTACTTAGAGTTATGACTTAAAAGCTAAGTGAAAATACACGAATAGTGCAGGGCAAGAGTTGACCTACCGAAATCTCTACTTTTATCAAATTTGATCGTGATACGATTGGATATACCCGTTTATGAAACGTTAACTCTACTCTTTTAACTTTTTATGAAGTTTCGTCTATGCATGAAGTAGTATTACTAAATAAAGATGCTTCCTTCACCAGCATGATGACATCTTAACCAAGGCATCAAACAAACGAAAGAAGATAAGTAAAATCTAACATTTCCTAAATCCTAACTTCTAAACCAAACGACTTGAATATTCCTAAATGAACCAGCACACTTCCCTGATAAAAAAAAAAATTGGTATAAAGTCACCTAAATTATCATTCTCAATCTTTACATCAAAAAACAACTTGTCTCTTTAGCGTACGTCTTCTCTGCCCAGAATATAACATTGTGACAATGGCTGATAAAGCTTGATCTTTATCAGCCATTAGCGTATATATACTTTCCTCACGGATTTTCTAGGTTAGCTCAGGAATCAGATCGAATCAAGACGTATACATGGTAAATTAGCCTTGAATCTTGTATAGTTAGCCCGAAATAAAACCATCATATAATTAGGCTGGTAAGGAAAATAGTCCGTAATATATGGCATAATAATTGAGTTAAGCACATAATTCTATCATACAAGTTATAATAAGCTGCGCAATATATATGTTGACATGTTTTTATTTTTCCCATGGAAAATTTAGGCATTTTGCATGGTGATGAGACTAAACCTTGACTGCAATGCTTGCTGCAAAAAATTGAAGAGAAATCTCCTCAAAATGAAAGGTGAAATATATCTCTATATTCATAGAATTAAATTCAATCTTCAGCTCATTTTTGCGTAATTAAAGAAACAATGAGTACTAATAATTTAGGATTTCAATCGAGTCCATAAGTAGATACATTTTCAATCTAATCGTTCTAAAACTTTAAGCTCTGTTTTTGTTTATCCAAAAGACGACGAGTACTAATAATTCATGATTTCAATCGATTGCAGAAGTAGAGACATATCTAATCGAGAAAGAAGATAACACAGTGAGTGTATGCGGGAGAGGCGTTCCATCAGATGTCGCGATAAAAATAAGGCGAAGGATGAAACGTCGAGTTCAGATTCTTGAAATTCAAGACATGGGTAATGTGAATGAACATCATGTGGAACAAATTACTCCTCAACATCCTCCAGAAAATGCCACAATGCAGCATATGCATAATTAGGATATTATATATATATGATCTTATGGAATGATGTACAATTTGTATTTTCAGTTTGGAGTAGTTTAGTGTAAAAATTTAGGCAATAATTAATATACAGTTTAACATGGTGTGTACATATAACAAATTTGAATCTCTGTATATTTGAATGATTCATAAATGTAAATGTCAACTTTAGATTAGAAGATGTAAAAATACAAAAGGAGTGTTATGACAGAAAAAACGTTGTGTTGTGGCACCTGCATGGCTCCCGCCTGGCTTCGTAGTGCCGTAGCAATATCTTAGATAGATAACGCTTCGTTATACTCTATGTGTACATTTATGTAGTGCTTTTTTATTCTAAATAGCACTTATACCATCAAGTGCTACCTTTGTTCAAACAAAGATATCTTCTCGTAAACGCTATCATTGTTGTGGCTTAGGTAGTGGTTATTATAAAAAGCGCTATCCTTGTGCAAAATAAGATAACGCTTATATACATTTAGTAGAGATTTTAATTTCTTTAAAATGATGCCCAAATTTTTTTAAGCTAAAGTGACACTTATCCTAAAAATATTATCCAAGTTATAACTAACATAATGTCTCATTAAAATGCTATCTAAATTTTTTTAAGATAACACTTGTATATATTAGACAACACTCTTTTTAATTGATACGCATATTATTTTGAAGCAAGGTAGCCCTTATCTTCAAAGCATTTTCTAAGTTGTGACTAAGGTATCACTTTACTAAAATGCTATCCAAGTTCTAACTAAGATAACACTTGTGTAATTTGTCAAAGACCAATTTGCGGAATATTTCACAAATATAGTCTGTATTGAGGAACTAGTTATCTACTCCTTGCTTCCCCAATTTTATGGTTGATTTGATCACTCGATAAAAGGATGCGATTTCATCTTTAAAATCAATTCTAATTTATTTTAAATTTTAAATACCACAACTTGATCATCATACTAGTGAAAGTGTTGTATTTAGTCATACAATTTTACAATGTAACATAATATTTAGTAAATCAGTTATTGATCCAAGTATAAATGATATATTCTTTGAATAATAGTACACGGCATAAATTATGAGATCAAGGGTGTATCATAGCTGTGAATTACAACTAGCAATGTTGAAGAAAAGGTTTGAGATAATGATAGATAGTCACTACTGGTATAAAAATGATTAGAATTTTCACTCTTGTACTAGTAATATCTAGAATACAAGTATTGATCATGAAAGTTGAACCAACTGAGTAGAAAATATTGACAAAAAAAGCTTTGCTATTAGCAAAAAGACTTTGGGTGATAAGGAACCCCTACACGCATAGTTTAAATTATGGCCTATTTATTTCACACAATTTCCTCATCACCAAAAAAAAAAAAATAAGTGAAAGAATCAAAGAAAAGGATGGGGAAGAAACTTGATTCCCTATTAGGAAGGAGGTTCAAGACCAAGAAGTTTATATCTATAATTAATCATGCCATTTCAAGATTAGTAGTGCTCAAGAATCAGCATCAATCAAGATGTTCCGTGGCTATGTCAGATGTCACACAGATTCTTAAACTTGGACACCACGAACGAGCCCTTCTTCGAGTAAGCTAAGATCTTAAAATCATTTTGGTTTGTATTCCATTGTTTTTTTGTTTAGTGATGATGGTGCTTTTCTTGATAGGCAGAGCAAGTTGTGAAGGAACAAAGCATGTTTGATGTGTTTCATATGATTGAAATCTATTGTTATCTGTTGGTAGAGAGGGTCAGTCTCTTGGAACACGCCAAGTAGGTGCTCTTGCTATATTCCTTGCCTTTGTTGTCGTCTACGAGTAACTTTTTTGTGTTTATATAAGAGGGCTATTTATGTAAGAACTTACATTTGCTTGTGCATTTAGGGAATGTCCCGATGAATTGAAGGAGGCGATATCAAGCTTAATATACACGGCTACAAGATGTGGGGAGTTCCCTGAACTTCAAGACCTTTGTTCAGTCTTTTCATCGCGATTTGGTAAGGAGTTTGTGGATCGTGCAGCTGAATTACGCAATAATTGTGGTGTCAGTCCAAAGGTATGTTGCATCCTATGATATTCGAAGAAACTAACAAAGTTCGAACTCTATAAGTTCATAATGATGATGAATTGATTATATATATTTATGTTGTAGTACTTAAATGCAAATTCTGCAGATAATACAAAAACTTTCAACCAGGATGCATACCATAGAGAGCAGGGTGAAGGTGGTAAGAGAAATCGCTCTGGAGAATAATATCCCCTTACAGATTGAGGAAGATGGGTCATCAGTCCATCTGGAGGTACGAACATTACAAGTATTTAGTGACTTGTGACTAAATTATTGATTTTCTGAAGGAGATTAATAGCTTAATTCTATTTTGTCAATGACAGAAACAAGGGAAAGTGGAAGCCGACGAAAAGAAAGAAAATCAACCGGAGACTACGACGAATTCAACAACTTCCCCTGCAGAATCCCCTGAACCATTGTTCGATAAAGCCAACAATGCTCCTGAAGATGCAAACATTCTTGACAGAATGTCGAACGCAAGGAAAATGAAGGGAAAATACAAGGATGTTGTTCATGCAGCACAAGCAGCTTTCGAGTCTGCTGCTCATGCAGCCGTTGCAGCAAGAGCTGCTGTGGAGCTCTCTTGGTTCGATTCACATGATCCTGATGAGAAAAAAAGTCCTAGAAACAGTATGCAACAAACCATTATTAATGGTTCAGATTCAAGTGAAATTATCGAATCAGAACCTCAAAGTAGTCGAGCAAACTATTCCAGGGGATAAGCTGGAGAAATTGAACCATAATGAGAAAAAAATGTTTGTTGGAAGACCTCAATCTACAGCAAGTGAAGATGCAGAAGACGGATCAAACGAAAGTGAAGAACCTTCAGATGATAAAAAGATTAGAACGCAAGAGAAAGAAGCTATTTTAGATAGTGTCGATTATGATAACATAGATAGAGGCAGACTGTTGTCATTTGAGAGCCATATTAATAACGAAGCTCTAAGCTCGAAGACAGTCCGAAATGAGGACTTATTCGAAAATCAAAGTGGAGATAATGTAAGTAGAAATAGAAAAACAGCTACTGCAGTGAGGTCCAGGAATACCCATCATCGATAGGACTATCAGAGTATTCAGTATGAGTTTTGAGGTTGTATATGTTTATGCATCTTACAGACTTCTTGTTCATGTGATCATCTGTATTTTCACAGGATTCAATGTACTGATGTGTGATGATATTGATACCAAATTACCAATAAGTTCCACATGAACAAATTATGCTTCTCAGTGAATAATCAGATACAAGAATTACTCAATAAAATGAAAAAAGTTTCAATGCAAAACTAGAAGAAAATGTGACAAAATTCTAATGCAATCAAGTATCTCTATGATAAGTTTCCACCACTTTGTTGCCACAAATTTATGATATCAGTGGCTTGATTAAGGAGAATGATCATTTTCTTCTGAGAAATCCAAGGCTTACTCTCTAGAGTAGTTTTAAGCTCTTCCCATGCATCTTTTCTTGGCCAGAAAAAGTATGGACACAAGGGCACAATTCCATGCCCTGGTAATTCTTGATCAAGAGCAAGACCAATATTCTTCTCCATCCATATGAACTTCAATACCACCCTAGGCTTCTCAATCTCCTTCCCTCCTATTGTAACCTTCTATATGAACAGAAGCGAAAACACCATAAATTACTAAAGTTATACTAGCAATGGACTGATAAATGAGAGCAAATAAATGAGTTTTTTCATGTAATCTTGAACTTTTTTCATGTATTATGAAGTCAAAGATTTTATGTTCTCTGACTGTTGGATATTTTGAAATAAATCAGAATCGCACATTACACTAGATAAGCTTCTTGTAGATAGTGTATGCACTACACTATTGGTCAACTTAGCAACAGTCTCTCCGTTACCACATAGGCTAAGGCTACATACTAACCCGCTTAGACGGGAGACTCTTGCTAGACATTGGGCATGTTGATATATGGAATCTTGAACTTCAATTCACAATTAAAAAAAAAGATGCAAAAGAGGTTGTACCTTGGGTTCTTGAATGATGACAGGATCTACTAAATCTTGTTCTTCAACTATTACTGCTTCTTCTGTTTCTGATGCTGAAGCACATAGCTTATGTCTTCTGATGGGTTTGCATTTGTGCTTAACAATGGAACATTGATGCAAAGTAAAAGCAGCTTTAGGCCTCATAGATGCCAAGTCATTGAAATGAATTGTACATGACTTCTGATGGCTAGGAAATGAAGAACATGTTAGAATGCTAGATTGTACTGAAGTAGATAAAATCTTGGACATGGTTGTGAACTGTTAGGATATAGAATTATGGACACTCCACATACATAGAGAGATAAAGACAGGTCTATGTGGTAGAGGAAGAGGCCATGGAATTTTAGCAAATTGAGGATGCACTAGTGTTAATCTGGATAAGATTCAGGATGACAAATTGATGGTAATGTCAGGTATTTACATTGTTGCCCTCGAATTATCTCTCAATTCATATAATGAAAATAGAATTAATCATGATGATAAAGTCATTTCACTTTGAATAAGTTGTTGAATTTAATATTGTCATTAACCAACGTTTGTGACTATTAAACTAACCACTAATTGCCCAAGTAGTTCTATGCTTTCAATTGTATTTATTTATATGTTTGAATGGAGAATATACCTATTACGCACTTTGCTTTCAAAGTCAATTTAAAAATATAAAAAATAAAACATGAGGCATGATCTTATCGGAGTGTAATAGAGAGTATTAAAACAAAACATAACAAAGAATTTGAACTTGTTTTGAATATTTGCTACAAATACTACTCGTATATAACTATGAGCTATGAGTTAGAATATTTGCTACTAGAAAACAGGTCTATCTGGCGAAAAAAACCGACGTCATCTTTGTTTAGTTGGGGTCGGTATCGTGTCGGGTATGCGTTGAATATTTTACTGGTTGGTGATTATGTGGGCCATGTAGCCGATGGGGCTTGACGTCGGTGTGGTGGGTGGTTTTTACGGGTTAGCAAATTGAAAAATTAATGAAAAGCAGATTAATTACCCATGACTAACATGATAATACTATATAAAAAATCCTAACTTTTTTACTTATTTTTCTGCAAAATTTTAACCCTTGCTTACCGGCGCTTAGAGCAATGATACACCTCGTAACCAGCGGCGCCACCTCTTCCCCTCTCACACTATAGCTGACGCCACCTGCTCACTTATATAATCGACCTTTACACCAAAGGTAGAAATCGGTTTATTTTCGATTTATTGTTATAGTTGCTTACATTTGTATATTTAATTGTTTGTTGTTATATGTTTTAATTATGATTTACTTTCGTTTAATTTGTTTAAATTTAATTTGCAAATAGTATGATTTTAATTCATTTAATTGAATTAATTATAAATTTATTTCGTTTTTAATTAGTTTAATTAGTTTTATTTGATTTATTCGTTTTATTCTTTTTAATTTGTAGTTATAAGTTTAATTCATTTTAATTCGGTTTAATTATAATTATTCTTTTAATCCGATTTTATTGGATGGGTGAATTGTGTTGGTGGAAATTGATTGTGAGTTGTGTTTAGTTGATTGGTGGATAATTAAATTCATTTTAATTGAATTTATTTAGTGGTGTTGTTAATGAATCAAATTGAATTGAGTTTGAATTGAATTGGGTTTGAATTAGATTTGATTGGAATTAGATTTGAGTTTGAACTGAGTTTGAATTACATCGAATTAGATATGAATTGAATTATCTTTAATTGAGAATTGATTGAGTTGTGTTGAATTGATTGAATTGGGTAATTGAATTAGTTTAATTGAATTGTTATTAATGAATTGAATTGAGTTTGAATTAGATTTGATTTGAGTTTAAATTAGATCAAATTGGATTTGAATTGAATTGTGTTTAATTGAAAATTGATTGAATTGTGTTTAATTGATTGAATTGGATCATTCAAATTCATTTAATTGAATTATTTTTAATGAATTGAATTGAATTGAGTTTAAATTAAATTTGAATTGAATTGAATTGAGTTTGAATTAGATCGAATTGAATTTGAATTGAATTGAAGTTTAGATTAGATTTGAGTTTTGAAATGAAGTTTGGAGTGAATCAAATTAGTTGAATTGAGTTGAATGATGTTGTTTTAATTTTAATTGACTTTGAACTTTGGCCACATGTTTATGGCTCATGGTAAGACTCCGGCAGAAAGAAGATTACAAACAACTCAAGAAGAGAGGTGAGGAAGGATGCCGAAGAGGCCGAGGGGTATCAGGCCTTTGTTATGGTGGCTAGGTTCACGGACATACGCCTTTACCCTACCGATCCGGCTGACGATATCTGCGAGCACATTGTGAACTCCTCTTGATTAGGTCGGCGATGTCACGTCGGAAGTGTCGGCCTTGGTCGAGTAGTGTTGTCGGGTCATGCCGATGTAGAGCTACAGAACCCATCAGCGATGAGGGATCAAATGAGTGGTGAAGGATGTTGATGCCAAAAGCGTCGAGACATAGTCCCGGAGAAATGGCAGTCGGATCACCCAGCGGCCCGATAGGCCCAGGTCCTCTCGCCCATGCTCGGGGAAAGAGGCCATTGCTGACGTATTTGATGAAAACAAGTGCATTTGTTATTGAGTTTGTTTTATTAATATTTATATTTATCATTTGTCTAATCATGTTTATTTTTTATGTTAGGCTTGTTGGTTGTAGATTCTCGGATTCTTCTGAGGCAAAATAAAGAAAGAGAGTGGGAGATTTTTTTTACATATTCTAATGTGGACTAGATTAAGATTGGGATAGTATATGAGAATCGTTTTTGGTAAGTATTGTGTTATAAAAGTTGTGGTAACTTTTTGATTGAGAATTTTTACTAACTTAATTTTGTATTTATTTAGGGATCGATAAATTAGGAGGGAGCATTCCGTATGTGACAAATGCAAATTAGAGAACGAGAAGAAGTGGTATGAGCTTTTTCTTGACAAGGGAGGCTATTGCGGTGCGAAGATCGCCAGGTGTAGATGATGTCGGCGTTGCTCATAGGAAGCCGTACCCGATTGGATCCGGGATCGGTGTGTGAAGAGTATGTCACCTACGGTTGCGGGGATGAGTAGAAAGCGGCCATGCGGGCCGGGCAGAACCAGGCTTCGTATTGGGCGAAATTTAGATGGGAAGCTGCGATGCACGTTCTCGGGGTAAGAGCCTTCGCGGGGTGCATGATGAAGTAAGTTTGGATTTAATTACTTATGAAATTTTATTTTTTAGCATTATTAACTATGTATTTTAATTGTGTTTGATTGCAGAGGACTAGGAAATGCCGCCGGCGAATATTCGTATTGGTATTAACAAGAAGAAGGACAAGGCGACAGACGAACCCCGGCGAGGGAACCTGACCGAGACTAGAAGCAGGCTGTAGTTTCTCTTCTTTTATCGTTAAATTTTAATTTTTAATTATAAAGTAAATTTTCATTCTTATGTTTCTCTTGGAGAATACGATAGCTTATTTGTAGTAGTACGAGGGCAGAACTTCGTCTGAGACTCCGTGGGACAGGCAGCTGTGTGGTGCGGGCGGGCTTGATGTGGCCGAGGATGGGGAGCCGGATTCTTGGAGCCCGTTATACCTGTTCTTTGAGCCATTAATGGATCTTTGGTCCATCGCATGCGGCGCTGCGCCATGGTGACCCTCAGAGAGATCTAGCAGGTTCTCGGAGGAGGAGGCGGAGCAAGGTCACTTGAGTAGGCGTGCGAGGTAGCCGGAGCTGCTTGATATGCAGGAAGAGATGGCAGAGGAGCCTCAAGTCCCAACGAGCCTATGGGAATTCTTGATTAATCATTTGTTTTTAGTGGTGCGTCGATGCAGCAGGGGAGTCATGAAGATCTTGATCGACCCTCAAATTCACGAACTTCTTTCTGGGCCTGTAGCCTCGAGCTTGCCTCCCAGTTGCCCTCATCCTCACGTCCCGTACAGCCCCCAATGACCTAGGTCAACTTTAAATGTGTTGGTTATGGATATTTTTATGTTTATGGATATTTATGTTTTATGTTTGGATATTAGTTATGATTGGATATTATTTTTATGTTTGAATATTATTTTTATTGGATATTAGTTTATTGATATTGTTGTATTGTGTGTGTTGTATTCTTTAAAACCGAATTGGTATAAAAAATACTTTGTTATTTTGTATTTTGGTTTTTCTGAGGCTTGGCGTCGATCATGTCGATGCCATTATTAGAGTGCCACTAAATTAACACAGAAATAAATATCGGTGTCTTGTCGGGTGTCGGGCATGTGAATCTGTTTGTAATGAATTTGTAAGTAATATAATAACGTATTATGTGCAATAATCATTGTATATATTATTAAATATTATAATAAATATTTATCAACATTGTTCACGTGATAGATCGAATGAACATAACTTGACTATTTATATATAGCTTATATCGATGCAGTATTACTCGGCGTGAATATTTTTATATTTATAATGTATAATAGTTAACTTATAACTAATTTTCAATAAATTATATTTATTATATAAAAAATAATTGATGCAATTAAAGAATTAATTTTATATGGAGGATTGAGGGTTTGAGGTGTTGGTTTATTTGAGTGAATTAGAGCATCGAGGTTTAATTAAATAAACTAATGCGTATTAATAAAAGTATTTATATAATCGAAGAAACATGTCGAATAATATAAACCCAAAAAAAACCTCCCACCGTCCCTCACTTCAACTCACGAGTTCAAGGTATGTTTTGATATTGTTTTGTTTAGTATGAACCGAATTATATTCAATTATGTTCAATTATTAATTGTTTTATTGGTAATCGTTGTTATTAATTCAATAATTCAATTATGATTAGATTTCATTCACAATAGATATAATTGGTTGTCAACACTTTGTGATAATTGAGATGGAGGTTCACCCCCATGGCTATTAATTTTTAAGTTAGTAATTTATTAAACAATTTGAGTTAGTACTTTATTAAATAATTTAAAAGTTGAACTTTATTAATTTTGGGTATTATACTTGATTAATAGACTTCGTATGCATTTAAAGAGAAAGGCGGTATATTTCGAATGATCTTGTCGATTGAGAGTGTTGGAGATTCTCAATTTTTTAGGATGACCATGCCTTTGAACCAGGGCGTCAAAGTGTTTGAGAAATTGTTGTTTTCTTTAGTTGGATGAACTATTGTGTTTTAATGTTGTTGAATGTTATTGTTTGAATAAAGAATGTTGAATGTTGTATGGAATGTTGCGTTTTAATCTCGTGTTTTAATGAAAGTTGATTGTTGTGTTAAACTATTGTGTTTTAATATTGTTTCAATTTTTGAATATTACAGTTTAGTGCAATTTGCCTAGTCTGTAACATTTTAGTATAAATGGGTTGGTGTTGGTTTCATGTTTTTTTTGGTGACGTAAACCAGCTAATGACTCTCGTTTCGGATATGAGCCTTATGCAGATCAGAATAGAGCTAAAAAAATACACACCCCACTTCCAAAAAAATACTTCCTAAACAAAACCCCACTTCCTCTAAACTATCTTTAATATTTTGACCAATTGAACCCTAAACCTATCTTAGCTTGTAGATTTTCTTTCACCAATTCAAAATCTAGGGTTAATGTATGTTTCCTTTTAATATTATTGTATACAATATTTAATTGACTAGTATGTATCTTGATTATTATTTGAATGTATACAATGTTGTTTAATTATTTTAATTATTATTTGAATATATATAATTTTTTAAATTATTATTTGTGTTTGAATGTTGATTATGTTTATGATATTATTGATATTGTGTTTTTTTGTTAATATTATCATATTTGTATTATTTGGGTGTTGTATTGTTTTTAAAACTTAGGTGGTACAAACAATAGAGTTATTAATCTGTTGTGGTTTCTGGACTTGGCGTCGATAACGTATAGGTTTGGTTTCGGGAAATTCTTTATTAAATTAGCACAAATGGCGATAATTTATAGTGTCAATTTGGCGTCGGTTTCTATTAGAAAAATGTGTTTTTATTTTATTTTAATGAATTTGTTAGTAATATAATAAAGTATTGAGGGTTTGAGGTGTCAGTTTAGCGTCGATAGGGTTAGATGTATCGGTTTGGTGTCGGTGTGGCGTCGGGTATTAAATGAAAATGTATTTTTTAAATGAATTTGTAAGTAATATAATAAAGTATTATGTACAATAATCATTGAATATATTATTAAATATTATAATATAAAATATTTATAAACATTGTTCACATGATGGAAGTCGAATGAACTACTCTTCGACTCTTTATATATAGGATTTATATCGCAGTATTATACGATGTGAATATTTTATAATATTTTATATTTATAAATGTCTATAATACTTAACTTATAACTAATTTTCAATAAACTAAATTTATTATATGTGGAATAATTAGATTAAAATGAAAATTAATTTTATAGAGGTATTAGCGGTTTGAGGTATGAGTTTAGCGTCGGTAGGGTTAGAGGATCGGTTTGGTGTCGGTGTGGCGTCGGGTATTGAATGAAAATGTATTTTTTTAACGAATTTGTAAGTAATATAATAAATTATTATGTACAATAATCATTGTATATATTATTAAAATTATAATAAGAAAATATTTATAAACATTGTTCACATGATGGAATCGAATGAACTATAACTTCGACTTCTTTATATATTGGTTATGTCATGAGTATTATCGATGTGAATATTTTATATTTATAAATGTACGTAATAGCAACATAACTAATTTTCAATAAACTATATTTATTATATGTGGAATAATTAGATTAAAATGAAAAATTAATTTTATAGGGTATTGAGGGTTTGAGGTGTCGGTTTGGCGTCGGTAGGGTTAGAGGATCGGTTTGGTGTCGGTGTGGCGTCGGGTATTGAATAAAATGTATTTTTATTTTAATAAAATATTTTAGTGTTGGATATGCGATAGGGTTGGGTTGGTTTCATGTTTTATTTTTTCTACGGACTGGCTTGACCCGGCTAACTCTTCTGCGTTTTTAGATATAGTCACTTATACGGATCGGAGAATAGAGCTAAAAAAATACTACTTAAAAAAATGCTTCTAGAAAACCTGACCCAGCTTCCTCTAAACTATCTTTTAAACTTTGACCAATTGAACCCTAAACCTATCTTAAATTACGGATTGTCTTTCACCAATTCAAAATCTAGGGTTAATGTATGTTTCTTTTTATTATTATTTTATATAATATTTAATTGACGAGTATGTATCTAGATTATTATTTGAATGTATATAATATTTTTTAATTATTTTATACAATGTCAATCTAGATCGTTCTTGGATGTATGTCGTTATGGATCGGATGGCTATGTGAATCCTGCATATCTATAAGGTTTAGTGAGTTTTCGTGAGGTTGCAGAAAATCATGCTTTGTCAAAAGGATTAAGTGGAATGATAAGACGTCCGTGTAAGAGGTGTAGAAACGAAAAAGTATATGATATTATTCAAATGGAGATGCATTTGATGTGCAATAGCTTTATTGGAAAGATATTAAATACAGGAGTACCGTAGGCGAGGATTGTGTATTCACTCGCCGTGTTTTGCGATGTAAGCGAGAACATCTTCTAATGTTGGTTGAGAGAACACAGAGTATATGGTTGACGATGGTTTAAAACTTGCATTAAACTAGGAGACAAGATTTGAATTTGGGGTGCTTTCTAATAGCTTGGGCCGGGAATAGAAAAGACCCAAATTCCTTGGCCGGAGCATACTATGACTTGATAGGGGAAACGTAAACGGCCGTTATGGGATGAATTTGCCTTGAATTTACTAAGTTATCAATGACAACAAATTGATTAGTCTAAAGTTTGAGTCACAAATATCACAACAATATTTCCAAGGTGAATTTCTTTAATCAGCGGTCTCTTTGTCTAATAGGGAGGGAAGATTCCGAATGATTTTTTATGAGGCAAAAAGATTGTTGAGTCCTTTGTTCTTGCCTAAACAAAAATTCATGCTTGTATGAATAATTGTATGTTATTTTACAAAGAGGATGAACGGTTGAAGGCGTGTCGGTTTTGTGGAGAGAGTAGGTACGAGGAAGGAAGGGAGGAACAATGTAAGCCGATTGAAAGAAAGATTTTGATATACATGTGTAACGACCCACCCCAATCGGCCACTTAAAGTTAAGATCATTAACAACTTTGTACACTAGAGTCCTGTCGATGAAATACAATAAACAAATATGATCTGTGACATTAACAAAACAAAACTCTCTATTGATCGTGGTATTTCAGCGCATCAACAAAATAACATACATGAGGAATACAATCCACTGAATAATACAGCAAGGATATGCAAGAAATCCAAAATCTGACATAGGAAAAGTGTGACAGCTAGGATACTTGATATATTACAACAGTCTAGAAATATACCAAATCGATCACAAAGGGAATGGTGATGAGGACTTACATGCCTTGTACTTCTGATCTCCCATAGCATTTCAAATAGCCAGATCTCGGCCACTTCAGCATTCGCTCTAGAGACCTAGGCAAACGCCCGCCCATGTATAGAATGAAGTCGGCTATTAAAATTTGATGTGAATAATCACCACAGAGACTTGATTCCATCCAAGCTATATTCGTACTTATATATATATAACCTATGCACATACATTAACCAGGCCACACAATGAATAATTGTCTACATATCACATAGAATCCTCTTATATGATGTTACATAACACTATATGTAACGTCCCAGTCGGCATGGCAGGTGAAATCATTATAATCCGAATTTTGATACTTGAGCCGATGGGCGACTCGGTTTAAAAACTTCTCGTTTCATCCAAAATTTGATTTCAAGTAATATTCTCAAAATGCAGTTTTAAATTTACAATCCATCAGGGTGATATCTAACCAACAACTCCATAAATATACAACATATCGACAAGGCATTAATGCCGGCTATAGAGTACAAAGAAAGTAAATGACCACTCAGTTACAAAATAATTGCCGTAGAAGGCTAAGTTTAAAAAATAAAGTACAACAATAAAAATAGTTGTGACACACTCAAGTGATTTGTGAGGATCCTGCATGCTGATGCTCCACTGGCCTGAACAGGCTTCTGACGGCGTCACGGCTCGGCCCGTGCATCGGCTGGCGCAAATGAAAATGCGCCCGCCGATTGTAAGATCTGAAAGCTTGGTGAACTAACGCGAGAGGATGAACTTATCATACAGGCGAGACGGACAATATTATAATAGCTGGCAGGTAAATGATAGCATGTATTATATATATATATATATATATATATATATATATATATATATATATATATATATATATATATATATATATATATATATATATATATATAACTCTTCTTCTGCTCTATATCGGGACTACCTAAATAGAGTCATACACAAACACCGGAGAATAAAATCATAGGGGCTAAACACTCGACTCTAATTCTAGTCATCGCCCATCTGCCGTATCTCCAAAATATACGACTACAATACGCGTATACTCAGTCAAGTCTACTGCTTGAGGAATGGATCGACAGCTAATCAAACACCGCTCTTATGCAGTATGAGCCAAACAATACAACTATACCGTAGTATGGGGCCGCGCCGACAATACCAATAGTGGTCATAAAGACTTCATCTGACTCTTATACAGTATAAGGCAAAACTAGCAAATTACCGTGGTAGGGCCACACCGACAATGCACCGCAGCCAAAGTGATCAAAAGAGTCATACACGCTCTTATCTTTGTAGTATAGGTCAAACATGGCATTATACCGTAGTATAGGGCCAATAGTGTCACATATCACCAAAGGAGAGTACTTTAACCACAATCATTGACATAGGGTCAATCCACGATACTAAAGTCACCTCAAGTCATACATAACTTTCACAACCATCAACATACGATAACCAACTACTCTGCTCCCCAGGCAATGTCAACACAACTAAAACATCTCTAATCGTAAATCCAAACAATCGCCAGCAAAGCCATATCATAAGTGAAGCAATTACTTGAGGAATACAACGATTGCCGACAAGGTCCACCAGAGGAAATCGGAAATATAAGTTGGGAGTTCAATTGTGCCTGAAGCAATCTTGCGCCACAAATATAATCACATAATCATATCATGGCTCACACAAATGAATCACACATAATGCATTATCGTTCTCGCGTAATGCATATGACATGACATGTATATCATTCTCACATAATCATAACACATAACATGTATATCACATATTAAGGTAAGTACGTAAAGTAACACCCGTGAGATAAGTACTCACCTCTGCTCGCTACCACAAAACAGCCGAACAAAATCAGGTAGCGCGCACCACGTCCAGCGCTTAGCAAAAATACCCGAGAAAGTATAATCAGAGGCCTACTCTGATATCTACACGTTACAGAAGACACTTCAACTCTTAGAAGAACTATTCTAAAAGCGTCTAAAATGACGGATAAAACAACGAATAAATAATCCGTCGAACCACATTGATCGTCTCCCGCTAAATTCCCACATATTATTTTAACATTTCAAATCAACTTATAAATTAAGACTACAATTGGCTTACCAGTCATAATTATGACCTATGCTCCAAAATATCGATTATAACTTCGACTTAAAATTACACTTTCAACCTATTGCCTTTAATCAATTTTAAATCACCGTTTAACATCATGACAACATAAATGAGGTCCCAATTAAACTCACTGCATTTAAAGTCTTATAAAAATATCAACCCAAAAGTCAACGAAACCTAGAAAGTTAAATTAAACCATAACATCCTCAGCTTGACACTTGAAGTCATGAATTCATCACTTATATCGTCATAGAACCCGCAACAAACTAGGATCCATCATAAAATTGAATTATGTATAAAGTCAGCCAAAGTCAATCTCGAAATCAGCAAAATGCTATTTTCTACCTCAAAATCGTAAGGAAAAAGCGTTGAAACCTTAATAATCGACTTGAGGATCTTTATATGCAACAAAGTGAAGAAGCTGGAAGAGAAAAATTGTTTGTGTGCTCGAAGTGTGGGTATCTCGGCGAGCTTCACTTAAGGAATGGAGAAGATATTTTTTGTGTTTTGGTTTGATAGGATAGAAGATGATACTTATCTCTTCGGTCAAGAAAAAAACGCCTGAGGAGTTTGTGCTTGAAATCATCTTAGTCGAGCTATCAAGCGACTTAACGATCTAATAACTAGAATTCCCGACTATTACTAAATTATAAATGTAATTCGGCTCAAATAATTTAAGAAATAATATTATCATAAAATTATTTATACTATCTCGAGGTCCTACACCGGCCAGAAAATTTTAATTTTTTTTAACGTAACGGGTTATTACACTATCTGCATGAGATTATAACCATAAATAATGCATATTCATTTAAAGGAAGCTTGATGCCATTACTTGAAGTCATCAGGTAAGAGAATCATTGTAATAACTTACGTTCCGTATAGTATTATTATATTATTATTTGGGGTTAGAAATTAGAATTATGTTAGAGTTGTGTTAAACCTAGAGACTTTCTTATACCTATCAAATGCCTTTGTCATCATTATCATAATCTTCTTAACAATAGCGAGAAGCTTGGTGAACCACCAATTTATTTTCCCACTGAAACTCAAAATTTTCTGCATTATCTACTCGTTTGGCGAGCTTTGGTTTCTAAAATTTTACGGAGATTCCGGAGTCATTCTCTACGTTTTTGAGGTAAGAAAGTTCAAATCTTTGGAGTATTTCTTGAGTTTGGGGATGTTGACTTTTTTTGAATTTAAGGTTGGCTTTGAGCTTTGATGTTTATAATGTTAAATTGCCATTTAAGCTGGAATTGTCATTATAAGGATTGATAATTATCGGTTATGGGGTTGAAATTGTCGAGATTATAGTTGACTTTGACTTTTTTGACTTTTTCTAAATGGGTTTTAAATGATAGAAATTATTGCACAAGTGGACTTTATTTAGGATTGTTTAGTGTAAGTTGTGATTTTTTAAGTGATTAGAGCGTTCGGATATTATGAGTTTTTGTAAGTTGAATAGTGAATTGATTTGTGATTAAGATGGTTAGAAATGTGATCGATTAGTTGTTAACATCGGGCGTTAGGACCTTTGAACTAGTAATTGGAACTTTCGATCGTTAATAGGAAAGGTTCTTGACTTAGAAGTTGGAATAAGATGGGGGAACTTTGTTGGGTTATTTTGGGGGTATATTATGAGATTATATATTTAGGTAGTACTAGTTGTGTTATAAGTAGTAATTATAATTTCCAGATGTTTTTAGAGGCGTTGATAAAGGAAAGGTCGGCTGTTGTTGTATTGTAGCGAGTTTTCATTTAGTTAGCCGAGGTGAGTATCATCTGTGGTGTTGATTAACTATTTGATTACGGATATGTGTATGTATATGTGATTTTGTGTTGAATTATATGTTGGTTATGCATTGTGGGTTGAGTCGTTGAGTTGTATTTGTGGTCTTGTGAGTGAAATGCAGTGTTTTGAGGAGTTGTTGGTCGTACTAGGAAGAGTTGTATATGAGTTGATATTTATCAGTTGAGTTGTTTGTCCGATTATCTTACTTACGTTCTGAAATGCGATTTGGTGAGTTACCTCGTACCTGAAATAACGATTCGGTGATGCCGTTACCTTATTCTGATTCGGTGATAGCTTATGTCATTGGCATAAGTTTCTCTGCGAGTTGAGGTTGATATATGCGCATTAGTTGTAGAAATCCGGACTTATATTGAGTTGTAGGATTGTTGAGTTGTTGAGTTGTTGAGTTGTTGAGTTGTTGAGTTGATACTCTTGTTGAGTTGTTGAGTTGGTTGAGTTATTGGGTTGTCTAGTCGTTGAGGTTGTGGTGAAGCCGTTGTGTGATGGAGGAGATAGAGTAGGAGTGGAATGGTTGTGCGTGTTATTCTGATTTTCTTGAGATATCGTATGTTATTGTTGATTGCCATAATTTTGGATAATTACATTGGCTGTTTATGACCATATGAAAATGATAATAAGCTGCTTGGTGACTTTTATATTAAGATCCTAAGTTGAATAATATCATATACTACTTATCTATCGTATCGTATTAATTCATTTGTCTGTTATTGCGTGATTGGAAGTTGATTTCATTCTTGAGTTATATATTCACTAAGGCAGCGGCTTGTTGCCTATTCGCTATGGGCGCGATTTATTGGGTTGGCAATTGGCCTTGTTCTTTCGGCGGTTTCTTCGGGTGTTTAATGCTGTAGAGCTTAGGTGGCAGCAGTGGCGATTGATCATCTGGTCTCTTTATTTTGTTGGATTGTGGTTGTTGTACCTTAAGAGTATTATTTTGAGATACTTGTTGTTGTAGGTTGTCCGATAACTTTCGATTAAACTCGTTTCCGTGCGGTTTTCGTGACTTAGGGGTTAAGTAACCTAAATTTCATCCTTATCATCACTATTCACTCAAAATATCACAAATTTTCTTCATCTTCTTTCTTCATTTGGGCCGAGACCCTCTCTTGGGAGCAAAGCAAAATTTTTCTCTTCCGATTCTTCACTTTGTTGCGTATAAACATCCTCAAGTCGATTGTTAAGGTTTCCCAACATCTTTCCTGATTTCGGTAAGAATGTTAGGATTTTGGTTGATTTTTAGAGGTTGACTTTCGGTTGACTTTTTCCATAGTCCAATTTTATGATGAATCTTAGTTAGTTATGGGTTCTATAGCGTATATAGTGATGAATTCATGATTTAGAGGCTATTTGAGACGTTATGACGAGTTGACTTTTAGGTTTCGTTGACTTTTTTGGGTTGATATTTTTTTTTTAAGACTTTAAATGTGGAGGTATATTGGGACCTTATTATAGTTATTGTGATATTAAATTGGTGATTTAAAATTGATTAAAAGCGATTAGATTGAAAAAGTGTTAATTCAGTTGAGTTATAATTGATATTTCGAATTATAGGTTATTAATTATGGACTTATTTGATTAACTAAAATGACAACTTATAAGTTGGTTTGTAATGATTAAGTAATAGATGGAATTATAGAGGATGGGTGGGTTGTAATCAATTAGGATTAAGTCGATGGATTTATCCGTCGTGTTAGGCGTTTAGAATAGTTCCCCTAAAGAGTTGGTTATGTATCTTCTAGAAACGCCGGTATAGTAGTAGGTCTTGATTATACTTTAAAGGTGTTTGTTTAGCGTTGATCGTGGAAAGAGGCGATTACACGTGATTGTGTTCGGTTTTGTATTAGCTAAGCGGTGAAGTACTTATCTCGGGTGTTGCCCTACGTATTCATTTTGGTGTGTGAACATGTTGTGTTATGATTACGTAAAGGAATGATATACGTAATTGTTGTATGATTATGTGTGGTCATTGTGTGAGCCATGATATGATTATGTGATTATAATGCATGGCGTTGAGGTAGCGAGGTAAGTAATAGCTTGAACTCCCGACTTATATTTCGATTTACGTGGCACATGCGGCACTTATGTTTACGTGACCTTGTCGGCACTTATGATTTTTGTGGGCGCTGTCGGCCGGTGTGTTTGACTACAGGTGTGAGATGTTTTTAGGCTGTGTGCTTGGATATTGTTGGGGAGTAGAGTAGGCTGGTTATTGAAGGTGATGGTTAGAGTTATCTATGACTTGAGGTCACTTAATTATCGGATTTGACTTATGTTGGGATGATTAGGGGTTGGTGACTCTCCCTTCACTGCGGGGATATCTTGAAGATCTTGGCCTTATGCCAGTATTATAAAATGCATAAAGTGTATAAGGCGGTGTGCCTTCTGGCTTAGTGTATAGGCGGTTGCCTTGTACTTAGTGGCCAGAGTGCGTGTGCACTTATACTTTGTGTATAAGTGCGGTTTGGCCTTATCTTTATGATTATAAGTGGGAGTGATTGATGATTAGTCCATTCTGCTTGAGGTAGACGGATTGAGTATATGCGTTAAGAGGTTGGTATCTTGGTGGGATGAGAATAGGAGGTTTGATGACTAGAGTTTTGGTCATTGTTGAGTCTATTGATTTCCTTTATGAAGAGTATTGTGCTTCTTGAACCTTCTATTATGTCTTCATGTATTATGTTTGAATTTCTGCTTGAATTATGTTGTATGGCCTTTTCACGTAGTCACTGGATATATGTATTTTATTCATATTTGATTATTATATTATTGATTGACTCGTTCCGTATGGTGATTCACCACATGTGTTAAGTTTCGGTAGCTTCACGGCTTACATTGCCCTTTCATGCATTTCATTTTGTGCCCGGGTTGGCCAGTTGAACGAGGTTGTTTGAAGTTTTTGTTCAGTGGTAGGTGGCATCGGGTGGCGAGAGGATCTGTGCGATCACGATTTTGATGTGTTGTCAGCTGTTTTTGATAGTTGTATTTTCCTTTTGAAACTTTAAGCTGTCGGCGATTGTCATTTGTATTTTGAAATGCAGTACTTACTCTCTTTTGTATGCCGGCATTCTTGTTTATTTGGGATTATGTTGTATATATATGGAGTTGGTTGGTTAGATATCACACGATGGATTGTAAATTTTAAGCTGGTAATTATTTTGGTAATATTATATGTAATCATTATTTTGATGATTCTGTTCAGGATTATAATAACTCTCGCCTCAGGCTGGCCGACTGGGCGGTCTGGTAATCACTATAATTATTTAAGTAATGAAAGTCAATAAAATAATATTATTATTTTAAAAAAGTTCCTTAAAAGCTATAATAATAAAATATTTATGAAATTTAAAAACCTAATTGTAACATAAGTTGAGAGTTAAGAGTTAAGATGCTTATAAAGAGTCATATAAGATTCAATAATTATTCAAAATAACTCTTATCTTTAAAACCTACAATAATTGATGGTAATAACAATTAAAATAATAATTTTAAAAATAGTGAGAGTAACAAATAACTTAAGAAATAATGAGAGCAAATAAATTAGAGTTAAGAACACCTCTTGGAGTTACATGGTTTTAATATTCCATTACATTCTTAAAACTTCCATAATTCTCTATTTTCTTTCATATAAATTACATTCATTTTTTATCCTTCGTCTAGAACTTTAAGAAGACAAAACTTGTTACGAAAGAATTGGTGTCTTTTATTCTTCCTTTTTTCCTTAAATACAGGGTTTGTAAGACAAAAATCATAATTGAACAATCATTGAAATAACCGTTTCCTTACCAATATTATGTTGATAGTATATAAGTTTCTCGGTGGAGTATTTGAGGATGAAATAAAAAAATTTCGAAGTTGAGTAGTGGAGAATTCAACAAATCGATTAGGATTGTGGTATATTTCGGTTTGTGGTGGGACCGGAGATAGTATAAATGATTTGGAATAAAATCGTGTACGAGATTAGTATTATATGAGTATTAGTTTATGTTATGAAAAATTTTTCTTTTTGGAATCGGTTTCATTGGGAATTTAGAAATGCGGAAGTGGAGAAATTAACCGAAACAGTGAACGTAATTTTCCCTTCTAAATATCCACTTCACTTGTTATCTCGTCACTTAAATCACATTTTCTTCTTCCCTCTTTGGCTATTTCACTCTTCCCCCACTCACAGAAATTTCTTAGTTTCTAAATCGATTGTGACTTAAAATCAAGGACAAAGTGTTGGATTTGTCTCCTCGTCATCCTCATCATATCTAGGTAGAAAGATCAAAATCTTTTGAGCTATTTCTTGAGTTTTGAAGAGTTGACTTTTATTGAATTTTTGTGACCATGATTTTACAGGACTTCAAAATGATACATATAAGTTGTCTAGGCTTAGATTACATGATTAGAGGTTATGAAATCCAATTTTGGAGGTTGAAATGTGTAGAAATTGATAGGTTGACTTTTGTTGACTTTTGAGGAATTGAGTTTTTAAAGGTTGAAATGTTGTATAAGAATTCTCTAAGCTTGAAATATGTGACTGGGAGTGATTATACTTGATTTTAAGGGTTGAAGTGTATTGATTGGAACGGTTGACTTTTTCGAAGTTTCTCATGGAACTTTAATATAGTTGTTTTGAAGTATAATTTGGATGTTTTGAGGTTGATTGGTAGAGGATATGGTTGAGTTAGGTTATTCCCAAGGATTGGTAAGTAATTGAGTTTGAACTAAATGTTGATTATAATGGGTTAATTAGTTGAGTGATTGATTGTTAGATTGGTAGGAATGTGACTAACGTGTTATTATTTGGGATAATAAAAGTGATATTGAATATTCTGGGAGTTATGAAATTCGGTAAATTGAATGTAGTTAATTAGATTTAGAAGTGTATACTAATTTCGGGGGATAGGATGATTACCTAAAAAGGTTAAAATTGAGTTATGAGGCATTATGATACTAAGGGGTTTAAATAGTCTTGCCCAGAGAGGTTATTCCTACGGAATGTGTTATAATGCTTCTTGAATAGGAGTTGACTTTGGACCTAGCCGATAGCGCCTAGAGTTAGCACATTCTTGCTTTTGGGCTCGGTAATCTGAAGTCTCACGATAGGAACCTTTCATATATATATTATATTATATATTTTGCATGTATTGTCTTGGGACTATTAGAAATGTTATTAACGTGTGATTATGATTGATATTATGTGTAATACTCAATAAGCAGCCATTATGAAATTATTTTCTTTAATTTTATTTTAGATAAGAAATTTATATATAATACTCAATAACTAAACATTAAGAAAGTGTTTATAGATTTATGTTATTAGACTAATTTTTTTTTATAAATTGAAATCATAGGATCAAAATTAAAAGATAAAGTTAAAATGAATTAACAACATTATTTTCACAACATAAATTTACAATTATTAGACTCTACAAATATACAAACTAAAAGTTATTACAAAGTTAATATGAGTTCGATGTTGGGATTCATTAGTTTTAACTTTCAATAAAAAGACATAACTTATGACATTATATCGACTCTTTACTTTCTTTTCTTTTACATCAATATATAATAATTTTTTTTCATTGTAATAATTTTCTCGATCATATATTGATCCTCTAAAATGATTGAAAAGATATCTTTGTTGAAATCAATGAAAATTAATTTCCTTTTATTATATACATTCGATAATTGTGTATCGATTCATTTAACAAAATTTGGTTAAATGTGATTACTAAACTTAGGGTTCACCTTAGTAATTGTATATTATAGTGTGGGTTCTCATGATAATTTAAGAGGGTTATGACGATTGCTAGATCTTACTCGTTAATCGTTATAATAATATTGGTGGTCAATTATTATACAGCTACTATTATCGAGCCTGGGGTCACACACGTACGGTGGCGGTAGATTATATTTCATGTATGAAATGAAACTACATTTGCTAAATTGAGAGTTGATTGTAATCAACGAATAATATTCTCAGTGATTTTTACATTGATAATGTAAAAATATAAGTGGATGAACCAGATTAATTAATTAGTCGATTGAGTGTTGATAGTTAGTTGAGCTTGTTAGTAACTTGTTAGTTACTATTAACAACTTGTTAGTGTTTGATTTTACTTAACGGTTTAATTAAATTAAACAGGCTGCCCTGGGTAATTATTCGGTTGGGCTTTAGGTTTAATAATAATATTAAAATAAACTGTGATTTGGTAATCAAATTATGGAAACAAAAAAGCCTCCACCATATTTTTTGGAAGTATGGCCGTGTACTCTAAAAATAAGAAAGAAAATGTTATCATCCAATTCAAGTATTTTGTTCTGTAAGCGGGGAAGTGTAGGATTTAACCTCTCACAGCAGGTAGAAATGCTACATTTGAAGTGCTAAATAGTGAATTCAAGGCTTAGAGTGAAAAGAATCGTTGAGACTTCATTTGTCATCTCTGTAGAATACTCGTATTCATATAAGTCATTATATGCTTTTTAGAATTAATTTATATCATTTTGAGGATCAGGGATGTATGAATTTGGTGTTTTTATTACAAATAAAATTCATACGATTCTAACTTGATGGCTTTCGAGCATAATCAAGTTTGATGAATTTTATCTAGTTTGATTGTGTATTGACATAGTTGTTAGTTAATTTGTTTATTTCATGATTAATATATTCAATTAATGAATATATAATCTGAAAAAATCAATCCATTTTATATATGTTTTCACTTAATTTGGAATAATCGTTTCAATGTATTGATTTTGATGATTTGATATTTATTTGTTGTTTCATGAATTAGAAGGATTAAAAATTGATTAATTTGCATTTTTTAATTTGAGTAGAACCATTTTCGATTTTTTAGAGAGAGTTAGAAATTTAGGAAAATTATGAAATTAAATCCTTTACAATTATAACCCTTTGAGGTTCATCAGATTGTTTCTAGGAATTTTTTGAATTTTATAAGTACTCAAGACAATTCATTGAATTTCTGGATTATTTTGGGTTTAGTCGAAAAACTGAAGTGTTTTGATGAAATTCCAATTGAACATGTTCAATAATGATATTGTTGAAATTCAGGTAAATCCCGAAATTGTTTGAATTTTTTTAGAGCCTCAGATTGTTTTTTACAAAGTTGCAATTAATCTGGAAAAACTGAAATGAATTACCAAAATCGGTCGCCGAACTTGCGGACATCGTCCCGGGCCGTCGGTCTTGGGAATTTCACGTTACGGCCTGCGGGGCGTAGCTCTACCCGGCGTGCGGCGTCACCCGGCGTGGTGTCGATGCGTGGGCGGCCGGAGGCTGTCGTTTTGGCGTTTAACTCCCATCGTCGTTTAGAAAACCGTAAATCTAATTTAATAGCAATTATTTTTGGTTTAAAATTATTGGTAATTATTAATTCGGTTTAAAATGTTAAATCATAAATTTTGTCATTAAGATGATTGAATATATATCTTGAATGTCATTAATTTGATTTATATTTCCTTTGCCATTATTTTCATTAATTGATAATTTTTGAAAATATTTTCATGAGTGACTTTTAAATTTTGAATTTTTGGAGTTAGTACTTGTAGTAATTATTCCATGATTTAAGTGGTTGATAGTATTGTAATAATTATCATTAATCATAATGTGAATATATTCAAATTAAAATTTACATTAATTGATAATTAATTGTAAAATAATAGGTAATTAATTAATCAGTGAATCATATAATCTCATTTCATTTAATATATATGACATTAAGTGCATTTATTTATTTTAATGTTTTGCTTTCCATATATATATTGTTGTGGAATGGAAAGAGGAGGTATTTAGATATGACCAGTTTCATTTATTTATTCTGATCGCGTACCGAAATGTTATTAAGCGACTTGTTAGTCGTATTCCTTTATTCTTGTATTCATTTACCCTGAGCCTGCGTCTTTGTCTAAGTTGGAGTTAAAGTAGTAGTATGTACGTATTGTGAGTGGCATTGAAGATAGCATTTCCACAAAGACGGTACTTGGAGAACCTGAGGTTTCAAGGTGCTGAAGAATACAAGACTTGCGCTTCTAAAGTGCTGTAATAGGACTTATGTTAGCATTTCACTTATTAAGTGATGTAATAGGTCCTAGAGATATCTATATCTCTAAATGTGTGTTGTTATTTATTTTTCATGTTGTGCATGTTGCTTGAATATATGTGCTATCATGCATGCTTAATAAGAAGTTAAATAATATTAATCTCACCAATTAAAATTTAAACAACGTATCGAAGCCAATTTTAAGTTGTGAAATCGGTTGCATTAGCGGGTACCTTGTGTGGTGTTCTGATTTACTTTGATGTGACAATGGATCATGTTGAAGTGATTTCCCTTTAACGTTGTGGGCTTCAGATGATCGCTCCAAGTAACTATTTGGTTTAGTGGTATGTTAACGGTTTATCGAATACAAGTCAAGTAGCATCTGTATAGTATGCTAGTGACACAAGAGTATTCGTGGTGGTTGGCGCTACTATTGTGCAGTTCAAAATGTATGCGGTGTTGCCGTTGGAATCTAGGCATAATAGACTTTGGTACCTGCATATTACTTTACATAATTGATTTGATAACCTACTATTATACTTGATTCAAAATGTATGCGGTATTACCGTTTGAATCAGTATGATGGATCTTGATACAGCAACACATTTGTGAGATTTGAAGTGCAATTATTATATTTATAATTCATTTGTAAATACGTATGGATTGTTTTGAACTACACTATTTATTTTAAGTTGCGTAACTTCCTATTATGTTTGGCATATTAAGTTTTACCTATTTTATTCACCATTCATTGGGCAAATAAATGAATGACTTTATAATGTGAAATAAAATAAGTTAAGGAAGAAAATACAAATTACATGTTGAAGCAAGTGTTCTAGCGTGATCTTCTTCAACCGTTGCAATGGGTTGTATGCTAATAGAAGATAAAACTTTAAATACCACAAACATTTAGACTTGATTCAATCATGTTGATACGTTGCATGAACTTTTGTTTAAGTGAACAAGTCACATGATATGAATTGAAGGATAATTAATTTTTGACCGATCAAAGGTGATGATCTTTATGAAGACCCAATATATGTCATATTATCTCTGTACAAGCAGTCTTAAATAATAAATAGTTTGATCTCTTTTATAACTTGATTGAGAAAACTATTGAATGATCTTGAATGTTGTGTATCTACATTTCAGGACATGTGATTGGTATTTAGTTTCTTTAACATGATGAACATGGTTCATGAATTGTGATGAAACAAAAGCTTATGGTATGTAACCAAATAAGCAAAGTTATCTATTCGGTTCTCACGTCACTTGTACAGTTGAGTGAACATGGAACTATAAGTTGAAGTTAATGATTCGCTTCATTATTTCGAACTTCAAAGCATAGAAAGAAGGATTTTAAGTAACATTTAGGAATTGAAAGAGAGATTTGATTAAACCTACGTATCTCGAATAATTTTGTTGTCAAAGTTGTAATGTGGCAGCTGAGGCTGCCGGTGTTGAGAACACTAGTTTTTGACTCACATGATTTAATCTGGATATGAGTAGAATATAACAATAGGCTGGAAGACAAGATACAAGAAGTTATCGAGCTCTTGTGTAATGATGAGCGACTTCATTATAGAGCACATAGTTTAAATCGCTTAAGCAGAAAGGTGGTTGGGATTCTAAACTATTTTCATTTACCTTTGTAGAGTAAAAATAAATGTCATGTTTAGTACACATTTCCATATCGGGGTGATTACGATTAGGAAGTATTACTCTACTCTT
Organism: Lithospermum erythrorhizon; assembly: GCA_019722365.1. Taxonomy (NCBI): domain Eukaryota; kingdom Viridiplantae; phylum Streptophyta; class Magnoliopsida; order Boraginales; family Boraginaceae; genus Lithospermum; species Lithospermum erythrorhizon. The sequence goes on along the minus strand of JADFUC010000277.1, from coordinate 20,094 downwards.
CTTTAAAAGGACACCTTGAACAACAAGCGATTGAATAATACTTATGGATAATAGAACAAGACTTGAGTATAATCTTGAAAAGATGAGCTAAATTCGACTCTTCTTAGACTTAATTGGGAGGTTCACTAGTCCAAATTAAGTTTGTATACACTAGAGTTAATTAAAAGATTTGAGTCATTGAATGATACATCGAGTTGATAAGTATGGAAGGACCATGGATACTATCAAGTTACAAATTGATATCATCGATATAAATAATATATCATCAGAAATGAGACATCATTCTAATCTTAAAACGTACTTGTTAAGATACGTAATTAATGAATTGTGTTTAATGAAGTTAAAACACAGATGGATGAGATCTTTCAATTTCATATACCAAGATAATTTCATTCTAACATGGAGTGTGTCATTAGTTAGAGTGATACAGTAAGGATTGTGTTTAACGATAATTTGCGCTTTAAAGAATAAAATAATTTCACATATTAAGGTTGCTACTATCTTTAAATTAATTTATTCATATTCAACTATAGAGGCAACTCAAGAGTTGTGTTTGATAAACAAACTTTGAAGCGTCTGCGTATAGCATAAGTTAGTATTGTATGTATTATAGTAGACATAATTTAGCTTCAGTCCGAGTTGATATTTGTAACGACCCACCCAGTGGCCATACGAGGTTAAGATCATTAACAACTTTTGTATGCGAGTCACCAACGATGGATACAATAACAATATATAACACGACTTTTCATTGGACCCATCTTCGGAAGTGTCATATCTTCTCTTTTCTCCCATTGCTTGGACCTTTCGGCCCGAATCCATGTCTACTACACATCATTCAACTAGTTCATGAAGTTGTATAATTCTTGAGTGACATGGCTTCAGTGCGGATCTCGATTTATTCGTCCCAGTCTCTCGATCCTCTTCCGCTCATTAGAGATTCACCTCCGGAAGTGAAGCGAGAGAGATCAGCGAATCTTTTCTCGTGTCATTTTATACTCGCTTGCCTCGCTTTGCTTGGTGGATCGATTCTCTCTACAGAGCTGACATATGCACCTTAAGATAAAAGCTCCCGAAATAATTCACAGGCGATCCCACAACACGGTGTCCGCCCGCGCGTCAAAGATGGGTGTACATTCTCCCGCAATCTCGTCTTTACTTAGTGTAATACGTAGGCTGCGAATATGGTCCTCATTTCCCATTAACTCCCATAGGCTCAAATATACTCTCGAGTCTCGAATGAACTCTAATGCACAGATGGAAGAGAATGACTCAGAAGCAAACTTCGGTCCCTTGACGGTCAAATAACCTCCCGTGACTCCACTTCTGTCGGCGGAAGCCTTCTTGGTCTCTCGATCTCCACAAATATTTACCTGATCTGTGTATTACTAGGCTCGTATTCCCTTATTCTTATGCGCATTTTACTTGCCTTCTGCTGTACCATGTCTAGCACCTCTACCGCCTCTACAGCGCCTCTACCACCTCGGCACCTCTCGCGGCTCCCTGTGGCCCACTAGCTTCTTGCTTGTCAGCGTAGCGCAACAGGGGCCTGCGTGGTAGCATCCCCAGTAGTCTATGAAATAACACAGAAAGGAAGAGATCGGAGACCACACAAGAAAACCCCCGATACTTCGGCAACTCTAACGCTATCAACCCTAGGCACATAACCACACGAGGACACCATAAAGGCCACGAACGGCTCACGATACCCAAGTATAGCGACCAGCAAATCCCATTGCAGGTTAAGATAAATTGCTGGCACGTATTAAGTGCTTAAGCGATGGATACAATAACAAAGTAACTTCCCTGTTGACATTATCAAAATAAAACTCCTATTCCATCGTGGTATTCCAACAATACATCAACAAAACCTTGATTAGCAGAATACAAATCAGAATCATTTATAAGGAAGGTATGACAACGGACCGTCTGATACAACACCGGTTTCAAAATATGCAAAAATGACAACAAAAGGAAATGATGATGAGGCTATGCTTAACATGCATTATCATATATGATCTCCACGGCTTCAGCAAAAGCGACTCTGAGCCACCTCGATGATCGCTCCTAGAAACTGGGCATGAAGCTTGTCGCCATAAGAATAGGAATTAAATTTGTTAAAATTTGAGTGAATAAATACCACAGATGATTCCATCACATATATTCATGCTTATATATATATAAATATATTATATGCATGCCATTATCGAATTACTTAATAAAAATACATCCACATATCACATAGATTTCTCTTGCTCTGATGTTACATGACGTATACCATGAGATTCTGTCCTTAACTAATGCGTATTCATTAAGGGAAATAATCTCGACACACAAAGTCATCCAAGTGAGGAATTAGCACTCCACGGATTAATACACATATGAGGAATCACGCCTCCAAATAATACACACATGAGAATCACCTCCAAATAATACATATGAGGAATCCGCTCCAAATAATGTCGAATAAGGCCTCCTTTCAATCCTCACTCCCGGCCGAGGCTTTCGCTTTGATATGTGCATATCACACCCAAACCTCCCGAATCACGGGGCTACCCACGCAATATATACACACTTTTGAATCTCCCGATCGGGGTCACCGCGCTCCTGAAATAACACATAAAGCAAATAACACACACAATTTCATAACATGAATTATATCCCAAAACTATCTACGTAATGTAACTGTAATCTCGGTGTATGTAATATACTTCATAATCATGAATTATCTCATAATGTGACTAGAATGCTAGGTTTTTCATAATATGCATCTCTAAATCATAATTTTCACATAATATCAATCATGGTCACACAATACACATATCAGAATAGTCTCAAACTAATACATGCGAAATATATAACATGATATATATGAAGGTCCCCAAGCGATGAAGATTTGTACTCACCTCGAGCCCAAAAGTAGTAATGTTAGGCTCAATGGAGTCCTCGTGCTGAATCGGGCTCGGCTCACATTCAAAAGAAATCGCATTACAACACGTTACGCGATGCTTCCTTGCATCTATATAAAATCGAGTGTTATACTGATATAGATCCAAATTTACAACTCTTGGCAATCATCCTATTCCCACAGATTGATATACACTTAACATTCAGCGTACTATAATCCATTCATGTAGTAAAATCTCAATATTGAAGTCATCACCTTATTACTGACAATAACATCTTAAACACTCCCAATCAATCCGGTAATCAATTGACAACTAGTGTCATTAAATAGGCCTCGATTCAAGCACTAATTGCAAATACGAACTTTTCCCCGAACTACCATTTGATCTGCATCCATATCCAAACCAATAATTCTATACGAATCAGCAATATTAAAGTCCTCTAACCTCGTGTATTACCATTTAAAGTCAATTTAAGAAAAAGTCAATAAAAGTCAACATACAACTTACACACGCTTTACAGCAAATAACTACTAAAATCACACAGTCACTTTCCCACAGATGCTTAGACCAACAATTATATACCATAATAAAATCCAAGATCTAAAGTCAACACAAAAGTCAAACTATATAGAGAAATTGACACAAAACTTTAAATGATGAATTTGAAGATTAAACTAAATACAACTTTGTTAACCTTAAAGATGGGAAACGAAGATTTTGAAGTTAAGATTAAACTTAAGATTTGTAAGAAAATGGAAAGCAATCGATTGTTGGAATGAGGGGTTTCGACCATACCACTTGAGAAAGAAGAAAGAAAATTTTGTGATAAGCTCGAAAAGATGATAAGTATAAGTATTAGTGGTGTTAGGTGGAAAGTGGGGCCCTTAAGGGAAGTTTGGTCTCGTTTTGGTTACGTAAATTTTATTTACCTGCTAGGTTTACCAACCTAATTCGAACACGAGTGAATTAAATTTACATTATAAAGCATGTACCGCCCCGCCCCATATTATCATTATTTCCATTAAGTGCAACTTTAACCACAAAAGTACTCAACTTGAGACAGCTAGAGATCACATTAAGAAAATGCTTATCACCAGACGGGTTATTTGATAGTCTTCGTTATAGTACAAATAGTGAAATAAATATGTGACTGAATGCTCATTCAAGTGGCTCCGTGGAGATACCCAATCAGAGTATTGAAACCCTTACATTTATATCAGGAGTATCCTCTTGATGCATTTAAAAGCTGAATGCGGTAGAGTACAATGACAACATGAATAAATAATACTCGATAAATGACTTGAGTCATTTAAATGAAATAAGATATGAATCATGGGTTGAGTATAAAAGGTCTATTTTATCCTTACGGATGGTGGTTCATCGAGGGCAAAGAGCCCGTTCTATATTGCTTTACGGATGGTGAATCATCGAGAGAAGTAATAAATATTCATTAAATGAACAATCGATTATGAATGAAAGCGTTAATCCTTACATTTGGTTTGAGAAACCAATATTAAACATATTCATTGGTTGACTATGTTCATGCTTATTTCAAACTTTTCTTATTGCTATTCCACAAGTTGTAACATGTGGGTCTAAGGAGATTATCAAGAATGATTTCTAAGTAATGATCGGCGATGATGGATACTTGACATTGTTATTGGAACTCAGCACGTCTCGGCGAGAATATAAAAGAAAGTTTCTATCTTTACTAGAATCTAAAGTTGTAAACTTAAGATTGAGTATAATGGAGTTAAATTCCTCACTTTGATACTTGATGAAAATCAATAAGATAAAAGAGTGATGAAGAACCTTGAGTTCATAAGTTTGAGTAAGGAGGCGTAACTCCATGAATGAAATTTTATACACTAAATGTTGAAGAATATTCCTACAACCTTAGTAGTGATTGAGTTCTTTGTACATTTGTAGGCTCTGACTACATATATGTGACTTACATGCTATATTCAGGTCACATTATATATATGTGAGCTTGCGTACCATTTGCTTGTTAAGTTTATGTCATGAGCTCAGGGTGATTGAAATTTATAATAGATTAAATTCTATAAATGAAGCTGATTCTCTTATTGTGAGAATAGCTTCTTGAGGTCTAATCCCGCTAATGAGGAGCCTCACATTAATGAAAGTGGATTTGAAGTCTATTACATAATAATATGATTCACCGTATGCCGCATCAAGGTCATGTGTTGTGCACCACAACTATGGCTGATAACATGATTCCATTGATTGAATTGTGAAGTTTTACTAAAAAAAAAAAAAAAGTATTCACGCAGCGGATTGAAATACGTTGGTAGTAACTTTAAGAGAATAGAGCTAACTATAGTTATATGGAATGAATCAGTTGTTGATCTTCGCTTCTAACTGAGTGTGATAGTAGCATTATGGATAGCTGTACCATATGAAAAGCTATTAGCCAATAATTTAAATAATAGGACTGAGTCTAGTATGCTAGATGGTAAACTAAAGAATGTGCATTTAATAAGGCAAATATGTTTTAACACACTTGATTGTGTTGTAAAATACCCGATAAGACGAAGTGGTTAAAGCCCATTTTGATTATAATTAGGTACATGGTATATCAGAATAATCTTAGTCATCAATATTCATGGTTGAGAGAGATCGAGAGTGATGAATGTAAAGCTACTTGTAAGTAGCATTCAGATAGGGATGTGATTATAGTCAACATCCTTTTTTGCTTTATGTCTGAAATAGCGAAAATTCATCTGACTTAAATGATCCATGTATGGATTTAAAAGCATGCATCTCGAGGTTGAGATCAGCTACAATGATTTAGCAAGTTTGGTTTCACGGGAAAGCAATGAAGGCGAACATGGAAAAGTTCGGTGGGAGCTGGTTCTTTCACTTTTGCGGAATAAGTTAAGTAATTGATTAAAACAAAAGTTCCTTTTGTGTTTTAATGCGATTATTAACAAAACTACAGCAGATCGTGATTGATTCATATAATTGCAGTATTTATTTCACCCAGTCGTTGAAATATATAATATACATGTATTGTATCCTCGATGAGTGAAAGTTAAAACCACAGGATTGTCATGTTTAGAGAAACTGACATGAATTGTTGATTACACCTCTTGAAACCTAAAAACATAGGATAGCCAAAGGCCTTGAGTCGAGATCTTGATAGTTAGGGGCGACAATTGATAGAAGATATGTATATCTGTGTCCTGATATTCGTTTAGAATTTTAGGTTCGTGATTCTTAGACTTCTGATATATAACTATACGTGTTATATAAGCTCACATTATACTTTGACTATGACCAACGTCTTCCTTAAGCGGGGGATCATAGAGCATATGATGGGTCACCACAGGTGAGTATAACGATAGATGTTGATATATTAGGGAGGGATTTATCATCATGATATCTGAGGAAGATCTGAACTTCTCATGCTTGATTGGTACTAATTGGTTTTATGGGGCGTCATAAATGCTTATTGATTCATATTAAAGAAAGTTGTGGGTGTTTCATGACACACACTTCTTATGGATTGGCCTACGATAGAGATCGTGATAAAGGGTATGTGTAATACGTCCAAGGGCAAGTGGGAGTGTTGGAAATGAATGAAAATTGATTCCACTTTTATTGTGCGGATTGCGATATTGTGTATCGATTCATTTACTTGAAATTTTGGATTAAATGTGATTACTAGAACTTAGTGTTCACACTTAGTAATTATATATTACTAGTGTGGGTTCATGACAATTTAAGGGGTTATGACGTGATTCTTAGATGCTACTTCATTAATCGTTATAATAGTAATTAGTCAATTATTATTATTATACAAGCTTCTATATTATACGAGCCTAGATTAGTCCACACATCTGAGTGACTACGAATTATAGTTCATGTGAAATTAAACTACATTTGCTAAATTGAGAGTTGGTGCTTAATCAGCGAATATTCTCAATTAGGATTTTTACATTGATAATGTAAAATATAAATGTAATAACCCGTTACGTTTAAAAAAAAAAATTTAAAAATTTGTTCGGTCGGTGGCGGGAATCGGAGATAGTATAAATAATTTCTGATGATAATATTATTTGTCAATTATTTGAGCTTGAATCATTTATGATTTAGTAGTAATAATGTAATGATTGAGTTAAGTTAGATCATAGGTCGTTCGATAACTTCGATTTGCGTGATTCGAACATGAGCTTCGTGCGTTTTTCAAGACTTAAGAGCTAAGTTTCACCTTCCATTCTTATCATCAAACACAAAATATCTTCGCTTCCTCATATGGTTTGGCCGGGCCTTTGAAGAGCAAACCATTCTTCCACGTTCTTCACTTTGTTGCATATAAAAGATCCTCGAGTTGTTTGTGAGTTTCCCCGATATCTTTCCCTCGATTTTGAGTAAGGAAATAGAGTTTTGGTTGATTTTTCTTGGTTGACTTGTTGAATTTTTTACATAACTTAATTTTATGATGGATCTTAGTTTGTTATGGATGCTATGATGTATACAAGAAGTGATGAATTAGTGACTTAGAGGTCGTTTGAGGATGTTATGTAGTCGAGTTGACTTTTCTAGGTTTCGAGTTGACTTTTGGTTGATGTTTTATAAAACTTTAAATGTGTGGGGAGTTTTAATTGGGACATATTGTAGTTGTTGTGATGTTAAAATGAGTGATTTAAAATTGATTAAAGGAGTTAGGTTGAAAAAGTATTATTTTCGAGTTGAGTTATAATCGATATTTTTGGAGTATAGTTGTTAATTATGGACTTGATGGTTAATTAGAATGACTTAGTTGATTTGAAATGTTAAATTAATAGGTGACATTCTAATTAGGAGATCGATTAGGTTGTGTTCGGCGGGATTATTTATTAGTTGTTTTATCAGGTAGTCATTTTAGACCGTTTGAAATAGTTCACTAAGAGTTGGTGGCGTGTCTTCTAGAGCATGAAAGTATTGTAGTAGGTTTTGATTATACTTTAAGATTGTTTTTGTTAGGCATTGATGGTAGTGAGAGTAGTTATGGTGATTGTGTCCTTGAATTTTTGTGGTAACTAACGGAGGTAAGTACTTATCTACTTGGAGGTGTTCTTTACGTACTCGCTTAAATTGTATAAACATGTTATTGTGTTATGATTATGTGAGAATGACGTACATGTCATTGTGTTATGATTAACGTGAGAATGATATGATTATGTGATTCATTTGTGTGAGCCATGATGAGCATGTGATTATGTTATTCTATGGGCGTTGAAGATTGCTTGAGGTAGTAATAGCTTGAACTCTAACTTATATTTCGATTTGCAATGGCCTTGTAAACCTTGTTGTATTCACAATGGCCTTGTCGGCACTTATGTATTTACGTGGCCTTGTCGGCGGTGTGTTTGACTTACGATTGTGAGAGATGTTCAAATTTGTGCTTGGATATTGTTTGGGAGTAGACTAGTTGGTTATTCGAGGTGATGGTTAGGTTATGTATGACTTGAGGTGACTTGAGTATCAGGATTTGATCCTATGTTGGGATGATCAGGGGTTAGGTGACTCTCGGCTTCACTGCGGGATATGTGGCTATTGGCCTTATACTACGGTATAAGGCGGTATGACTTATGATCACTGACTGTGTGCATTGTGGGTGTGGCCTATGCCTACGGTATAGGCTGTGGCGGTTTGGCCTTATCACTACAGTATAAGAAGCGGTATGAGTCTTATGATCACTTCTTTATTATGCGTTGTCGGTGTATTACATACTATATAAGCATGCGGTTGGCCTTATACTTAGTATAAGAGTGGTGTTTATTAGCGGTTGATCCATTCATAGATGACAGTTGAGTATATTTGCATTAGAGGTTGGTATGTTGGAATATGAGAGATGAAGGTGATGACTAGAGTTATAGTAGTTGTTGAGTCTCTATGATTTTTATTACACAGGTGTTTGTGTGCCTTGTGAGACCTTACATTTATATCTTGACATGTTATGCAGACCTTCTTTGGAATATTATAGTATGACTTTATTAGGTGATGCTGAATATATATATCGTAATTTTATTTCATGTTGGGCTATTGTAATATGATACGTACCGTTCCGTTTGGTAAGTTCATCCCTGTGTTAGTATTCCCTTAGGCAGCGACTACGCTTATCTTAGCCTTGGGTGGCATTTTCAGGCTGTGCCCAGGGTTGACGGATAAGCTGGTTGACAGGAGGCGTTGGAGAGTTTATTTTGGTGGTAGGTGAGCAATAGGGTGGCGAGAGGATCCTCATGATCGATTTTTGATATGTTGTCATTGTTTTGATTGTTGTACTTTATTTTCAACTTTAACCTTGTCGGCGGTTGTCACTTTCTATTCTGATTTTCTTATTCTCTTTTGTAGCCTTGCCGGCATTCTTGTCTTTCGAGGGTTATGTTTGTTGGAAATCAGCCAGAATTGGTTCCATTTATTGTGCCCGTTGCGACGATTATTGTAGCGATTCATTTACGGTTGGGTTAAATGTGATTGCTCGAACTTAGTTTTCAACTTAGTAATTGTATATTACTAAAATTGAGTTCTGTATTGATAATTTAAGGGGTTGAGAATTGCTAGATGCTTTACTCATTGTCGTTATAATAATAGTAATTGGTCAATTATTATTTATTATTCAACTTCTTATCTGACCTAGAAGATTCACTTGTCTGAACAATGATTATAACACCATGAAATTAAAAGAGAGACATATAATTGAAATGTATTTCTAATTACAAAGAGGTTCAGCATTTTATGTAGAATATCGATTGAACAAATAGAATCAATTAAATAATTATTTAATTGGTTCGAATAATTTAGTGATCCATCGATAACTTGAAGATTATTGATATTGACTCATTACTATTTAATTAGCAATTAAATAGTTCAACTCATTAACTTAACTCGTGGTGTCTTAACGAACTAATAGAGGTTAAGTCAATAATACTTATGGGATTTGCTTATCGGGCTTGTTTTTAACTGTATATAAGCATAAACTTTAGGAGTTTTCATCATAGAGATTTTTAATAAAACTTTTTTGACCAAAAACCTAGTAGCATACTTTGACTTGAAATTCTCCCAAGAATTTTTGGGAGTTTCAGTTTGTTCATCTTGTTTACTAGCATGATTAGTTCTTGATTCGACCCTACTAGTGTGGACTAACTAGAGATAATCCCGATTGATATTACAAGCAAGGAGCTGAAGGGAAGTCAAATTCATTTATATTGCCTTTGTAAGTCCTACGTTAAATATATTTAATTATATGTTTTGTATTGAATAATGTAGTATGCGCTTTAAAGATCCACTAGGCCCCATGGATTTGTATTTATACTCATATATCCATAGTAATTTTCAATAATGTACAACTAATTCTACTTAAGTAGGTCTTGGAGCACGGTTGTGGTTCTCGTATTTGTCGTAATGCGGGGAACTCCAAGTCAAGTAGAGAACTGAAAGGAAATGGATACTGATGTATTGGGAAATGGCGCGAAGAGTTTACTTGACACTTGCGGTAGGATCCATTAGTTTAAATTGCCCACGGGCCTTGTTTTGAAAGTTATCTCGGTTTATATGCAATTTGCGGGAATATTAATTCTTTACATTTTTTGAATAATGATGGTTTTTCATTTTCAATAGATCCCGATAATTTAGGATGCATCGAGAATGGGGTAGTATTTGGTACCACTTTTCCACTTCAAAAAATGGTCTATACGTTTTAGACATGATTAATGAGTCATATAACATAAACTTAAAGCGGAATAAGCCTAACGACAAACCCAAATACCTATGGCATTGCGGTTCAAGTCGTGCAAGGCGAATCAGAAACTCCGCTCCGGTGGAATACTTGAGTTTCGATTATGAATCATCACGATAAGTGTGAGCGCACATACAGGCAAAATGACCAAATACCCCTTTCAACGGCTTAAATGAAAGGGCAAGTAATTTATTGGGGATCATACACCTTTGATAATGTAGGCGATGAACACGTACATGAAGGAGTTATAGCACTTAAATTACATTTCTTGATGACTCTGATGAATCTGGTTTTATCGATGAGACACAAACAAAGTCCTTTGAAATTCAAGGAGTTCCAAAATGAAGTACAAAACAAATTGAACAAAGACAATAAGATTCTCGATGCGATGAGGTGGAGAATATTTGAGTCTGAGTTCGATACTTCATCTTAGAGAGTGTGGTATTGTTTACTCACTCCCGGCGAGGCATGCAGCGTAATGGCGTGTCGAAGGAGAAATCAGCGAACCCTTCTTGACATGGTTCGTCTATGATGAAGCCTATCGTCCTGCGATTAATTTACGAGGATATGCACTTCTAAGCATGACCTTTACCTTAAGCGGATGTCCAACCAGAGTCGGCCCGATAAAACTCCCCGTAGGCTGGTTTGGGAAGATTCCCAAGTTGGGTTTCTAAAAGATTTGGGGAGCTGTGAAGCTTATGTTAAAGAGATTAACAAAAGATAAACTTAGCCCAAAATCGATAAATCTCTATTCATAGGATATCCAAGGGAAAGCGATTTAGTTCTACTTACTGGCAGAGGGAGAATAAAATCTTCATTGCGAGCAGGGAGTATTCCTTGAAAGGAATATACGTCGAAGGACTAGAAGTAATGGTGTTCATCTTGATGAAGCTTCAAGTGATGAAGTCAATATCGTGCATCTAATGCGGAGGCATCGACACGCGCAGAATTGGAACGCTAACAAGAAGACCAGGTTCTTGATCCGCGAGGCGTGGAAGAACCCGATACAGGTCAACGGGGATCGCCGACGAGCGTTGGTATAGTGGAAGCTTTCATCATTGAGGCCAATGAGCCAGCTAACACAAAGAGAAGCAATGAATAGCAAAGGATCTTGACAAATGGCAAATAGCCATGCGTCGAGATGGATTACATGTTTGAGGTTTGGTCCTTGTTGAATTTACCAAATGGGGCTCATACTTTATTGAATGTAAATGGGTATTTAGAGAAGAAACATGAAATAAAGGCAAAGGAAAGCGTTGTTTTTCAAAGCTAGACTTGTAGCGAAGAGTTTCAAGCAAGTTCGCAATTGGTATGGCAAAGCTTACTGGCAGTGGCTATGCTTAAATCCATCCGGATAATCTTAGCCATTGCTACATTTCATGACTATGAAATATGGCAAATGGATGTAAAGACTGCTTTCCTGAATGGAAATTTAGAGGAAGATGTGTACATGGTACAACCTCCAGGCTTTACATGTCCTAAAGGACCTAAGAAGGTATACAAGTAAAGTCCATTTATGGTCTTAAGCGAGGGCATCCCTTGATTTGGAATCTACGTTTTGATGAATCGATCAAAGGAAGTTTGGTTTAAATCAGAAACGAAGAAGAATCTTGTGTATACAAGAAGGTAAGTGGGAGTTATGTATCATTCATGGTCACGTATGTAGATGACATACTTATCATTGGAAAGCAGCGTGGGGTTACTAAACTCGGTCAAGTTGGGCGTGCAAATGTTTCTCAATGAAGGACTTGACAATCTCACTTAGATAAGATCCACGGGATCAAGCCGGAAGGGCGATTGGACTTTAATCGGGATACTTATGTGAATAGGGTACTGCAAGGTTCAGCATGAGTAATTCCAAGAATTAATCTCCCGTGAGACATGGGTTCAAGCCAGCCGAGCACGGTGTCCCTTTCTGAGTCTTGAGATAGGCAAGGAATGAAAAAGGACATACTGTATGCTTACATTGCCAGGATCCATCAGCCATGCCATGTTGTGCTTTTCTGGAGCGATGTAATGCTTATGCACTAAGTCATAGCGATAGATACCAAGCTAATCCGGGTGAAAGCCAGCGGGTGAAGTGCGTCTTGAAGTATGCGAGGAACTAAAGATGCTTTCTTGGTATAATTGGAGATGAGTTAGCGATGACGAGGTACACGACGCCCGGTTTTCAAACTGGCGAGAGCGACTATCGTTCGATGCAGGTATGTATTTTGTCTGTACGATTGGAAGCGGTAATAACGGAGGAGTTCCCGAAACAGAGTACTTTGTGCCGATTCTACCACGAATGCGAGATGCATCGCGGCGTGCGGAAGCGCTAAAGAAGCATGTTGGATAAAGAAGTTACGTGACCGAACTTGGTGTGGTACCTAGCATTGAGGACGGTGGAGTTGCTTTGTGACAATCTTTAGGGGCAATAAATTGGAAACTAAAGACTGACGTCTGGAAATCCAAGCACGTACTCAGAGAAGGTATCACTGATTAAATAGCGATAGAGGTGATGTCCAAGAAGTATGTAAAGTAGGAAACGAGGCCAATCATGCGACCCTTTATAAACCACTAAGTGGGCAAAAGCATGATGAGCATCTGACGAACATAGGTCTTAGGCAGGATGTCGCGGTGGTGTTAGGTAAGTGGAATCGGTATCATGTCTATTGTGTTATGTGATATTTGAGATATTATTGCTTCTTATATTTTAATATATTTGTTTGCTATGACCATATGTTTGAATTTACATATAATATACATGTAATGTATCCTCGATAAGTGAAAGGTTAAATCCCCAGGATTGGTCTATGTTTTCTAGAGAGTTAAATCATTAACAACTCATTAGCAACTTATTAGCCTTTCATTAGTGTCTTAACGAACTAATAGAGTTAACGTAACTAATACTTAACGGGTTGCTTATCGGGCTTACATTTTAACCTAGCCCTATATAAGCAAACTTTTAGGGTTTTCATCATAAGTTTTGTAAAGCTTTTTCACAGCTCTAGTAGCCCCCATGGCGAAATTCTCCCGAAGACAATTGGGGTTTTTAGAAGTTTGTTCATCGCTTGTTTGCTAGCATAGATTAGTTCTTGATTCAACCCCTCTTTGGTGTGGACTAACTAGAGATATCATACGATTGATATTACAACAAGGAGCTGAAGGGAAGTCAAATTCACGTTGTGAATTTGAGCGTGTGGATTTTGGTGGGGTACTCCCACATTTGCTTGTTGTAAGTCCTCGTTCATATATTTAATTATATGTTTTGTATTGAATAATGTAGTATGCACTTTAAAGATCCACGGAACTTTATGGATTTGTATTTATACTCATATATCCATAGTAATTTTTTTTACTTCGATGTTGTATATATATATATGGAGTTGGTTAACTTGGAGATATCGCTTTTGATGGATTATGTAAATTTTAAAATGTTATTGTTATTGAAATATTAATGAAAAATCAAATTTTTAAATGAAGCATGATAGTTTTTAAGCCCGAGTCGTCCATCGGTTTGGTGACTTTGGTGTTCCGGATTATAATGATTCTCACCTCAGGGCGGCCGACACAGGGGCGAGGTATTACAATAAGTGGATGACGAATTGAATTAATTAGTCAGTGAATTAATTGATAGTTAGTTGAGCTTGTTAGTTACTATTAACAACTTGTTGGTGTTTGATTTTATAACGGTTTGCTTAAATTAAGCAGGCTGACTCTGTAACTATTCGGTTGGACTTTGGGTTTAATAATAATATTAAACTAAACCTATTGATTTGGTAATCGTGTAAAGAGCAAAAACCTCACGTCATATTTTTGGAGTATAGCCGTGTACTCTCAAAATAAGAAAAATAAATTTTGTTACTACTTATCATCAATCCTTTTGTTCTTGCAACTACAAGTGTGATTCAACCTCTGGGTGTGCAATGTCGACTAGAGAGCGCTACATTTGAAAGTGTCAAATAATGGAATTCAAAAGGAGGCTTCGTGAAAGAATCGTTGAGACTTCCGTTACGTAAATATACTGTAAGTACTCTTGTATTCATATAAGTCATTATGATTTTAGATTAATTTATATCATTTGAGGGGATCCGGGATATGCCGAATTTGATGTTTTTATCACAAATGAAATTCATACTAGATTCTAACAATCTTTGTATGTATATGACTTATATGTAATATATTCAATTTTTTGTACATGCATGGGACCTGTCAATAATATAAATTATTTGATATAAAAATATTAAATTAATATTTTTTATGGTGAAAAGTAGTCATTATGCTCTATTAATCCCTACAATTAATTATCAAAAAACATAACATGTAATAACCGAATTTTAATTAAATAATAATTGGTATTTCTCTATTCAAATCAAACTAGAACTCGATAGGGTATTGTGTGAATAGAATGCCATTTCAAATTTTTCCTTCAGGAGCTAGAAAGCGAAGCTTGACGTGTGGGTAACCAACACCTCTACACAACGACACCTCACCTATTTGAATGGTTCTGTTTGTTTTTTCTTTAGCCATTTAAGAAGTAATCTGTTTACTTAAAACAAATTTTTGTCCTTTTCTCTACTTAATAGCTGACATATTCACTCTTCTCTCATTTTTTTTTCTTTCTTTTTAGGATAGTATCCTCCTAAAATCCATACACCTAAGATTTCTAAGATTCAAGTTGATGCTCGAATAGGCGATTGAAGTAATAAAGTTGTTGATAATCGGCTTAATTAGAGGTGAGTACTTATATCACAAGTTTATAATCTTCAAACATTATGAATATGTAAATTGTATTTTGTGGGTTGTTGTAAGTGAATAAAGATTAAAGAGGTACAAATATGTTGATATGAAATTAGTAAGAAGTATTATATATATATATATATAGGAAGTGAATTATTGAAATGAGACTAGAGTGAAGTGTATTCTTGAATTTAGAATTATGGTATGATATGATAATTACAGATGTATAAGGATGAAGAGAATAAGGTTAATTGAACTAATTGGTTGTAATGAGGATGGAGACAATAGGATTTAATATTCAGGTATATTGAATATCAATGTGGAATATTGAAATATATGGTTGTGATATTGTGATATAATTATATATATGAGAAAAAAGGTTGATATTATACAATAATTGGTAGGATAAGGTTATAAGTGTTTCTGAATGTAATGAATAGAAAAAGGAATAAACCATTTGATGGATAATATGAAAGAAGGGATGAAAATATACTAATAATGAATTGTTGTGATATCATTATGAATATGGGATATTAGAGAGTTATGATTTTATATGATGATAAAAGGGTGACGAAGATTATGAAGAACATTACGATGTTGAAATTATGAGAAATAATGATATGAGAAATAAATAACAATAGGTAAATCAATAATTTGTGATAATGTGAACATGGAAATGTTGAGATTATTGATTGTATTACGCAGCTTAGAGGTTGTATTTTTCATCTCGTAATTTATGATTTTTGGTGTTTTGGTTGAAAGTTGTGTATTTGCTTG
Organism: Lithospermum erythrorhizon; assembly: GCA_019722365.1. Lineage (NCBI taxonomy): Eukaryota > Viridiplantae > Streptophyta > Magnoliopsida > Boraginales > Boraginaceae > Lithospermum > Lithospermum erythrorhizon. The sequence goes on along the minus strand of JADFUC010000277.1, from coordinate 3,945 downwards.
TGTTGGTTTGTGTCTGTGGTCTCATGAGTCGTATAGGTGTTTTGAGGTGGTGATGGAGTGCTAGGAAGAGTTGTATATGAGTTGATAGTATATATAAGTTTCTCGGTGGAGTATTTAGGTGAAATTAAAAATTTCGAAGTTGGTAGTGGAGGAATTCAGCAAATCGTTGGTTGTTGATATATTTCGGTTTGTGGTGGGACAGGAGATAGTATCAAATAATTTAGGAATTAAATCGATGTGCCGAGACAAGTATTATATGAGTAGTAGTTTATGTCATGGGAAAACTTTACATTTTGGAAATCGGTTTCATTGAGATTTAGAAATGCGAGAAAGTAGGGAAGTGGCAGGCAGGCATGTTTTCCCTACAAATATCCCACCTACCCCTTTATCGCATCCCACCGTCCAAAAACATTCTTTCTTGCTACCAGCCGGTGCCTCTTACCACATTTTTGATTTTTTCTTCCAATTCTTTGTGGCTCAGAGACAATAAAAGTTGATTTTTCATCTTCCCTGTCCTCCTCTCTACAGAAAAAGGTAAAGCTTGAATCTTTTGGGATATTTCATGAGTTTTGAAATGTTTATTTTGATGGCTTTGAGAATCGAGTTTTAAAAGGTTGAAATGTTATAAAGTATTCTCCCAGCTTGTATTAAGTGATTGGAGTGATTATAATCAATTCTTGGGGGTTGAAATGTATTGATTGGGTTAGTTGACTATTAGTTTGTTTAATTTCTTTAAATTGTATAATAATGTTATGGGACTTTAATATAGTTGTTTTGGAGTATAATTTGGATGTTTTGAAGTTGATTGGTAAGGGATATTGTTGAGTTAGGTTATTCCAAGTTGAGTAGTAATTGGGTTTTTGAACTAAAGGTTGATTATAATGAGTTAATTAGTTGACGATTGATTGTTGGATTGATTGGAATGTGACACGTGTTATGGTTGGTAATAAGTGATAGGCTGAATGTTGGGGAGTTATGAAGTTGGTATTTGAATATAGTTAAGTTGGAATTTTAGAAAGTATACTAAGTCGAGGATAGGATGATTACTAAAATTTAATTTGAAATGATGTGGACCTAACATGTGTTATAATGTATAATTTCTTTGAATAGAGTTGAGCCCGGACTTGTGTGGACTGCAAAGATTGTCATTATGGCTTTTGGCTCGAGTAAGTACAAATCTCTCACGATAAAATCCTTCGTATATATTATTTTTAAATATTTTGCTGTGTTTGTCTTGGACTGATACGATGTAGAAAATTGTGATTTATGATTCATATTATGAAATAATTGAATTATGATTCATATGTGAGATGATAGTGATTATGACTTAACATATTATGGGATAGGCGTGAATATGATTCATGTTATGAGATTGTGGGTATACGCGTGTGTTGTGTGCTGTGTTATTATTGGTTGTATGTTTGTGTGTGATAGAGATGTTTTGATTGCTTTGTGTGTTGACTGGCAGACGGTGGTGACCCGACCGGGAGGTTTGGTGTGGTATTATATTACGTGGGTAGCCCCGTGGATTGGAGGTTTGGTGTGTGCTGCACATTGAGAGTGTAGCCTCGGTGGGAGATGGAGGTGGGGGCCTCGTGCGTTGTAGGTGGATTCTCGTATGTGTATTATTTGGAGTGGATTCCTCGTTGTTGATTTATTTGTGGAGGTGGATTCCTCATTTGTTGGTTATTTGTGGGGTGGATTCTCGGGTTGTTTACTATTTGTGGAGGTGGATTCCTCGTTTGGCAGAGGCTTTGATAACTTTGTGTTTTGAGGCTGTTTCACTTAAATGAATATGCGTATATCGACTGATAACTTTGTGTTTTGAGGCTGTTTCCATATAAATAATGAATATATGTTATATATATATACAAGTATGAATATATGTGATGGGATCAAATTGTTAGAATCTAGTATGAATTTTATTTGTGATAAATACCAAATTCATACATCGAATCTCAAAATGATATAAATTAATCTAAAATATATAATTAGCAATTATAAATGCAAAAATTCTTCTGGAGATAGAAGCGGAAGTCTATCTTAAATCTTCTGAACCTCCTTTGAATTCGTATCTAGCACTTGAATGTAGTACCTCTGATGGGTTACATGCAGGAAGGTTGAATCTATACTGTCTTTTGCTAGAGCAAGTTGGATTGAATTGAAAAATAGAAGAAAATTCTTTTCCATTTCTTGAGAGCTCACGGCTCTTCATGAAAAATGGAGCATTTTCATCTTACAAAATGTTTAGCTAATCATTTTGTTATGATTAATTTTAGTTTAATTATATTGATAAACTTAAAGTCCAAAATTATAGTTAATGACGATTAAGTTTATTTAATTAAGCTTAGTTAAGTGAAATCAAACACAGAACAAGTTGTTATTAAAGTAACTAACAAGCTAAACTAACTATCGAATTAATTCAATTGACTAATTAATTAATCGGATTCAATCAGTGTATTTTGCATTATCGATGTAAAATTCCCAGTGAAATATTAGATTGATTCTGATGTCTCAATTTAACAATGTAGTTTAATTTCATGCAAATATGTTCAACGATCCTTTGATGTGTGTGACCTTGGCTCAAATAATAGTAAGTTGTATGGACAATAATAATTGACGATTACTATTATTATAACGATTAATAGTAAGATCTAGCAATGGCTCACTGCTCATAGGAGTATCATGCAGACAGCTAGTAATATACAATTACTAAGGTGAACACTAGTTCCGATAATCTGACTAAACGACCCGGTAAATGAATTGTGAGCGCTAATAAAAGAATAAAATTTCATTTGATTTCCAGCAGCTCCAATTTGCCCTTAGGCGATTACCTTACAATTCTATCACCGCGATTTCTAGTAGTAGGCTAACCATAGAAGTCATAGAAACACCCACAGCTTTCTTTACTCGGTATGGTGAATAAGCATTTATGAAATAAATTACTAACACATCAATTTTGAGATCTTCCTTGTATATCAGGGCGGATAGAAGCCTACTCGATGCTCCAGCGTCTATAGATTATACTCAGCATTGACATATGCGTTATAATCCCGCTTGAATGAGGCGTTTGAGGTAAATAGTCGAAATATAGAGCTTTCATTATACTTGAGATAGATTTATATATCGTGGAAATTAAAAATTGTGAACCTAAATTCTAAACAAATATCATAGGACCTGAGATACATATCTTACATGGTCGTTTTAGGTCATTACCCGGCTCCCATGGACCGGCGTAGCGGTATTGATCTAGTCTGGCAATTGCGTGATCGATCTTGATCATTAGTAAAACACCATGTTAGTCATATAATGCTTTGTCGCCCAACTTCATGGTATCATTGACGCTTTGGCTATCCTATATTTCTAGGCTTGAAGAAGTGTAGTCAACAATTCATGTTTGCCTCTCTAGAAAGCATAGACTAACCTAAGTTTAACTTTTCCTTTTAGAGATCTGATACATGTATATTATATATTTCAACGGCATATTGAAATAAATAATGGAGCAGCTATATGAATGAATCACACATTCATGTAGTTTAGTTAACAATCGAGATTAAACACAAAGAAATTTTGTTTCAATCAACTATTTAACTTATTCGAGGAAAAGAATGAACTGCTCAGCTGAAGCTTTTTGCCACGTTCGGTTCAGCCGATGCTTCGTAGAAAACCAAGGCAGTTTGAATCACGGGGAAGGATCTCAACTCCAGGATAAATAGCCGTCAGCCATGGACCCTTTAAGCTTTGCCGCGACTGGCAAGATCATTTCATGATATGTAAGCGAGAGGATAGTGATTATAATTCGCGTCCTTTGCGAAATACTACTTACAAGTGGTCTTTACATTCATCGACCCGGTCTCTTAACCAGGAATCATTGATGACTAAGATTATCTGACATGTCATGCACGACTATGATCAAAATGAGTTTAAACGCTGCCAAAGTTGTAG
>JADFUC010001064.1:0-64830 GCA_019722365.1 Lithospermum erythrorhizon | reverse complement strand
ACTTAAAATATTTTCATAAAATTTATTTTTATAATTTTTCATAATATAATTAATTGCTTATCAATACCAAAGTTTCGAATACTCTAAAAAACGTAGTTTTATATTTCAATCGGGCAAGTATTGTTATCACATATTGATCTACAACTTTGAAATTAATTGCGACCAATTATATCTCGATCACATTTAATGAGATCAAACTAATAATTATTAATTCAAAATAAGTTGAGTATATATACCACAATCGTTGAATGTCTTGAGTCTTGACTTACAATGTCGGACCTGACCAGACTGATGCTATCAAGGCCGACGTGACTAACTATAGCCGGCCGAAGCTTTATTCAAATGTGATAATTATGGAATTGTGATTGTGATTTGTAGACGTGGCAACGAACCGGCTCGCGCCGACGCACCACCAACTGCTCCCGATTCGGCCCGGCCCACTCTGCCCACGAACGCCCCCTGCTCACACTCAGCGGGGCCTGACGTGAACGACGCCCATGCCCTGGCTTCCTGCCTCGAGCCCACCCAATATTCGGTGGCCTGGCCGTCCGCTCGAAGCCCTATTAACGTGGGTACCGCTGGGATACGAAACTAGCACTACGTTAATACCATACTAACGCGTATCGCTTCATACAATCCGTGATCAATGCTATCATTTAAAACAGATTTTTTTCATTTAAACGCGCACTGCTCCAATTACAATCTGGGCATTCACATTTATACAGAAAAGTCATACCAAACATCGACAAATATTCAAAACATTCAACCATTCACACATCTATTCATTCACACATTCATTCATTCATTCATTCAAACTCAAACACCATAAACATTCAAGCAATCAAACATTCACAACATTGAAACATCTCACATTATTCACAACTTGGAATAAAGTACGTGAAATAAAAAAATATTGTTCAAAACATGAAAAACATCATACATATAATAATAATATATAAAACACATTCATTCATGTGTTTCTTCACTTGGTTCGCCTTTCAAAAATAAAAAGGAGGAGGCGGGGCGATTAGAGTGCCACTACGCTGGTTGAAGCAAAGTTTCAGGCGATCCTATTAAGCGCCTACTATACGATCCGCATTGCCATTTCGCTGATCATCCTTTCTTCCCTAGCCCTTCACCCATCAGCTTCCACACCTCTTGCCTAACCTCCTCATAGTTCTCGTGAGATCTCCCACTTCGATCTCAACGCCATATCCCACAAAATAAACTCCTCAAACTTAGCACCGAGGCTTTTGAAATCATCGCTTTATTAACCTCACGCCTTCGACAATTCAGACATGCACATTTTTTCCTACTAACCAACAAGTTGGGACAAAATCATGCCATATCAGGGCGCCTTAGTCTTATGATGAAAAATGCGCTCAAGGATAATGCTGGGTAGTTAACCTTTGTATCTGGCCAAGAGCGCCTTTAAGTTGCTATCATTTGTATCGCGCTTAAGTTCGGTGGCCCGACTAGTCATGGAAACAAAATTCCTTTGACCACCTTTCGATACAAACTTCCCGCCCATCTAGATTGTATTTATACACTAACTTAGATTTTGGGCTCCACGATTATTATTAAGACATTAGCACAACCGCTTGGCTCACTGGCCAATTTCTCGCAGACCACCCCTAATGTGATAATCTCAGATCATCAAGTATCGCCCCTACGCGTAGTCATAAAAATTCATTCCTAAGATCCTCCTCCGTAATCATTCCTTCATCACCATTAACATTAAAAGTTAAGCGTATCATGTGGTCGCCATTAGTTCGGCCCTACCGCCAAGATACCCATAGTCTTGTAAAATCGACTACAATTTCAGGATACCATTCACAACTAAATGTACAAATGTTTCAAGTAATTGAGCATTTTCTAAGCATTGAATACGAGGTTACCCAGAATTATTCGACGAGGCCTCATCGAGATAACACCTGGCCGTGCATTCCAGGTCCCACTTTCAACAACGCCCACTTTCCTCAAAGGCTGCCCCTCCTCCACTATCTCATGCTCCTCCCTTTCATATCAGTTCCTCCTCCTCAATTACTTAATTTTTAGCCCCTTTGATCCACGTGATGATCAGGCCCCCTCTTGCCCTTCTTTTGTTGTTTTTTGGAGCCATTTTTAAATTGAACAATATATTTGCAAAAATGGAGAGTATAAAAGAAGTTTATGGGTTGGTAATGTATTTAATTTTAAGAAATTAAGAGAATTTACGTGGAGAGAAGTTATGAAATTTGAAGAGAATTTCAGGAATAACGGTATGAAGTTCTAAATCGCTACTTATCAAACGCCCTTATTCGATATAAACGTGGTACCGCTTTCATTTAAACGGTACTAATGCTTCACTTACGTAAAGTTTATTGAATTTTGAAGTTCAACGTGGTACCGCTTCATATACACGGTACCATCGCTTAAAGTACCAACGCGTATACCGTTGCTTTGAAACGCGGGCCGCTTGACTTACGTAATGCACATGTTGTTTACTAATCCTAAACGGGTACCGTTAGAGTAACGGCACCACGCTTAAGCATAACGCGGGTACCGCACGGTGCAATGGTAGCCGCTTTAATTCCATTTAAAGGCATCGAAATGTAAAAGAAACAAAATAGATATTTTATTATCAAGCGCTGCTCACAGCTTATACTCGCGGCCAGAGATTACATTAATTTCATACATTCAATCAAAATTATAAAAACCATACAAATTCCAATCATCATACACTATTTACTGATTCTCTTTGTCGGAATGTATTTCTATTGTGTCAGTTTCTCTATCTACTTCAATTTCTTCCTCAATGTCACTAAGATCGCTCTAACAAATCTTTTTCCTTTCCTTCCATGAGCGTATCCTTATCTTGCATCATATGCTCCGGCGTCGCCCAACTTTGATACAAACACATACTTCAATCGCCGAGCCAGAAGTCTTGACCGCTCTTTGAGTGTATTGAGCCGCCATGCTAAACGCGATTCACTAGCTATCAGAGACATGTATAGAAATATTTTTTTGCCATTTGCATAATATCGAAACAACGCTTCTTACTCTTCACCATTTTAATATATCAAAAGGGATTATTATCATTATATCACTCAATTCAAAGTTAGTAGTCGAGTTAACTCATTAGTTCAAGGGAGCGATTGGATTAGTGTTACCTAATAATTGTAAAGCATTCCTTTAGGCGATCATGTTGACTTCAGATCTTTAACCTACGGGCAACATTAAAACTTGTTCCACTACTGTAGGCGTGGGTCTCTACCTTTGTCCATACCTTGATTGACATATTTGTTATACATTTATACATATACGTTTCAATTCCATCTTTCCATTTTTGAACATCAAAATTTTTAGTTCCAGATCTGGCCGCAGCACAAGTGCCTTCATTAACCGGCATTCATAGCGATGCACAAATTCCCTCAGTTGACCTCGGCTAATCAACTTTTCGATCTCTGCCTTCAACAACCGGCATTCATCAGTGTCATGGCCGTGATCTTTGTGATATTCACAATACTTCTTTTCGTCCCTCCGGTTCGGGGGAGATTTTATTTTGTTGGGTCTGGGGAGTATTCTCTACGCCCACCGAGGGCAAATTCTTCGCGACCGGTAATTTCAAGGGTGGCAAGACGCGGTCTCATGGAATTTGCTCTGTCAGCTATCTTTCTGGGACCTCGCTCCCTCGCCTTTTCTCAAGGCCTCAGCCTCCTGGGCTTTTGGAGTTATCCCACACTCAACCCCTTGTGGATTTCTTTCTCACTGTCCCCTCCCTTCGCCTTCCAATTCCTCGAGCGAATATTCATCGTAGAGAGAGTTTCACCTCTTCTAATTTGATGTATCAATTACCAGCCCGTGATAACTCGCTTCGGTGTGTTAGGTGGTTCCAAGACCAATTTTTCCTTGTGAGGGCCGTATCTCAACTACGGAAGTACGAGATCATTGTAACCTTTTCATCGCCATTCTGATATCGTCGCCACCTCTTCAAACCTGGTGGCGAAGCTTCTCAATGTCTCCCGCGGTCTTTGTTATATTTCCATGACGCGTTCTTTCTCATCCTCATCAAGCCACTACATGTAAGCTCCAAATTTGTCCATAAAAAGTTCCACTTATATCTTCGCTTAGCAATCGATAATCGATGGCAATTAAGGGGACCACTAAAGTCATTCCGACAAAGCAATGCCCGTGATATATTTCATCATCAAGCAGCCCAAAAGGAAAGTTTAGAAATGGGAAAAGATTTGAGATGATTTCCTGATCTCCATATCCGCTAAAGTTTTCAACTTAGGCATTCGGAATCCTCTCGCATCGTAGCATTTCTACCGGTTTGAAATGGTATCAAGTGCATCATACACTGCTCTCGGTCAAAGCGGTGTCTTTAAGCAAGAATCCGAGTTAATCCACTTTTTTTGCAACTCAAGATATAATTATTGCCCTCGCATCGCGGGCCGGTGTAGGAACATACTACAATCTGGCGACTACGCTTGTCTTCGTGTCGCAAGACTCGGCTGACCTTTCATAACTCCCCGATCGGTTTTCCTGGCCGATCGGTTTTCCCTAATAGGGGACCTTTCGGGAGTACTGTCGAGGGTTAAATCATAACCGGACCGATAGTTCGACCTATCTTTATGGGTCAAGATTTTGAATTGTTTGAATCATCGCAAAACTCCCCGTGGTTCGGGCGGCATAGTCAAGTATGATTTCGATTCGCCGTCGTATGCATTTACTGCGGAATCAACCTTGACTTGGCTTTTCAAGATGTCGCCCCGCTGTCTTCGTGAACCGGTCGCATGATGCGATGATCGTGAAGGATTATCGATCCCCTCAATGCACTCCGCCACCGATGTATGTATTTTGACGAGGCCTTCTCGGATCGGGGCCGAGATCATCTTTTTATCTCACATCTCTTCTCGTAGCTCACCGGGTCGACGGGTGTTCATATCACATCCCTTGCCCTCGGCCGAGTCTCCAAAGCAGTGGACTTCACAGGTCTTTTAGATTAGCTCATCTCTGGCCGAGGCATGGTCATGAATTCGACCCCCGCTTAACGCACTCCTTTAGTCGAAGGCTACTACCGGTTTGCTTGGTAACTTTGATTACATAATGTCGACTTGCCCAGGTCTCCCCGACAAGGCCCGGTAATTTGTGGCCACGACGGTCGACCGTAGTCACTGATGGAAAAAGTTGAACTTGTTTAAGGGAGTCTAAGACTTGGTAGAATTATGTAATAAAAACAGCATTATCTTTAAAGCAATTATAGAGTATTTATGAGGATAAAGCAGCGCTAGCTTTTTTAATACGTGCAGCATCTCTGCTATGGAGACAAAAGGCTATAATAATGCCACTGCCTTATCAAGGCTAAAAAATTGGCCCAATAAAATTTTATTTGTATCAAACGAGATGAGCAAAATATCATGATAAGTGTTGTAAACGAAAAAAATTGTTGAAGGGAGTATTATGGCTAGAAGGACTCTAATGAAATTTGGCTAGATTCCAATGCAAGAGAAAGGATCCCAGAGGTAGATGCATAATAACTGGATATGAGAATATTCGAAGTAACTAAAAGAGCATGCCTAACATCAAGACTATGATTATCTTATCTACGGTTAGTTCAGGTCTATGGAGCTTTATTTGTAAATTGAGTGGTTACTTAGTGAGTTTTTTATATATACCAATAATTATCAAAAGACTTTGTTACTTAGTGGTATATGTTGGAGTAAAGGCTAGAAAAGCCATATTTTTTATTGTCCCATATTGATAGGAAGGGAGTTAAGAACTCACTTTTTATATTATACATAAAGACTTATATTAGACCTTTCAAACACATCAAAAATTGAGATACTCCTTATATTAAAGGAGTTTTCAAGAAGTTTTGTTCTGCTGCATTTCTCGAGTATTATTTGTGCAAGTTCCAAAGCCTCATCCCACGAGTGCACGCGCTGCGCGCCGCCGCTATAACCTTTATGAGCTTCCGACTAAACAATTGCCACCGAGGTCGCGGTCGATAAAGCTTGGCTGGTCTGCTTATATATCAACAAGAACAACTAATTCGAGCAAGTTTTTTTTTTATTTGATTGTTTGTGTTGGTCATTGTTTATACTACCTATATTTCCTTCAATTTGAAAGCTTTACATAATTAGTATAAAATTACCATTATTGAATTTGTCAAAAAGTGTGATGATTTAAATATCGTAGTTCATAATTTAGATGAACTTTAGACATGATTTGGTACGAATCAATGTCAGAAGCTGATTTTGTTAAATGGCGCATACCTAAAATGATTAATGATTCAAATAATTTTGGATAACTATGACATATAAATGTTGAATGATATATTTCCAAGTTCAGCCTTCCCCGATGAAACGCGTGGGGAAGCGCCTGCTTGAGATGTCACATTCTTAACAAAGTACCCTACAAGAAATTAGACAAGACTCCATATGAGATCCGAAGTGGTTATTCTTCTTAACTGAAGTTTTTTCAAAGTGTGGGGATGTTTAGATAAGGTAGGCTTTACCTCGATCTCTTAAAGAGGACAAACATCGATCTAAATCTATATTTGTATATTCATTGATTATGCTCAAATACGTCAGCATACAAGCTTATGCCGCATCCGATCCATATCCGACGCTGTAGATGCCGAAATCTTTGAGCATATTTTCCCTTTGAATAAGGATGTTTCTAACTGTTGTGCCATCCGCACTGCTGAATCTTATGATACAAACAAATGAAGCAAATGCTCTACTCCTAATCTCTGCCGATGAACCTCTAAAGAGTAAAGAGAGCTAGAGCCGAGAAAACCTTGAGATGAATTTATTACAAACTTCCTTTCGTAGATTAAATCTTGATGCTTATTCAAAGATCACCACCATCATAACTTTAATATCTTTAGTCAGCTTATTCATGACTCGAAAGTATACCAAATGGATGTCAAGATCGCATTTCAAATGGTGATCTGTAGGAAGAGATTTATATGTCCCTAACCCGAGGGATCTGTGGTTCAGTGGGACAAGAGAATACTAAAAGTAAACTAAAGAAATTACTTTATGATTTAAAAACAAGCTCCTAAACAGTGGTATGAGAAGTTTACCAATACTCTAGTGAGAAATGGGTACACTGTTAACAATTCTAATTCTTGTGTGTAATCTAAAGTGTTCGATCGTATCACATGGATCATTTGTTCATGTTGATCACATCTTACCTCTGGGAATACTTTGATGTTGTAAACAAAACCAAAGAACTTCTCTCTTCAAACTTTGATATGAAAGGTTTAGGAGAAGCCGTGTCATTCTAGAGCGAGTAATAAGAAACTCTGAGGGTATCTCCTTGAGCCAATCTCACTATGTCAAAATGTATGCCAAGAAATTCAATTCTTTTGATGTTGCCCCTGCCAGACTCTCTATGATCATAGTTAATTCTGATTAAGAACTGCAAAGCGCTTTCGCAGTGAATACACTAAAAATCATTGCAGCGCTGACGATTCGGCGAACTGCATCATCCGACAAAGCTTACGCCGTCAAGACCGAAGCCGTTATACTCATAACTCAAGTGGTACTATCGAATGTCCTTCATCGTCTGCTTAAATACTTGAAAGAAACGATTGATGTATGTTTGTACTATGGGAAGTTTCCTTCTATTTCTCCGAAGGATATCAGATGCAAACCGATTTCAAAGAAATGACGAATCAAATTTCTACTAACGGTTATGTCCTTACCATAGCGAGGCGCTTACTGTGGTTCCGCTAAACAAACTTTTGGCAGTCACCCATCATGGAGCCCCACCCAATACTCATCCGTCAAGAGGTGTATCGCTGAGGAATTTGTTGACCGATGTTCCCTGCACGGGGAAAATAACAAACTTTTGTTTTCTCTTCATCAGGATTCTCGTGTACCCATTTCGAGTTGCAAAGAATAATGTCGATAATGGGAAATAAGACATATTCTAATCGCATACGGTGTCGTTGTATTACCCTAAAAAATGGAGTACTCTTGGATTCTCATAAGTCCTAAAGCACCAGTTGATTCCTTTACTAAAACAGAATTGTATGAGAATATTAGGGCAAAATTCCAATAGTTGAACTCACTCATAGTCGATTAAAATGGTGAACGGATAAGGGTTCCAAAATCTTCCGGGTTTTTGTAATAATTCGTAATATCTACTTCTAAATCCACTTAACATGCCTTGATTTTAGGAGATAAGAAGTTGGGAATGTTCTAAGAACACTTATCATAGCTTCCAACGCGGAGAAAAAGGAGGAGAAGCTTGTGCCTTAAAATCTAATATTCTAGAATGTTCTTTAAGGAAGAAGTTTCACCGTAACTCTCGAAAAGCCTTTTAAAAGTAGTGGATTTTGAGCCCTATATAAAGGCCACTTTTGAGATGAAAAACTTGGTACCAGTTCTTCCAACTTTCAAAGCTTAAGCACTTCTCTTTTTCTCCCTTTAGTCGAGTAAGAGGGTAGTAAAACTTTGGATTTTCTACTAACCTCATCTGGCGCTTTAACATTTTAAAGAGTTCGTAGTAAAGCCACAAAAATGAGGCGCTGCTACAATGCTATGACTATCGGGTTAGAGACAATCTGGCTGATCGCTCGAGTTTCGTGATTTAATCATCTAAACTCGACTAAAGGTGCATATCAGATGTTATTGATTTTATTATATTTGTAGAATCCCTCGACATGGCTTTTTAATTATTATTTTAACTGCAAACTCCAACATCAACAAACCGCTTAGTAATCATAACCTCTAGATGGTCAAGGCCAAGACACTTTACAATACTTTTAAATCATTTATATTATACATTTATAATATACCAAGTTAAATGAACAAGAAAGGTGACCAAACCATTTGAAAACATTTATGCCCAAAGAGTTTCTGGGAAAGCTCACAAACAAAGATTAAAACATATATTTAAAAACTATGTTTAGGCTTACGTAAACCTCTAAAAACTCATTTCCTTATTCAACATAATTTGCCTATCTCGAGATTACCATTTAAGAATATGTATTTACCCGATCACGGTAGGATTTTCTCCCTACCTAAGTGGACACAGATCTCCTCCTTAGAACGAGGCACTAATCACACTTTTTTCTGTGACCGTGATCGCCGTGGTTCAAACAACACCTCCGGTGTCCCTCGATATCCCACTACAACGGGTCTCATACATCAAAACCAAATCATATTCAAATAATATCCACAAAACATAATTGAAAACATCGCATACATGTGCCCATATCAAGTATATAAAACTGCTCAAAATATCGCGTGATCAATATGCACATGGTCGCGTATATAAAATATTCAAATCAAGATCAAATATGCCCATATCACACAATAATAATTCAATATATCAGACCTCAAAATGCCTATTTTATAAATCATTTTCATGCTTGACCAATTTAGAAAATATACATAATAGTACTAGTTAAAAGAAAATATCATAACTCAAAGTACATTATCCAAAAATATCATTTGTTTTCCAAAAAATAGTTTGACAACATAATTTTATAAAAATATATTGCTAAGTATCAAAATAACTGTATTGTGGTACAACCACCACCTCTAAATAAAGAATTCACGAGTCTCGAATTTAATCGAAGTCTCAACTGATCCCTCAAGATCTAAAGAGAATAATAACAACATTCGTAGCATACGATTTCATATGAAGCCCACCTAATACATTAAAATCTTCATGTCTTAACCACTACGGTTTTCAAGTATCTAAACGCCCATATTATCTTATATACTATAACCCTACAAATTCCAAATCACCATCCTATATACTTAAATCCAAAATTCAATACTTTCAAGACAACTCAAAATAATTAATAACCAACAATAGATCTAACCCATTAAACTCCAATTATTTAAGCCTATAATTAGAACCCATATAATTAGTAACGAATACTATACTCATAAAATTCACCTAATTTAACTAATCTAGCCAACAAGCTTAAGACTAAACCACAAAAATAGTAATCGATTAAAACTAAAATTAAAGCTACCCTAACCTTCTCGATTAACAAGTGGGGGATTCGACCCAAAGCTTTAATACGAGGCGTAGATATCGCATCAGTCAGAGAACAGTGTGTGGGGGAACTAAGAATTTGGTTTAGGTGAGACACTAAGAAGGGATTGGTTTGAGGGGTTATAGGTTTGGGGTTTTCTGCAAGTGATTTAAACTTTACAGGTATATACGAGTTCGTCAGGATTGGATTTAGAGCATTCACACTGGCCTTTAAAAAGGTTCCCAACTCTATAATAAGGAAGGAGTCAACAAAAGGCATGTTTTTTCAACATCCTCATCTTGATATGGCCCACCAATTTTTTTTAGGGTGATATTTCACCGGGTGTGTTTCTCTACTCTCCCCACTCTCCCTATCCTCCTTTCGTTTTCAATTTGCACAAAACCTCAATGCAGCCATTAATTCAGCTCTTTTATTATTTCTATTTGTAGATTTGGGCCATAATTCTGTTCTTTCTTCAACATATATTCAAGTTGGTCTTCTCAAAGGATTTTGAAGTTGTTCATATTCAAATCCTTCAAGTTCCAAAACATTTATATTTTCATGATTTTCACATGCAAAATCATTTAGAAACTAAGGTTGAGATTTGAAATTATTGAATTTGAAGTTGTTCATTCAAATCCTTCAAGTTCCAAACGGCTATATTTTCACATTTTCACGCAAAATCATTTAGAAACTATGTCGAGATTGGAAATTATTGAAGATGTACCCAACTATAAATTTCTTTCTTTTTATTTTCTCGATTTTTGTCTTTGGTAAAGAAAAATATTTTTTTTTCTTAGTTTTGCTTGTGCATTTTTTATTTATTTTATATTGTTCTATATATGTGGTGAAAATAGGAATCGATCTGCTTTCAAAAGTTAAAATACAATCCTTACAATAATAAAGTTGATATTGGGAGTTGATTTTGGGGATTTTAGTAGGAAAACTAGTGTGAATGCTCTTAGGGTAGATTAATGATTTTTTCCCCTAAGTTTTCCAAAAATTAACTTTTCATCTCCAAAGTTTTTATTCGATTCTTAAGGACCTCAATTCTTTCCATTATAATAAACTAGCCCCATAGTAATATAATCTCAACTAAAATTCATGTCGAGGCCTAAAGTTTCCGAAACTGATTTAATTAATTACTTACTACAAATATCCGGATATTACAATAAGTCTTTTCTTATTTGAAAATGAACCCAAAATTCAAAATATGTTAACTTTGACACCAAAAATGACCTCAGGAGGCAACCGAATGAATGGGCCTGGCTTAGATAAAGCTAGAAAGTTCAATAGTACAAAGAGTAAATTGACTCAGAAGTAATAGTTTGGGGGTTGTACGAAATTAAGCCAATATAAGTTAATAAGAATAATACTTGCCCAAGGCCCCCACTTCATCTTCGGGGTTTAAATCAGGTAAAAACAAGTAATCTTATTTTAAATGATTATTTTTTAATTATTGAGGGAGTGTCAATCTTTTTTCTTTAACTAATTTATAATTATAAGGATAAATTTGGGCCAAAATTTCGAGGAACCCATCGTCTCTCAATCCATCAGGAACTCCCCATCGACCCCAAACGTAAACTTACATTGTTCTTTAATTAAATTTCTTCACTATTTCTACGATGTTATTATAATTTTGTTTATCCAAAACTGATAATTGGAATTGAAATCTGGAACCATATATGTAAGTTAGACATGGCTATCGACCAGCACTCGCTGGGTCAGTCCGGCCCGGCCCACCGCTGCCTCGGATTCGGCCCCGGCCCATCATTATTCGCGAACGTGCCCCCCGGCCCATCACGTGCTTGACGAACCAGGCCGAGGGAGGCCTCAAGCCCAAAGTGCCCGGCTCCGAGCCCACCCACATTCTGTGGCATTCCTGCCCGGGCCTCGGCCCGAGGCTCCCCTGTGTCCGTTAACGCATCATATATTAAATCTGCACTCACGTTAAAACCAAGAAAGAATAATGATGAGATATTAACGTGGTACCGCTTATATTAAACTGCATCAATGCTAATAACAATAACCCTATTTACATTATCGTATTAACGTGGTACTTTAAAATTACCGTACCACGTTAATACCCAAAACGGAGCAAAGAAGTTCGGGGCTTGAAATACAATAGTGTTCAATTTTAAAACAAATAATACCACATTAACAACAAGTTCTAAAGCGTAATCAAATACTAAATCAAACATATTAATATTCAAATTAGAAAATAAGTAGTCGCATAAGATAAACTAAAATTGTTCAATACTAAACATCAATATAATCAATATTCAAAGCACATTATTCATGGAAACATGGCTTCACCAACTGCATTTGCTCCCCCGGCCACCCCTCAGCCTCTCCTCGCTTCCACATTCATACGCCCTCGCTTCCACAATCATACGCTCCTTTCGCAACCTAGTCGCTTCCCATATCAATCTGATGCTCTCGCTATTCGAACTGCCTTTTTAACATGTCAAGGCGTTAATCGATTCCAACATTGACATAGCTCTATCGGATGATCCGGGGAACGAGGAGGACCCCGCTTCCGTGCTCCTGCCGCTTCATCGGTGTCAGCCAACAAAGTAGGAGTGGACCCATCCTTTGGGGTGCTAGCTGCTGAACCTCCACACCTATCTTGAACATCCGCCAAATGTTCAAACACCTCCCATTTAGACAAAGAATACCCCTCATTCCACATAAAGACTTCCCCGTCAATGATTGCTCTCCATTTTGTGAGTCCTTCTTAAAATCAACCCATCTACATTCTCCAATAAAGAACCCCATTGATATTAACTAACAACGAGATAATCACATATCAAGGGTTGATTTCGCTTCCTTTGATGAAACATATGTTTAAGTATCAAAAGTGGCATATTAAAACCATCGCAAATTCAATATAGACCACATAAGAAACTTAATGCAAACAACTTAGTTCGAATGACGACTAAGAGATGGCAAAAAGAATGATACGACTTTCCAAACAAGTTTTTGTATACCATTCAAATTATTTTATAAGCACTATGCCTCTTCTTAACTCTACGACGTTGTTAAGCTCTCGACACATTCTCAGAATGCGTGATCGCCGCTAAGGCACCATCCCCTTCCTGCAATCATCCAAGCACCCCAACTAAGCATACCAAATGTTTTATCAAATCGGTTTCCGCGCACAATTCGTAACTCCATCGATATTGTAACGACAACCAAGCACTCCTCACTATCATTATAACACAAATGAACGGATTCATAAAACTTATACACAATGCATGGATACCAATTACTAGTAAAAGTACAAATGTGCTAAGTTTGGCATTTATCTAAAAAATTGGAATAAAAGATTACCCGTGACCGCCTCGATTTCTCCTTCATCAAGGTACATCCCCGCCTCCCGTATCTTAGTACTCCACCTCCTACCCTTCGAACTTCCTCGCCATTGCACCCCTACATCTTCTTCCTTTGTAAGTGTGAATGTGGTAGCGATTGCGCGCGAATTACAGTCGACTCTCCTCCTATTTCTTATTTGCAATTCAACAATTTCCTTGCTGTGAGCCTCTTTTTTGGTGCCATTTTAGCAAATTGATACTAATATAATGTAATTAACTAATTGAAAGATGATTTATAGAGGAATTGAAGATTGAGTTTGAGAGAATTTGGTTTTTGGAGCTCAAGATCGAGGAATCGCTTCAATTGAATGTTCGAACACTATTAATCTAAAACTCGCGCTTTTAAACGTGGTGGTCAAGTTATAAATAAACGGCTCACGCTTAATCCCAAAAATGGGCGTAAAGGTTTGGAGTTTTTTTGCATTTTTAGATTAAACGTGGTAAATGCTTATTTATAATCTGCATACTAATGCTTAATCCTAAAAAATGGCGTAAAAGGCTTGAGTTTTTTTTTGCATTTTTTTTATTAAACGTGGGTCCTGCCAGATCGCAGAACGGTACCACGCTTTTAAATCAATAAGTTTAAAAACAATAGAGTCTATTTGTATGGAATAAAAGAAAATTTTATTATTTTGAGTCGCTTACGCTTATACTCGTATGGCCAGAGTTTACATGAGTTTCCTCTTCAATAATAAAAAGTTATTAAGTTACAAAACTACAATTCTAATCATCATAAATTAATTCATCTTCGGACTCTTCTTTGTTCCGGAAGTCTTTTCAACGCTCTATTGTGTTGCTCTTCGCTTCTTTCAATTTCTTCAATGTCACTAAGATCATCGAACATATCTTTTTCCTTTCGCCTCCATGATCAGAAGTCTTTATCTTCAGATTCTGCTCACCCGCCGGCCCAATCCTCGATGACACACATACTTCACCGCCGAGCTTGTAAGTCTTCAACGCCTTTTGAGCCAGATGTGTGCCGCCATGCTAAATGCGGATTCACCGCTATTGCCTACATTGTAAAATATTTCTTTTGCCATCTTAGATATAATTTTAAACAAAGTGCTTCCTTGCTCGCCTCTTCACCATTTTAATATATCAAAAGGATTTATCATTATATTGACTCAATTTAAAGTTAGTAGATAAATAACAGCTAACTCATTCGTGTCTCAAAGGGAGCGATTGGATCAATTTCACCTAAAAGCTTGTAACGCATTTCTAAGGTGATCATGTTGACTTCGTATTTTAACTCACAAGGCACATTAAAACTTTGTATACTACTTCAAAGTGTATCTTACCTTGTCCATACCTTGATTGGTATTTGCTATACATGTTATACATATAATGCCTAATTCCATCTTTCCATTTTGAACATCAAAAACTCTTTAGTTGTATACAGCGGCAAATATTATGATTTCACATAGAAATTAAAATGCTTTAATTTAGCTGCTACTTATCCAAGATTATACCAATTGCATATGCATGCTGGATAGGATGGAAAATATTTTTAAAAACTTATCTTCCATATTCGAATCATATTCTGAAGAACATAATCATTTCTATGTTTAGTCATATGAATGGAGAGATTAACGACACATTCTAAAGCAAGATGAATATTTGGCTCGGATTGAGTTGGAAAAAACTTTTAGTATAATCTTTTAAGTGGCTCTAAAAAAACTTAAGTAATTCATAACAATGTTTCCAATTAGTATATGTGGAGCGGTACATATTACTCATCAATCGAAGCATACTCTTTCATAAAATCGAGGATCTCTTCCTTATACATATATGCACGAACTAGTAGATCGTAAGTCGAGTTCCATCTAGCTTCACAATCCAAAATTAATTTCTTAAACTTCTTACCGAAGTTTCAACCATTTTTTTTATATTCATGTCTTCTTTACCCCGCCATTAACAACAAAATTAACGGCTTTACTTTAATTGCAAAATAAACTCATCCCAAACAACTTCTTTTATTCCATCTTTTTAAAGAACTAATCAAGGACGGACATAAACATCTAACATGAAAAAGTTCACTAAAATCCGGGTTTAATAGCCTGCTAATTTTTCTCGACAAACGTATTAGCGACGCATTATCAAATGAAATTGAAGTAATCTTATTCCAACATTTGTAATCACTGCACATGCGAGTATACCTTCCGAAATTCTGAATATTGTTATGTTTAGCACCCGATCTAAAATATATAATTCTCCTTTGCAAGACCCAATTCGATCAATCCAATGACATGTTACACACATTATATCAAAATCCAAAAGACACCAATATCACTAACAAACACATTTTATAAGGCAAATTCATAAGAGTGTTACCTAAGTTTCTTTCATTTTTAAAATATTTAAAAGATAAAAGTCAGAAAGAAGACGTATGATACGATATCTCAATTCACATTTTGAATCCATTTAAGAAAACGCCATCCATCACAATGATTAAAAGGCAAAGAACTACCGATTACAAATTTCATAGTTTCAATCCTATAAGCCAAGATACTAAAAAAAAAGTTCTTACCGGCTCCGTGATATCAATAGCCTCGCACCACCCTCCCCACCACTATCTTTAGTGATCTTACGACCAAGTTGTCTACAACAAGCATGACCGTCTCACCCCACCCGCTTTCCATGATGAGTAGCCTTACAATTTATGTTGCCGTTGTTTTCTACTTCTGTCTCCATTAAAATATTTCCCAAATCCATGAAGCTTTTTTTCCTTTCACAAGTAGTGATTCAGAAGACTGGGGATTGGTAGCTAATAATGGTAGTCATTATACGATCATCATCCTCTTAAATTAACATAATCATTAGACATGCACATACCAGCACCAGCACTTTGAACATTTTTACCAAGATTAATAAGCCATGCCATTAATTTAAAACAAAAATACTGCTAATTCTATAAAAAGTTGGTAAATAATACCAACCCGGTACGGAGCAACGAGGATCAGATCAGATTGAAATGAACAAGCCCACGCCGAGATAGAATCCTTAAATTTCAATATAATTCTTCAATATAAGATTTTGAGATTTCTTGTTATCAAGCCAGCCATGCATAAACGACGCGAATCGTGAGAAACGGGGCGAAGCTGCATTATCCCCTTTACGCACCCCTCGATGGTTTTTTTTCATTTTTGTAAGCAATAACGTGATAACGCTTGATTTAAACTAAGATCATCGTTATTTGTCACCCGCTAGAGTAACGCTATTTAAAGACTAAACGGGTACCGCTGATTTAAACCACCACGCTATTACAAAAATAGTCGTTATATAAATCAGTTTGATAAGTAATAAATCTTAATGTTGAAATCAAACGTACCAATGCTTATTCAGCGTTATTACAATATGGGGACAAGCATAAAACTAACTGTTGGTTTATCGAAACGCGCATCGCTTAAAACCAATCTGGCACTAATGCTTGCTCAAAATGGCTCTAACGCATTATTATTAATTTATTATAGTGACAAACGCTGCATCGCTCTAAGATTAAACCACCACGTTAGCTACCGTCACCCCTTTAAGAAATGAACCTATCAAAAGCACAAGCATCTCTTAACGGGCCGCCCGCCCTGTTGGCGCCTGGCCAAACACGTTGGCCCGGCCGCCCGCTTGTTTCAAGGCCCGGCCCGGTTCGCTACTACTTCAAGCACGTAAGTAATGTAACACATCATTAGAAAGGTATTAGTTCGTGGGCCCATATGGGCTGAAAAGGGTACATCAATGAAAGACCAGGATGGACTGCTAAAGTTTGCGGACTGCTCTTTCTGTTGGGCGCCTTGGCAAGCCTACCTAATCGTTGCAGAATTCAGACTTCAGAGGATTCTTGGGCGAATTGGGCCTCAGACCATTTAGGATTAGTGTATTAATTATGGAAAGGTTAGTACTCCGTAATAAATAATTTCCTCAAGGGTGCTACTAAATATATAATCATTAAAAATTTCTATCAATTGAACAGTAAAAGTTTAATTAAAAATAAAGTTACCCTTCATTTTTTTTCCTCTAACGATAAAAATTCCAAATTATATATAATATTGTATTAATTAATTAAATTTTAAAACAAGAATCTAACTTGGCCCAAAAAACAAAGTCTCGCATAAACCACCGTCTCGCCTCTGACATTGCACCGGTGCCACGTAACTTCGAAAATCCCACGGCCGCGCTAGAAAGTTCGCTGAGCAACAGTGCTCCTACATACGGGGTACCTAAATCGATAAGTAAGTATAATATACTCTTTCCTCGGCTAATCAACTTAATACCTCTCGACAGAGCTGCATCGAAGCATCACTGGTGCCATAAGGCCACGGATACTTTTACGACTAAGCTCAATCTTTTTAATCGATTGTTAGGATTTAAGTCTTGTATATTTTTTAGTTCATCGTTTAGAGCAAAAAATGATTCTTTACTTTATGATTGGTTTATAATTTTATCTATTCTGTTATCATTGATCGATAATCTTATTTTTATTTATAAAATATTTTTGAACTATATGATCAACTAAAGAATACGGATGAAGTATATTATTATTATCAGTAAAACTATAAGACGCTAAAAAACTAAGAACAAAATTAATTAACAAAAATAAAATAAAAAATCCTTTTCAATTTTGAGTCTTCCTACCCAGCTCAACCATTTTGACTTGTACATCAACCGTTTCATTAGGATATCAATAAAGTTTAGGCTTATATAAATTTCCTTCAACGTTCAAAATCACGAAAGGCGAATATAATCGAGTACAAACAATTGATGAATGAAAAATCTTTCTTAGGTATGAATTGCATCACTCTTCACTGACGATTTAGTTTTTAATGAAGAACCAAATGCTAAAGGATAATTACATGACAAAATAAACAAGTGACCACGTACAAAACGATAGTCCGTCACCTTATTATCTTATTAGCCCCACTGAAATCTCTGATTGGATGGATGTCAGTGAATGGACGGAAATTAAGGTAGGAAATAAACGCTACTCCTTTGCCCCCACGTATACTAAAATTTCCACTACCATATAAAAGACTTGGCAACTTGTTGGGGGTCAATGTGTTACTGGTGTATGCATTATTATGGAATATCTTACTAAATGTCTAGCAAGCTTAGTTTGGACAAAAAGGCACAACAAACCAACAATAATAAAAATAAAATATTCTTTCGCTTCATATACTACTGATTCCCATTTTAACTATTAGATTTTATTGTTAAACAAAATAATCAATATACTTTTGACATACCAATCACTTAATTTTATTTATAAAATCTGATAGGTAACTCTACATTAAAAACACACATACATATGTATATATATATATATATATATATATTAATTTTTTTTAGTTCAATAAGATTAATTCATTGTCATGTTAATTTTTTTAAGTGATTATTTATACCTCAAAGTTGTTGGCTTAAGGGTTTTCGAATTCACATTTTATTTTTATTGATAAGAAATTACGATTATTGAACTAACGTATTTGTTGTATCTATTTCAGTATGCTCTTGATAGGCCTGTCTTAGACGGTTCTCCGAGGCATTATTTGCACAAGCCCCAAATTTAAAGTTTATCCCGATATTTTATATACATGCAAATTATAATCAATTTTTAAATAAGAATTTTGATAAACGTAGTGAAATGAAAGTCAATACGCATTTGAAATAAGCCTCTTAAGAATCCATTCTCCTCTTATTTTGGCTTGTATTATTTTCTTTTTTACTTTATGATTTTTTTCCTTCAATTCAAGATAGGTCCATAGCGATTTTCTTCTTATTTTTGTTGTCACTAATACTTTTTTTTTACTTTAAGTCTTTTTTTTTAATTCAACACACGGTCCTATCTTATTTAAATAAAATTATTTTCATCACTTGAAACAGGACCCCATTTGAAACCAAACGGCCCTAACTCTTGAAGGATATAACAGGCACATTACCCAATGCCAAATGAATCCTTATTGTCTATGTTTTTCTTGTCTAAGAATTGGTAAGGAAACTTCATTCATATCTAGCTTAAACTTATAATCATGAAAGTATTTTCGACGCAGTCGGAATCACAAAGATTAGCAAATATTAAGATGTAGTTCCCAAGCGATGATATTTAGAAAAGAGAGAGTTCTCAAAAGTGTTTAAATAGAGAAACGAAACCCTCAAAACCTGACGCATAATTAAAACCCTTAAATCCCAACACATAATTTGTTATAATGGATGCGAATCTACACTATGGATTTAAGGTAAAAGTGAAGAAGAAAGTAAATAATACAGAAACTTGAATGTGGTATCTCTAATAATGTGTTAGAACTAATCCACTAGTAGAACCATCATAACAGATTTAATATGAATAGTACGTGGGGAGTAGTAAATCGTGCAAGTTTGATTCTAGTAGGACTCAGTGACGAGAGTGTTTAATTACTATTCTACATTTCCTTAAATTAAAACGTATCTTTAATAAATAGATTACATTAAATAAAAATATTATTCTTATATCACATTCTTTAAAATATAGAGCTTGTTTCTCTATCAATAAAATTCATAATAAGAAGGATATTAGAATCTTGATTGAAATTCAAAATTTTAATTTGAATGTAATCAAAATTATCAAGTTAATAGTAAAGTATGTTAAAAATATTATATATTGATATATTTTTTCAAAACAAATATATAACATAAGAAGTTATTCGGGGCCCAAAATTAAAAGTCAACTATTAAAATTCAAAATGTGACAATTTTTTAGGAATGGAGGGAGTATATGTTAGAGATTTTATTTATTTAGAAGCACAAATTCGTAAAACATGTCAATCCTGCCATATTCTTTGTAAAGACATAAGTCGGGCGCGGATCCTCCTTTGTTCAAGATGATTCACCAAACCATAAAAACACGGGTATCTTAGTTGGTAAATATGTTTGTAACGACCCGCCTGCATCGTCGCCCGAAGTCGGTAATCATTATAATCCGAAACACCCTAATACCATACCGACGATCTAATTTACTTTAGAACACAACTCGTTCATTCAAAAATTTGATTACAATTAAACTTTCCCCAAAAACAGTTTATAAATTTACAATCCATCTGGTGATATCTAACCAACCAACCCATATATATATATATACACAACATATCCCAAAAGACAGTAATGCCGGCAAGGCTACAACGGAGAATAAATACTGTAATCAGAATACAAAATAACTGCCGACAAGGCTAAAGTTTTACAAAATAAAGTACAACAATCAAAACGGTTGACAACACATCAAATCGACGTGAGGATCCTCTCACACCCGGGATGCTCACCTAAATTAATTTAAAACAACTTCAAGGCCTCGGCTCAACTAGCCGCCCTGGCCAACCTCGGCACAAACGAAATGCCGCCTAAAAGTTTAAAAAGTACAGGTAGTTCAATGTAAGCCTACCGAAACTTAACACCGGGTGAAACTTTAAACCATACGCCACCTAATAATAACAAATTAATGATAGAGTCAAATACACGTATATATATATTAGATACGTAACTCCTGATTCGCCTACCAGCCATATTTATACTTTCAAAGAAAATTACACATCACATGGCATAACATGTAATATGTATCTCAATAACGAATACAACTCACCGAATAAAAATTACACCAAACCACATGAAATTACAAATACGTGAGACCCAACAAAAATTATACTCTAGTCATCAATCACTCATCAACTGGGATACCATCCTGATTCTAATCTCCGACGCATATAAGCTCAACCTCAATAATCTACGTTCCATCTTATAATCAAGTATAAAGTTGAGTAACTAACGCTCTTATAAATCGGTGTATAAAGTCGCTAAACAACGCCAGCCTTATACCGAAGTATAAAGTCGAGAATCAACCTTCTTATATCAAGTATAAAGTCGATAAACAACGCCTTATACCGAAGTATAAAGCACAAGCAACGCCCTTAAAGAGCCACATAACCCATGACCTTCCCAATTCTGTGTCATATCCTCGATACTCAAGTCACCTCAAAGACACATATAACTCTAAATACCATCACCTCACAACAACCAACTTACTAACACCGCATAATAGTAATGCAAATGTATAAAACCAATCACAAATTTCAATCATAAACGCCACTGCATTCATAGAAATATAGAAACGCCGACAAGTGCCAATCATGCCTCATGCCTAATGGAAACACGTGAAGTCAAGAGCCAAACTACTACTTACCTCGCAAGTCTTCTAATGCCACATAATACAATCATACATGTAATATCATGGCTCATATAATTTCAAGAATAAACATATATACTATGATTCTTTCACAATGCACACACACAAATATCTTGAATAACACATACAATATTCTCACAAAATCCTTGTCGCATGTATATTCTAAATAATATATCCACCCGCGAAAGTTAAGATTTCACCTCTACTAAATTTATCACAAAGTCCTCATCGGCATTTTAACGTGCCCTTCCTCGTGGTCAAGGCCTAACAACACCCGTAAGAAGCATTAACTTAATACCAAGAATTACGCTCTAGAATAAACATTACCAACTCTAATCGAATCCATTTCTAAACTGGCCTAACATGACTAAACTATCGAATTTATAATCCCATCGACACAACGAAATCGATCCCCAACTAAAATTCCATCTTATTACTTTATCATTATAAATTAAATTTATAAGTCATTCTAGTTAATCACAGGTCCCTAATTAACAACCTATACTCCAAAATACTAAATTACAACTCAACTCTCTAATTAACACTTTTCAACCTAACTCCCTTTAATCAATTTTAAATCACCAATTGCATTATCACAATAGCTACACAAGCCTCTAATCTAACTTCCTACACATTTAAGGTTCACAAAATATCAATGAAAAAGTCAACTAAACCTAAAAGTCAACTCGAATTCATAACGGCCCTCAAACAACTTCTAAATCAATAATTCATCACTTATATACATCATGTAACCCATAACAAACTAAGATTCATCATAAATAAGCTATAAAAAAAGTTTCTCAACCAAAAGTCAACCCCTTAAAATCAACCAAAACTCTACTTTCTCTACCTCAAAATTTAGGAAAATGTCAGAAGCCTTAACAATCAACTCGGCGACAAGACAGCGCGCCAAGAATCTAAGAGAAAAATCTTATTTTGTCATAAAAGGGTCTCGCCACGTAAGAACAAACGCAAGATATTGCGGATTAGACGATAGCGATGAAAGATAACTTAACTCTTAAGTCATGAAAATCGCACAGAGTTCGTGTCCGAATCACGCGAATCGCAGCTTTATCGAATCACTTAACGATCTAACTTAACCTCGAATTATCCCCCCTGCTTATTACTACTAAATTATAAAACGTGAATACGCCAGCCAATCACAAAATAATATTATATACTATCACTGCGTCCCACCGATCAAAATTTTAAATTTTAAATTTTTTTTTAACGAGCGGTTATTACAATGTTTATATGTATCTTTTTTAGTCTTGGTTTCAACTCTTATCGGTTATAATTTTTATTTTGTTAACTTAACCCTCTTTCGACAATTCATTATCAATTTCAACCTATGGAACTTCAAATACATAGCCTTTCATTAAGTATAATATTTTATTAATAATATAATAAAAATCAATTTATATTTCAACCATCACCTCGCATTTAGCTTAAATCGCCTCTGCTGGGCCGAATGTCCCGCCAAGAGAACTTTATTCTGTCTTCTCTTACTCCGCAATAAAGACCGGGTCACCTACGTACTATGAGAAGACTAGCTCACCATATATATAAACGCATTTCTAAACTGCTTGCAATTATTATTTCTTGATGATAATTACAATCAATCAATTGTTTGATTAATTATGATAAGAACTTCCTATCTAGTATCCCACCTCAAAATTGTGTGGCTACAAGTTAGGATGCTAGTAAGTTAAACCTCCATTAATCAGAGCAGGTAGCATGATAATCAGTCACAACACTTCTAATTTGTACTGATATGATCTTTCAAAATTTTTTTTGCCTACTCTTGGAAATTCTTATTACTGTTTGGAAATATTCATCGTCGTTGATGACGCGTGGAGATATGTGTCAATGAAGCTTGTAATGCAAAGAAAAAATTTTATTATTTATTTTAGGGGTATAAAATAAAACTCACTCAATATAAGAAAAATGGTTTTTTGTTACTGATTTTTTTGTTACCCCGCAATAGTGTAATAAATACCACTTTTGGCTACGCTTTTGCTGGTGTAACAAAAAATTAACTCAATTGTTACGATAATGAACGCGTAACAAAAAGAAAAACACCTTTCGTTACGCCCACGATTGCGTAACAACTAATACTTATTTGTTACAACTATAGAAGAGTAACAAAAGATATTATTATTTGTTATGCCGACTGGACCGTAACAAATAATTTAATATCATTTGTGACACCATTTTGACGTTTGTTACATTAGTATGAAATTACAAATAATCAAGTAAAAGTCAAATATTGACATGAAAAAAATTAAAATAATAATGAAAATGAGTAAATAAAAACATTGACATTAGTCTTTTAATTTTTATTCTCAAAAAATAATCTCTTAATACTATTCTAGTAAACAATGATATAACTATGACTCTAATAATCTCTTAATAATAATTTATATTCTAATAATCAATGCTAATAATAAACAAAGATATGACTCTAGCTAATAATAATCTCTTACTATAATTAATATTATAATAATGAATAAAGCTAATAAAAATTAATATCTAACACCATTTAAAATTTGATATCTAATAATAATAATAAACTGAGGATATATATATTAATGACTGAATTAAAACTAAGTAGTCATAGTAATAAACTAATAATAAGTAATACTCCATAATAAAGCAATTCTCTAATAAAGCTCTCTAAAAAGTCATAATCTATACCTAGTTACTAGTATTGTTTCTCCAACAACACTGTGGCTATCGCCCCCTTATTTCCATTTATCACATACCAAGTGCTAGAATCGTCCCAAATCCCTTATTACACGTCATATCAATCATTGACGACTAAATTTAGTTACACTGGCTCTTCAAAACAACTCAATAAACAATACGCGAACTGACAAAACAATTTTTAAGAAAAAAGAATCCATCATGTGATTCCTAACTACGTATCAAAGAACCAACATACAAATATATCTCCAAGACAAAAAATCAACATACAACAAATTTAAATCCCAAACCGACAACTATATGTACAACCGAATCCATAATCCACAAAAATAATTGCATCGCTGGCGATCAACCGCCACCCGCCACTCCAGCCAGCGCACCACCCGAAAATCACCATCATTAACCTACCAACTAATAAAAGTCACAATCCATACTCCAAAACATCTCACCATGTCCATTAACATACTTTTGAACTAAAGTTGATTTGAGAAAGTCAACGAAAATCAACTATTATAAACTTCCACACATTGTTATCAACCACCAAAATCAACCATAATCACTCTACCACACATTATCCAAACTTAGATGTAACATTCCTACCATTTTAAAGTCTTAAAATCCCAAATCACAGTATGTCAACAAAAGTAAAACTATACAAATGGTCAACTATAGCTCAAAATGTAAGATTTCAAGATAAAAAATCATAATTTGACATCAAGAGATGAATAATAAGATTTTCGGAAGTCAATCAAGAACAAAGATTCACAGCAAATTGAAAATCAAGGTCAAAAGCACGCAGGAGTTCGCCCTGTGAGCAGCAAAGCTACAGGCTCGCTTTTGTTGACAACGCATAAACGATTAGGTGGAGGTAAAGGGAGATATTTCTAGAAAGGGTAAAGCGCCTCGCTTTGCCTGGGCTTCTCAATTCTGCCATAACACAACTCTAACATAAACTTAACTTCTACCCCCAACTAATATTATAAGAATGCACATACGAACAGTTATTACATATGTAACCTCGCACTTAATTTGTTCAACACATAATGAATTTCCTTCATCCTCAGGTGGTTTGTTTTGACACTATATGACAATTTTGTTTAATTAACTCTATAGTCTCTCACTCTCACCAGCAAAAATTAGTTTTTGTTTTTTTGTTATCAGAAACCACCGATCAGAATTTGGGCTTTTTAATTCATTGTTAAAATTATAACATGAAAATTGGGGCTTTCTAATCCACTAAAATTAAAAATAATTATAAAATATTTCATCCACAATCGACAAATGTTAAGTTAATTATTTTTCTCCTTTTGCGTTATTACTTTGATTGCCATGGATTTGCACCGAGTACAAGCCAGAATTAATTTGATTAATTCTCAGTGAAATTTTATTCAATATGTTGCCGATTCATATTGTTTGCTTAAATATTGAATATGAAGATTGTTAATTTATTAAGGTTTAGTGACTTGGGTATGTAACCAAGATACAAGATCAAAAATTGTAATATATGATAATCAGACTTTCTAATTCATTGTTAAATTGGTAACATAATTGTACTGAGTTTTTGAATTTTTGATGTTTAATTATTTGGGATTAGAATGTCAGGGATGGTGATTGAGTATAAATATTGCATTGATCATTATTTAGAACCATATAATATGAGTTTTTTATAATACATAATAATGAAAGTATTATATACCAATATAATATACTAATAGTATTATGCTTACAAAAATAGAATATGCTTATTTTGATTATAACTTCAACTTCGTATGCTAAAATTGATGTTATGTTATTCAGTTATAGAATATGGATAAAAGTTGGATTGGATTAGATGATCGCGCTTCAACAATATACATGTCAGGTGTTCAAAATTTTCTTGACTTTTCTTGTTCTGGAAAAGAAGAAGGATCAAAAATATATTATCCTTGTTCAAAATGTCATAATCGCCTAACTAAGAAAAGACATGAGATTGTAATTCATTACTTAAAAGACGGATTTCTTAAAACATATAAAAATTGGAGGTTTCATGGAGAGCCATTTGAGTCTTTGCAAGTGAATAGTGGTGTGGATTTTGATCATGGAAATGACATGGTGGATATGTTACGCGAGGGTATGGGTTATCCAGTTGATGAAACATTGAATAGTAATGAATCTGGGGATCCAAATGATGATACCAACAAGTTTTTCAGATTAATGGAGGAGGTAGAGGTAGAGTTGTATCCAGGTTGCAAATTTTTTTCTAAGTTGTCATTTATTGTATTTTTGCTACAAGAAAAGGTAATTAATGGGTGGACAGATAAGTCGGTGGATACGTTACTCAATATATTTTCTTTGGTACTGCCAGAAGGCTCAAGAATTCCTACATCATATTATGAAGCAAAGAAGATTACAGAGGACTTAGGCTTTACTAGTCAAAAAATAGATGTTTGTCCCAACAACTATATGCTTTTTAGAGGTGAAGATAGTTTGCGTGAAACTTGTGAAATTTGTGGGAAATCAAGGTATAAGGATCCTGTTAAAAAGATTAGTGCTAAACATATGAGATATTTTCCGTTGAAGCCTAGACTTCAAAAGTTGTTTATGTCATCGAAGACAGCTTCTTTAATGAGATGGCATGGGGGGGAACGTAAAGATGATGGAGTGATCAGGCACCCATCCGACTCATTAGGATGGAAAGATTTTGATAAAAAACATCCAGAGTTTGCATCAGATATTCGTAATGTTCGAATCGGGTTGGCATCTGATGGGTTTAACCCATATATAAATATGAACCATGGCTTGTAGCTATCATGATTTATAATTTACCTCCATGGTTTTGTATGAAACAATCATTTATATTATTAACAATTTTAGTCGATGGACCAAAAGGACCTAGTAATAAGATAGATGTTTATATGCAACCGCTGATCGAAGAACTGAAAGAGTTATGGGTTGATAGTATTATGACTTATGATGGTTCTGTTAATCGGATGTTCTCACTACATGCAACACTATTATGGACTATTAGTGACTTTCCAGCTTATGCTATGCTTTCTGGAAAAAGCACAAAAGGTGCATTGGCTTGTCCTCATTATGGCAAGAATACTCAATCTCACTGGTTGAAACAAGGTAGAAACTACTGTTATACTTATCATTGGCGTTTTCTACCGATAGGGCATAGATTGCGAAGATATAAAGTGTCCTTTAATGGAAAAATCGAATTGGAGACAAAACCACCTACATTAGATGGTATAGATGTACTTAGTGAATTCAATGATGATGGTGTATTAACTGAATATAAGAAAGAAGATATCAAAAAGAGATTAGAAGAGCGAGTAGACAAGAGTAAGAAAAATTATAAAAAGTTAAGTATATTTTATGAGATTGAGTATTGGAAGACTAATTTGATTCGACATAATCTAGATGTGATGCACATCGAGAAATTTTTTTTGTGAAAATATTATTTGGACTTTATTGGCTATTGTTAAAAGATCTAAGGACAACTTGAATTCGAGGCATAATTTGCAAAACTTGGGTATTAGAACGCCGTTGCATCCTAAGAGGAATAGAAATAGAAAATTGATTCTTCCTTCGGGACCTTTCCCCTTGGTAAGAAGGAAAAAAATATATTTTGTAAGGTTCTGAAGATTTTAAAGGCACCAGATGGATATGGATCGAATATTTGAAGATGTGTGCATGGAAATAAAAGGACCTTATTAGATTTGAAAAGTCATGACCTACATTTGCTTATGCAACAGATACTTCCAGTAACTGTGCGTAAGATATTGCCAGCTAGTGTTGTAAAAGTGTTGATTGAGTTGTCTAACTTCTTCAAGCAATTATGCTCCAAGGTCAACACAATGTCAGATTTAGAGAACCTTCAAGAACATATTGTGCTTACTATTTGTCATTTGAAAAAATATTTCCCCCATCATTTTTTGATATAATGGAACATCTTTCCATACATTTGGCTGAAAAAGCATTAATGGGTGGAGCTGTTCAGTTTAGATGGATGTATCCAATTGAAAGGCACATATCTTCTGTATTATATAAAGTTGATTGATTGAGCAACCTTTAACTGAATTCTCTATATCTGTCAATTCAGATATCTATCTACTTTGAAGAAGTATGTTTGTAATCGAGCGTATTCAGAAGGATCAATTGAAAATGGATATTTGATGGAGGAATGCATGAATTTTTGTTGAAGATATATGATTGATGTAGAAACTAAAAAAAATCGACAGCCACGTAATGATGAAGGAGATAGTAAGTCTTGTCGAACTCTTGGAAAGGGAAGGCAAAAAGTTATGGACCGAATAACAATTGCACAGGCACATAAATATATACTAGCTAATAGTTAAGTTGTTGCTCCTTTCCGCACGTAAGTGTTCACCTTCAAGATATTTAATCATTATATCTTGCTTTATATTTAAGTTATGAACTGATTTTTTTATTTCCAGCCTTCATCAAATGAAGCTTTCAAAAACCAAACCTAGAGCATCAAGAAGAGAGATTGATAGGTTACACAGTGAGACATTTCATGAATGGTTTAAGAATTATGTAAGTATATTTAAGATAAGTATATGCTAGCTATAATATTTTTTCTTTTAATGTATTTATTAAATCTACATTGGGCTAGATAAATGGAGAAGAAGAAGCCTCAAGTAGTAATTGTTATTCAGAAGAAATAAAACAACTTGCAAATGGTCCGACACCATACAGAATGTACTACAATTCCTGCATTAGTTAATGGATTTAGATTTCGTACCAAGAGTGTTGATGCAAATAAAACAACCCAAAATAGTGGAGTTGTCGTTCGGGCCGTGACAAATAGTTATTCTAGTGTGAAAGATCGAAACCCTCGATCAGGATCAGTGAGTTATCACGGAGTGCTGACTGAAATTGTTCAAATAAAATATTCCAAAGATTTGAAGTTCTTAATGTTCAAATGCGATTGGGTAGATATTAATAGGGGGAACATGGTAGATGAGTTTGGTTTTACTCTAGTTAACTTCAATTATCTATTGTATAAAGAAAATTTAGAAGCACATGAGCCATTTGTATTATCTAGTCAAGCTGAGCAGGTTTGGTATTTAGATGACCCTATAAATCTTGATTGGAAAGTAGTCATTTCAATGTCAAGAAGGGACCATTATGATGTTTACTCAGTTGACGTTGAAGATGAAGCACTTAACATACAACAACTCGATGACCATATTCCTGCTAGAGATGAAGATGTTGGTTGGGTGAGACAAGATGTAGATGGTGTTGAAGTTTCAGATCATGAAAGAGATGATAACATGGAGGAAGATGATGAAGAGGAAAAATAATACATAATCTTTTGATTTCTTTAATATAAGTATCATCAAATATTTTTTTTACTTAATTTTTTTGCTTTTTTTTTCTTAGAGTTAATATTTGATAGTAGGTAAGGCTAGATTAGCTTTTTGGCAGTGTTACGGAGCATGGCTTCCACTTTTTTTTTTAAACATATTTATGGTTTAAACTTGTGTTATACAATTGTGCTTGGTGTTCATATTACTATTTTTTTTGCATAGTACTATTTCTTGAATTTGAGTATACGGAGGTATATTGCGTTTTCTTGTTTTACTTATATCTGTATCTGTATTATCTCAATACTTTGAAATTTGATTTGTGTTTGTGCTTGTTCCTCGATTATTCTTTTATTGTCTTTGCTATTTGTTATAGTCTTTGAAATGGCAAAAGGGAAGAAAAGAGGTTCAAGGATTGAAGATGTTCTGCATATCATTGATATAATTGTTGAAGGAAATAGAATGGATCACAATCAAGAAGACGATTTCCCTGAGTATGTTGATGAAAGTAGTTTACATGCTTGGAAGAGACTTTTTATCAACAATATGAAAAAGCCCTCAACCAGGATTGCAACACGAGATATGGAAAACGTGCAAAGTCAACAACAAAAACACACATCCCAAAGCACTGTTCAAATTAGGCAACAGGTTCAAACATCAAGAAGCAATGTCCGGATGCAACAACAAGAACCTACATGCCGGAGAAATGTACAAATTCAACAATAGGTTCATACATCGAGAAGCAATATGGAGATTCAACAAGTAGAAACATCTAGAAGCAGGGTACAACTTCAACAACAAGCAAAACAATCCTAAAATAATGTGTAAATTCGACAACAAGTAAAGATGACTCTAAACTCTCAAACCGTGAATAGAGAACAAGCACAATCAGCTTCTTGGTCGCATGAAGATTGTTCTCATGTTCAACCAGAAGGCTTCGAGTCTGCTCAACAAAATAATTTAGGTATTAAGATTCATATATAATGTTATTGGGTTTATTCAAGTTCAGATATATATATACTAAGTACACTTTCATATATATTAGAAACTCAACAAAACGGGAGTGTACCAAGCTAGAAAAAGGGTCGAGGCCCTACTCAATTCCCTGATCAATGGACTAAAGGAACGCCTTTCGATGTAACTTTGAATGCTCTAGGACAAATAGTTGAATCACAATACCAATAATTAGCAACTGCCATTGGTTGTTTGGCATAGGTGGGTTTGAATTTTTTGATCACAAAAACTTGGAAGGAAATCGATAAGGAAAAAAAAAGAATCTGCATGAAAAGAAGTAGAGGTGAGTTTGGATGTAATCAAATATATAGTATTTAGTATTGAATATTAAGTTTATTTTTAGGTTGACAAACAAATTAAAATTATCTTTACACCATAGTAACTGAAGCATAATAATACATACACTTAGTAAATAAGTGAAAATAGTTTTTTTCCTGCATTGACATAAAGTCAATTTTGGGATATATCATCCATAGGAGCTGGATTTTTTTTTCTTAATTTAGGTATTGTGCTTAATGTATGAGCTTATTCATGTTTCTTGTTTTTAAATGAAAATACTTTTCTTCCGGAACAAGCTAAGTCAATTGTGTATGAAATATTACATGCTTATTGGAAGGAATGGAAGCACCAAGTTAAAAATCATTTTAAAAAGTTTGAACCCAATGATGAAGAGATGATTGAGAATTTAGATAATCGGGTAGTTGAAAGCCAATTCGCGAAGCTATAATTTATTGGCAAAAACCTGAAGTTCAGGTATGTTTTACTTCAGTAAATAAGAGTCTTATTTTATGATATGATTTATTAGATTAATAGTTCAAGTAATGCAACATCTACCAGGAACAAGCATATGCTAATGCGACAAATCGGGGTCAAAGAAAGTTTCCACACAGGACTGGAATGACTGTATTTTCAGAAGTTGTTGATGAGGTATGTAGGATTAGTGTTTGTTCATAAGATGATATATGATTTGAATCTCTAATTTTTTAATATATTCATTACATTTATGGTTAGCTTGAGTTAAAGGGTATGCCTGCTACGCAATTGGATGTATGGCTTGTGTCTCGTAGCCTTGGAAAAGGTGTTATAGATGATGGTGAAACAACGGATTTACATGTAAGTGAATATGTAAATGTAACGTCTTTAGAATGTTTCAAAAATAGTTAATTAATATCTCTATGATGTTGTAGGATTTTTTAGTGGGAACAATGACTAGCGTACCTGTTGAGGAAAGAACTTCAGAATTTAGAGCAAAGTTGTACCAGGATGCTGTTCGAAATGATAAATATGGAAGAGTTACATGTGTAGGTAAAAGCATCCATAAGAAGTCATGCAGTTCTTCAAGGTCCAGACTTAGTCAAATTATTCAAGAACGAGAGGAGCTTAGAGAAGAACTACACAAATTTAAAGAAGAAAAAGAAGAGTTCAAGCAAATTAAGGAACAACTACAAAAAGAGAGGAAGCAAATGGGTTTGAAACTTCAACAAGTTAATTAATTGATAGCTATGTATGGGGTTCCTCAATCCTCTCCTAGAATTGGATCGTGTTCAGCAAATATCGCGTCTCAGGTAAATCTGCCCATTATGATTATCTTTGTCATAATGGTCCTTTTATTTGTAGTATGTTTCCAATTTCAATTTTTTTGTTTTGTTGCCTTCAGTGACATTCATGGAACTTAAATGAAACGTATGTTGTTTGTCCTTATGGTTCATGAATGGAACTGATATTATTGTATATATACCTGATGCATCTACCGCTTATAGGAATGTTAGTCATGTATTAGCTCCGATTTTGTCTACCCATGCTCTTAAGGTATATTGTGGGGTATATATTAGTTGTTTAAGTGATGTTTATTATTTTATATATAGATTATAATGAACATGAGGTGAATATATAGGAGGGTGTAAGGATTAGCTTGTTCGATGATGGCATACCCAAAAAAGTTGTTGCTGAAGGAATATTGATAAGCAAAGATCCTAAAGAAAAAATTATTAATTTGCCTCTTGGTCCAGATAATTGGTTGGTTTTTTTGGATGAAGCTACATGCTCAAATTATATATTTAGTGGGATAGATGAAGATGGTATTACTATTGCACAGGCAATCAACAACTTTGTAGCTTGGCCTAAAGTAAATGTATGTAAATATGTATATATAATATTAGTTGTTGACAAATTAGTATGGACACATAATTTAATTTGTGCATTTTGTTTTTGCAGGTCATAGAAAATTAGAAGATGTTTCAATGACAGAAGAAATATGTGTTTTCAGACTTAAAGTGTGTTACGTATCATGAATTTTGATTGTATTTTTGAATACATAGGAAGTGATTCGTGATAAAATTAGTTTCTATTTTCGGATATAATATTTTGTTATGTTGGTAATTTTTCAAATGATTACTATAATATTTTGTTATGCTTGAAGTAATTTTATATATTTATAAGTTTTAAATTTATATATTTAGTGTTTATTTCTAAAGATATTTGTTAAAAAGATGTAACAATTATTGTATTCACTTTCCATAACACATTATTTGTTACTCCAATCATTGCGTAATAATAGGTGAACATAACTCATTATTTACTATGCTAATAAGGGCGTAACAATAGCCAATGAATCCATACTTCAAAATATTTGTTACGACAACCACGACGTAATAAATAGATGGGTTTTTGTTACTCATTTATTAAGCGTAACAAATAGTTTTTATTCTGAAAGGCATCATTTGTTAAGGTTCGCAGACCATGGCTTTGTTATGCCATTTTAAGTAACAACATTTACGTTGCCGTTTTTCCCAACGGTCAAAAATGCGTAACAAAAGTGTAACAAAAGGTTTTTTACTATGTTTTGTGAGCTTTATTCTGAGTTTAAACATGTAGCAGCCCGTTTTTGTAGTGGTATGAGAAAAGTGCTTGGTGTGCGTATAGGTTTTTATCCAGAATCGAGAGGATCATTGTCCAAACTATGAGTCCACTAGCATTTGTTGGCGGTTGTGATATGTTTGGCTTGCTTGACTTGACTTGATTTGAGCTGTACTTGGCTTGATTTGATTTGATTTGATAGGGTCTTGACATGAGCTTGGTATGAGCTCGGCTTTCCTTGACTTGATTTGAGCTTGAACTTGAGCCTGATTTGACTTGATTTGTCTTGAGACTGAACTTGGCTTGAACTTGACTTGATTTGATTTGATTTGGATAAGAGCTCTAAATTTGGATATACGTCTGGTCTTGATGGGTGAGAGTGATGCGGACTTGGATACGGTCAGCCGTGCGGCGTATTTCACTTTGTTGGGTTGTATGGACTTGATATTGGGTCTTGGACTTGATCTCCGGTCTCACGTTAAACTTCATGGACTTACTGCCGAAATTAATGCGCGATTAGTGAGACTTGGCACTTTGAGTACTCTTGGTGGGACTTCGTAGGCCCAGATAAGCTATAGCACCTGGTGGGACTTGAAGTTGTGCAGGGGGAGGTCGCCGCTTTTGTGGTGGGACTTGGTAGCAAGAGGCCAATTATTTTTTGAGAGGGACTTAGATTCGAACTGAGTTGTATGGGTAAGAGAGGAAGCATGTGTTGAAGCAGCGTTAGCTTAACAGCTTTATGCTTCTGATGGCGCGCGGCGTATTCTTTGTATAAGGTGGGACTTAAGAGATAAACCTAGGTGGGACTTAGTGAGATTTTGCCTCGCTTGGACTTGATTTAAATTTTAGTATCATTACTTAACTTTTACTCTGACGGCACTTAGCGAACTACCTTTGTAGAGTGATATTGTCCATTATGAAGGTGGAGAACCGACCTTATTGGTAATCTTGATCAATCGGACAAAGACTTTAAACTTGACTTATTTCGGCTAAGGATCGACTACCAAGGGGCCCGAGGCAGCTTAGTGTATTCCTATATCTAGGATTTGATGATTATCACACAGAAATTTATCAGGATGTTCATCCGGTTTTTAATAATCGGGGCTACGTGGCTTAGTCTTGTGAATATTCAAAGCGTTCTTGAAAACGTTCGTCCAGTTCGTGATTTGCTTCTAGCGAAGAATTGTGCGTTTGTGCAATAATTCTTGATTCAGCTGTTTGGTCACTGGAGGTGTTTCGAGCCACCGCATGGTGTTTTGCTTCATGACTTAAAAGATTTAACACAGAGAAATCTCGGAAGGCCTTTTCTGCAGCCATTTTCGAGAGTTTTTGTGTGTTTTTTGTGGTGGAATGTGATGATTGTTGATTGAATTTTTCGTCTTTGAAATTTACAGCAGCCAAATTAGAGGGGGGTATTTATAGTCTTCTGGGCTTCAAATACTTGCTTCTGATTGGCCGGTTTGATTTCAGGTGGATCACGATCTTGACCGTTGAATTTTGAGGAAAGATCTGGACCATCGTGTAATTTAGGAATTACTTGGTCAAGTATAGCGAGCGCCCGTTTTTATGAAAAAAGAAGGTTTGGGTTCTTTCTAGGTCAAAATATTTTCATATTGACCTCGGACCGTTTAGACCTTGATTTTGGTGCTTGTAACCAGGATACCGATTTCGAACCCACGCATGCGTCTCCCAGGCTTGATTTTGAACAGCATAACTTTTGATCTTCATTTTGAACCCCGTGATTTCCAGATTCTTCATTTTGAGCCACTGGCTTTTGGAATGTTCCTTATAGCGATTTTAATAAATAAAATTGGGGTTTTTCGAGCCCTAATTTTAATCGACATTTAATGCGAGGCTATTTTCTCGGGAACCCTATTTCGAGTTCAATTTTAGGGTTAATTAATGTAGAAACCCTTATTTTTTTACTTCGATTAATTCAGTGCTTGATTTAAAGAGACCGCTTTGTCGATCGAGGTTTGATTTGAACTTAGGGTTTAATCGAGAAAGCTGTCGGCCAGCGTGGCATTTTTAGTGGCTCGACTTTTAATTAATTTGACTAATCCATATTAATCAATTTAATTATTATTTTTGATAAATTTTAAATTTTATACGTAGTAGGTGTAGGGTTCGACAGACGATATTAGATTTCAACTTCGTGTTGTTGGTTTTCCGGCTGGGCCTTTATTTTGACAGCTGCTACTCTTTTTATAGATAGCATCCGATTATAACATGACTTGTTGGATGGCTTGATTGTATGAACTTCTTTCGATGTCAATTTAGTACGCATCTTGGTCACAGTTAGCAACCTCCCCCTACTGCGGGAGGTCGTAGTTTATTAACCATATTTGGGGCTTACTGAGAACTGCGTTTTAGATTCTTGCGGTCTTGAGTCATCGTCCATGCCATTTGGGGACTGCGGGGATGATAACTTGTTTTAGAGATCTTACATGACTGAGTGGTCGCGATGCACAGTCGACCCAGTCGTTTGGGCGACTTGTAGGATGGTTGACTTGTTTAGAATTTATTGTGACATGATTTGTATGTCACGATACTTAATTAAGCCTTCGGTTAAGGATTGACTTGGTGAAGACTTAATTTATGTGGAATTTAATACCAACACGTGTTGGGATCCCATTTAATTCTCAATTCGTTAGAGAATTAAATATCTTGAGGGTTTTGTGTTAACATGAATTTAGTACATGTTAAAATCCATTAATTCCCAGAATCCGTAGAGGATTTAATAGGAATTAATTTGTTGAGTTAATACGAATTAATTTGTTATTATTTAATGTTAAGATCTGGGTACAATTACCGATCCGTAAGAGGATTTCTTGAGAATTAATTTTTCTAGAAAGGTTTACTACTAACATAAATACGTTATATGTTAGTACCACTAGATTTATTAGGTTATATTAATCGAACTCGTGGATTTAACGGAATCAATACTTGTAATTTTAACAAGAATTTAAGTCATGTTAAATATTTAAAATAATTAATGTTGACCCCGCGGGTTTTAGAATTAATTATTTTAATTTTAGTGTTTAATTTAAAGTTAAACTCTATTTTTTTTTACAATTTTCAAGCATGTTATCGGTTTATTTGGTTAACCGATAAATATTTGGGATAAATTTTTGGGTGAAAATTTTTCGGCCCGTCCATGTATTTTCTTGATAATGAATTTCGAACGGCTACGTGTGGTGAGATTGTTGATATCTCAATTTTTCGAGCCTGAAGCTTTACTTGTCGACAAGAACGACAACGGGCTTTTAGGGCAATTACTCTTGAACTTTGTCTATTTAAGCATGAATGAGAGAAAAAAAATCAAATTTTCTCATGCTTTCTTCTGCCTGACCTCGCGGTTCCCAGGTAAGCCGGAGTTTTTTATTTTATTTTCTTCTTTCTCTTTGCGTAACTTGATACACTTTAATGTTTTTATGTGATTCTGCGTAATCATGTGCTGTCCTCTTCGTGCTTTTTCGCTTAAAGATTAAAGTTGAGGATTTTTCATCACGGTTTACTACTTTTGAAGAATCTTAGGATTTCATATTAAAGTTAGTAACCATATACTTTTCTCATTGTTAGTGCTTGATTGTGTATCTTGATGCCATTGACCATGTATTTGATGATCTTCCGCAGCTTGGTCATGATAAAAATCAAAACTTTGTATATTTTGATGATCATGAATGTTTAAGCTCTTGAACTTGGCTTTGTTGTGCTTGTGATCACGGTGCTTCCATTGTACTAATTTTGATGATAAAAATATGATCTTTGGAACTTTCTTTGTGATACAAAAATATAGAAATAATTTTCTTAAAAATTCAGATTTCGGTTCGTCAAAGCACCTTGTTTTCTTGTAACGCTCATAACTTATCGTCGACATCTGTTTTGAGATTTCTTTATATTCATGAATCGTATTGAGGGCGATCGTTTTGATAGGTAGAAGGTCTTCAGTTCGTTCTGGAAGTCGAGATATGAGCCCTTCAGTTTTAGGCTTTGGGGGTTGAACTCGATTAAGCACTGCGAACTTTAGGGAATTATTTCTCTGGCTCGGGGACTCCGATTAGGATCTTCGAGATTTTTAGCGTCTTGGTCTGCAGTGCAGTTTTATAGGGGTGCTGGTTTAGGCCGTTGATTCCAGTTGGGATTATTGGGCCTCATTTGATTTCTAGTCATTTGGGGCTTTGTAGGCCTGTAGTTGTTTTTAATCTGAGGGATATTATTCTTTTTAGATAATACAGTTTGGGGATTATGGATAGCGATGTTCTCTTGTTGAGTTATTCTGATTGTTCGGAAAAGTATCCAATATGTTGTAATTTTGGTTGATATTATTTAATAAAAATAAATTGATCGTTCTTTATAAAAAAAAAACAAACAAACAAGGTCACACAATAATATTGAATTAATTGGTTTGACCAATAGTAGTTGGATTAGTCTTGATCATGCAAAGAAATGGCACATACCTAAATAAAAACTTCATAAAAGATATTGTAAAGTATTGTATGCTCTATCATAGCACTTATACCGTGGGCTAATGGCCTCTTGGGATCGATGCGAGGCAGCCTGTTCGAAGATGCCGAGGTTCGGTCCCACAGCGAGGAGTATTATACATGCCGGTTTGTCAGATTGTTATGTGGAAACTTTCGGTACTTTCGGCGTTCTAAGCGCCCTTTGTGGGATTTCATTGTGCACATTTATGTGAGGCTTTCGGTGACTGTACAAATGACATTCTAGCGCCCTTTGTGGGATTATTGCGCTTGATTACGTGACTAGTCGCAGTTAATATCTGATATTGTATAAAATTTGTAACTTCTATCATATCGTTATAGAAAAAAAAAATCATAGCACTTATGAAATTTCTATTTTATATATATTACGGAGTATATACACTAGTAAGCAATGTATGCTCTACTATGACATTTATGAAATTGCTATTTTAGGTGACATATTTAGTTCCGAAACTATTACTGAATATAAGTTAGTTCCAAATTTAGTTCTGGCAATGACAAAAATTGAGTTTTGAAAAAAAAATTGCAATAAAGCTTGACTAATGCCTCCAATTTATTTCAATGACCTATATATTTATAGGGAAAATTAAATATATATAAATAAAAAATGAAGAATAAATTTTACTCTCTCAAATTAATTTAGTTAATGTATATGATTGTCAAAGCAAAACTTGACTATGAAGAAATTATAAATTATCTATTCTAGATATAAAACAAGTAGGTGTAGTCGGTTATTCGGCTTCAAGAAGTTTTCTTTGATTTAATGTCCTTACTAACTATATATTATTACATTTTAATTTAACGATATAATAGTAATTTTCATAATAAATTACATAACTCCATAACTTTCATGTAAGACAATAACTTTCCACTATATAGCATATTAATTTTCCTTTTCTTTTTTTATAATTAGCAATGATGTGAGTTTCGAACCAATGACCTTTTGATCATTAGCAAGAGCCTTTTTCTAGTAGGCTATAACATATTAATTTGCTTTTAAGTACATCATATATCAATATATATGAACACTATCTATATTGTTATATATGTCATAAAATCTACAGAAAAAACCATCAAAGGTCGAGTATGACATTCATGTGTCATTACGTTAAATTTTTTATTGATAACTCAAATGCTAGTATTATACAAAATTAAGAGATCATAATAATAGGAAGTTATTTTAAAATAAATTCATTGACATAAATTTGTAAATTAATTGTAATTACAAAATAAAAAGATATTCATGATAATAAATTGTCAGTTATAATTAACAAGTAAACAAAAATAAATTCTAATGAATTTTTTCTCATGATTTTATTCTAATATAGTGAAATCTGGGTTGATGATGACATTTTCATCATCGACAGAAAATTACAACTAGAATTTATGAAGTGAACCAAATAAGCTAGACAGATCTTGTACGTATAAATTCCCCTCCGTTACTTCGATTCGTCCTCAATTTTTGAACATAAATTCCACGTTTTTTAAAGGAAAAATGTCGCGCATCATCTCGCTTTTTATAATCTGAAAATTGAATAAAAGGCATTTTAAAAATTAAGCTAAGAAGGCCTTCAAACTAATAAGTTATTCGATGTTATAAATAGATACACCTTAATATATAAGGATCTTACAGAATCTTGATTGTATCTTCTTGTGTAAGAGGAACTAAATAAGGCCTTATAATCGATATAATAAAAAACAAAATAATACCAAGTGACTTTATTAAAAATAGGGGGAGTGCTAACAAATAAGGCTAAATTTCATCTAGGCACTTGATTTATTGGAACCTTTCAATAAATACTTAAATATTTCAAATTTTTAATATTCCATAAATTAAATAACCCCCCTCCCCGTCCTAACCGTGGCCTATCCCCCTCCCATCCCCTCTCCGTTACTTGATTAGTCCTCAATTTTGAACATAAATTCCACGTTTTTTAAAATTATGCAAATCATCATCTCGCTTTTTATAATCTAGGTGAATCGCAAAGAGCGTTTTAAGTCATTTGAAAGAAGAGCGCCCAAGCTAGTAAGTTATTCGATGTTATAAATTAATCCACTTAATATATAAGGATCTTACAGAATCTTGATTGTATCTTCTTATGTAAGAGGAACTAAATAAGGCCTTATAATCGATATAATAAAAAACAATATAGTACCAAGTGACTTTATTAAAAGTAAGGGAAGTGATAACAAATAAGGCTAAATTTCATTTAGACACTTGATTTATTGGAACCTTTCCAATAAATACTTAAATATTTCAAATTTGTAATATTCCATAAATTAAATAACCCCCTCCCAAAACTTCCTTCATCATACACAGAATTTCTTGATGTCTACTATATGTTATCTATTCTGTCTATTTGAAAGTTCTCAATAGGTCAGGTGCGTAAATAATATTTAGTCAACAAATAATAAGATGTATATGAATATTCCTAAAAAGATTCTTCAACATACCATGAACAATTCCAAATCTTCTACTACTCTTGAATCCCTTTTCGTTCCTCATCATACTTGAAGTATTTATACATCAACCATTTTGTGATTACACAATAACTATGAATCATTCGGTATCCCATTCCAATATTAATTTCTAAAAACTGACCTCTAGAGCTATTAATGAGCCGAGGCTTAAAGCCCGGTTCGGTCTGTCTATATTATTGGAGGCTTATTTGTGTCAGAATTTCGTTAGTTATTGGCCAGGGCTTGTGCCATTCCCGGTTATAGAATTTATTATTATATATTTAAATAAAGTATAAAACATCTACAATTTTTGATGATTTGATTATTGTCAAAGAGATTCGTATTGTTATGATAATCTATTTTTGTTATAATCTAGTTATTGTATCGAGGTCGATTTATTTATTGATAATTAATGTTAAATCTCTCTTTATTTTTGTGTATTATTCTATC
This sequence comes from Lithospermum erythrorhizon, assembly GCA_019722365.1. Taxonomy (NCBI): domain Eukaryota; kingdom Viridiplantae; phylum Streptophyta; class Magnoliopsida; order Boraginales; family Boraginaceae; genus Lithospermum; species Lithospermum erythrorhizon. Next base: position 23,968 of record JADFUC010001064.1, on the reverse strand, counting down.
GTTTTAAAATTTGAAATTTCGCGTAGTATTATTTCGGATCCATCAACGAGCGGACCAAGCTGTAAAACCCGTGATTGGTGGTGAGCCGGGCAAAAAAAATTTCACGCCGAGGCTCAAATACCGGTACCGATAACAGCTCTAGTGACCTACGAGAAGAAGTCCTTAACTAATGATTAAATCCAATAATTGTTTAGAATTAATTATCATACCGACTAATTAATTAACACTTCAAACTTGTTGAAATTTCAAACCCCATCTCTTAATCTTAATTAAGCATCGATATACATTATGTAGAAATTAATGGCTGTGGACATTTTGCTATAAAATCTGCATCCGGAAGTTCTAATAACTTGTATGGTCCCACTCCAAACATAGAGTTATAGATGAAAAATAGAAGGGTAAATTTCATACATGCACCAGAATTATGTAAATTATTTCAAATAAATATTTAAATATTTTAACCTTTTAAATAGATACTTGAAGTTAATTTTTGATACTTGAATTTTTGGAAAAAAATCATTTTAACACCTTAACTCTATTTTTAATAGGTAAATTTAAGGACAAACACTTTATGAATTATTTTTAAAATAACAAATACTTAATTGGACCAATTTTTAATAAACAATTTTTATTAATTCAATTAAAAACAACACGTCATCTTCAACCATTCCCCTACCCCACTCCATCCTCACCCCGACCTCCACCTCCACCTCCACCTCCATGGAAAAATATTTTCATTTCTCTGAGGCCTGTGCTCTGCAATAATCTCCCCCACAAATGTATTGACAAATTCCTTTGCAAGTCAATAACTCTGAGCCATGTGCTCTGCAATAATCTCCCCCAATAATCTCCTTTGTAAATCAAGATCATCCATAAATGGAAAATGGTCTGACCAATTCATGGTACCCCAATAAATCATACCCTTCATCCACCATTTTTCTCATCTCATCACTTGAAGATCACCCATTTTGTATTTTTTTCCCAAACAGAGCTCATGATGAATAATTCAGCTCCATCAAAGTGACATAATACAAGTACTATATATTCTCAGTACCAACCAATTTGAACCGGCCATTTATTGGAGATCTAGAAAATATCAGATATTTCAACTTCTACATTTGCAGTCTAGCAGATTAATAGCCATTCTGCTAATAAAGTTGGTCTTTTTTTGTTTACATATATATGGACTTTTGTATAATTTCATCAAGAAATATAGAGTTATAGAATGGTCCAAAGGAAAGTAGAGTGAATGGACCACCCTAAAATCTTGACTACTAGAACTCATCTTTACTAGCTAGCTGGTGCTATGTTAATTTCTATTTTTGCACAACTAATTTCCGAAACTAACAATTTTCAAGAAATGCTCTAAAGTAATCTAAATTGTATATAAACAGCTAGTTGACAACACAGCTCAGCTGCTATGATGAACCTCTCACCATCGTCCCACTTTCCTATGGCATTCATTTTCTGATTTTTCTTCTCCTAACCTATTCTGAATTAATCATAGAAGCATAAAAATTCAAGAAGGAAGAAGTACAGCTTAACTTTTTTAATCCAAGGATGCAATAACCCTTTTAATTATAAGAATCTACAAAGAATGAATTGCAAAAATGTCTATAATAATTATGTATATCTTATATCGAATGAAAGTACTAGAATATGTTTTTGACAATTTAAATAAAATTATCAGTTACATGTTCAAATTATTAGCTCCAAGAAATTGCTACAAGAATCTACATTATTACAAACATTTCGAACATGAGAGTTTAGAGTCTTATCATGAAGATTCAAAAAACATTGAACATACGTGGAAGCCACAAAAAATATAATGCAATTTTACGTAATGCGCATTATAGTTGGTCGAAGTGTTCGCGTTTGTCGCGTCAGCCGATCGCCTTGGCGGATAGTAGCCTTTATTCAAGAGTAAGCGTGATCTTTCACGCCAGATTTTGTTACCGTACTTGAAGAGGATTCGAATCACCAGAAGATATGATTTGATGGAGAACATGAACTTTTAAATCGAGAACTGAGAAGATCTGTGTCCCAAAATAAATAGATTATATTGGTAGGAAGCATTTATTAATTGCGAAGAAAGGATTCATTTATTATGTACAGATGGAAGCTTTGCGTTTATAGCAATATTTGCTATAAGCGTTGCGTAATCTTTCTATTTATATTATGAAACTTCGTTTGCGGAGAAAGAAGAGAAGAGTGCAAAGCAAGGAGTGTGATGCGTATTATTCAAACATAGAGCTTTACAATGTGAGGATTTAGTGTGTTGGGCGTTTGAATGTACGGAGTGTTACTATAAACTCCATTAGTTTTTGTACAAGCCCATGCGTGACACGCGGATTCTATTGATTTTTATTAGTGAAAAGTATTATGCTTACATAGGGATAGTAGTGTGTAGTGAAGGATAGGGGTGTTATAGTGGGGGCACGACTTATACATTGATTGGAGTAGAATAGAGGCGAAGAGAATGGGGAGCATTCGAGTAAGGCACTGTTGTAGTGCTGATCATATTGGAATCTTACATTTGGGCAAGCTGCTCTGGGGCGTGGAATGCTTTTGACGTTAGGCGGGTTACCAAGCGTGATGTTTTCTTTTGAGTATTTTACTTCATGTGGTTGTTGTTGGCGTAGAGTGGGTGTGATTGATGCTGTCGACTTTTTGTGTCGGGTAGATTACAATTTCCTTTTTTTGAAGGACATTGTTTCAATCTTGAAGCCCCATGAATAGTGCCTCCAAGAGGAACGCATGGCAAGGACTGCCAGAATCTCGTCTTAAATTATCAACACAATCATCTTGGGAAGGCTTGTAGCTCTCAGTAATAGTCTAAGATCTGTTGAGCTCCATGAAGGTGTGAGGATTTTAGGTATTGGAGTTTGAGTAATTAATAAGAGCAGCCAATTTAAAGTAAAAAGAAATAAGCAGACAAAAAAGATGTATAAATGTTCATTCCTCGATATGAAACTAATTATGCGATCTTTGCCGTCAGCTAATAAATAAGAAAGATTGTTAGAAGCCCTGCCATTATTATGTCCCATGTTGAATATTTCTTTGTCATTGAAAATCTCGACAGCAGCTCTGAGAACAAAATTATGTTTTTAAATAATATTATAGGCGCACATTATTTTTAGGATGATTATTACATTCTAGTATTTGATTGATAAATAAAACTCATAGAAACCTTTCATTCTGAGGCGAAAACGTAATCGCTAGAATGATACGTAACCGTGAAAAAAAAACCCAAAATAAAACTTCAAAACAAGCGCCCAAGCGTACTGTAATGGCTACGGCAGGCGGCCGTTATGGGGCCTTTTCTTTCTCGAGACCCCTTTTCCGCGAGCAGTACATGGCGGCCTCATTGCACCGTTGAAGGGCCGTTTGCACCAATATTTTTTTCTTTTGAAAAAATCTTGTGACAAGCAATCACAAAGGCAAAGATATTTTTGGATCGCGATCTTCAAGCACCTTATGGGCGACCTTGTCAGTGCATCGTCCCTGACTCCCAGCTGGAAAGGTGATCTGACGGTGCACTTCCTTTCGATCCCAGAAACATCCACAGATAGCACCGAGCAGCTAGAAGAATCTAGAATAACCATTACCTCTACCTCGTTGGACTTTTTCCTCATTAGACAATCATGTGCTACGCCTTTATTCTTTGCGGACACCTTGGAAAACCTCAAGCTTGATTGGACAAAAAGCGAATTTCTATAACACGCACTCCGTTTCACGTCGGCGAATTCCTTTGATGCAATTCATTGACCTCGATATTTGATCGGAACATCCTTGAAAGTTAGCAAATAATTTAGAGGTTGGGAATACCTCTCACTGCGGGCTGAACCACTTTCTGTATATAGATGATTAATGCGACACAAACCGGTTACTGTTCCCAGAGTTCCTTGAGACTCGAACTTCGTCCTGCCAAATGACGTATTCACATTCTATCCGTTGGGGTACCTTTTGGCGTGATGCGAACCGTTTACACTGGCTTCGTGAGGAACTCGAGAACCTACCAGTAGCATCGAACATGAATTTCTGCGATAATTTTATCTATTTTCTTAGAAACTCCGTGTATCGAATGCAACATAACTATAAATGTAGGATCATACTTTCATCTTCTATTCTAAAATTGTCGCTTTCAAGTATAAGTACCGACACACTTACTTTAGTATAACCATGGCTCGAACTACCTTCCGGTGTCTATATCATAGTAGTCATGTAACCCGTTACCATCAGTGACTACTTGAGAATTAAATTTTCACAACTTGAACATACCTACGCGTTTATCGACTTCGAGAGAGAGAACCATTAGACATCCTCGATTCCACGTCGCCTCCTCTTACGTCATTGTTAAAATGATAAGATGGTATGCAAGAAATAGCAGAAGCGATATACCATTTATATCATGAGTAGTATGAAAGAGCGTTACGAAGGATCTCTGACCCTAGGAATCCATAGAAGCATTTACATCTAGTACGAAAGAAACATCAAAATAAATACTCGCTTAACATGAGCTCCGCCTTAGTTTTGTAGTCTTTTAGTAGCCAGCCGTTTTCTTAGCAATACATCATGGCGAGTATCGAGAATTACTCTTTCCTCTAGCTAATGAACTTTCCCGCTATTCTTGAAATCCCACATCTCCCGTTCTTCCCTTTCTTGCGCTAAATATAATGAACCGTTGTTGACTGCCAAATGTGGAAATTGCGTCATTGACTCACTTTATGGTGGTTACTTTTTACAACGTCGGCGTAACATTCATGATAAGCGTGAATTACATTGCTTAGAGACTTCGTCATCGGCTTTATCCAAACATCGTCATCGTAGTTATCCGAACATCCGCTAGCGGTGCATCAGGGCTCCTTCCCACATAGAATAATCCTACATGTCCATCTTCCAAATAGCAAAACTTCGATTCCATCTAATTTATGCTAATAGCGTGTCCACGACTCCTTACTCCGGTAATTTGATTCTTAAAATTTCCTTGGAAGCCCAAGTACAGGGCAGAACTTTGATCTGCGGTGTTAAGTTTAAGACTTCTTGAAATCCTCTCTTGGAGTTTCAAGCAATCAATAAGAGCAGCCAAGTGAAATGCAATCATGAGGCAGAAATGATTTATCGGGTTAAATATGATGTGAGAAAGGTAATCTATTGATGTTGCGGATCTCTTAATAATCGAAAAGATTATTCTGGCCTCTGCTAGCTATCTTTCGACATAGATTGTTCTGATACATGTTGAGTATTAATATCACATAAAATCTATTCTGGCCGGCCAAAACCAGCTATGTTAGCGAGAATAATATAGGCACAATAATGCCCAGGATGGTCTTGTCTACATTAGTATTTGTGTGATAAATAAAGCTTCGTAGAAACAGCATATTCGTAGGAAAAAACAATCTATTCAGAATATTTTGGAGCGCGAAAAAAGCCTGGCTTAAGCGCCAGCAAGCGATAAACAAAGTAACAGCCCCAACGAACTTCAGCCGTTACAGTTTTTCTTCTCAAGGCCCTTGCTTTCACAACGCCCCGCAACGGCCTCATTTGCGGCCATTGAGGGGGCCGTTTGCTCCTATTATTTTTTTTCTTTTCTTTTTCGAAAAAATGCTTCACAACCAACAGGAGGCAACCCATCTAGACATCTAGGGGTCGTTATATCCAAAGAAAAATCGATATAGAACTTTATGTTATGGATAGTCTTCACACAAAGTTCTATAATGGCATGCATTTCCAAAAGACCTGGACCTTAGACATAATACTTCGTATGCAAGATAAATAACGACTCATTTGAAAAGGCTAGTAATTAATAAATCATACAATAGTATAAAGTATCTTTATACCAATTTAATTGAGATATTTAACTTTATCAAACTTTGAATCTAAATTAATATTTTATAATTATGTATTAATATGCTCATTTTAACATATACATGTATCATTGTAAAATTGAAATCTAGAAACTAAAACAAAAATATAATGAAAATATGCGATAATAATATGCATGTATGAGTAATTAAAAATTGTCCAACTTAATTTTGTATAGTCAAAATTAAAAATATAATATTGATTTCAAACAAAATTATCATATTAATAAAAAAAATTATATATTAATAGAAATATATGTTGTAAATAATAACATCTAATATATCTTTCAAAACCTATTATATAAATATATAAAAATACTCAAGCTGAAATTTTAAATGTTAATGTATCACGAAGAAAGATTTTGTGTTATGTGTGATCAGAATAATAAAAATCTCTTTGGGGGAAATGTACTTGGTACAAGAAAAGTTTATCGAATGGTTGAGGTTCATTGCTCCCGGTCAGAGTCTTCTACTTACGTATCTTTGACGTCTAGCGGTATAATGACTTGTTATGGACTCGACTAGGCGAGGCAGGTGCTTGAGTTGGATATGTGTCGTAGACCAGGCTGAGATGAGTTGGTCTTGTTTTAGATATGGTCGAGCCAGGAGTCTTCAGGTAAGCGCCCGATAAGGTGTGGTTGTATGGACTTGATTGTGGTCTTGGGCAGCTCGCGAGGGTGTGGAGTTGGATGGGAGGGACTTGGACCTCTCCGCTTGTTTGGATAGGTAGGCTAATTTGGTGAGTTAGGTGCCTTTTTTGAGCGATATGTAAGGCGGAGTTGGATGCTTGGCCCTTCTTTGTTGGATATGGGTATCTTGTGGTGGAACTTTGCTAACTTGGATATGTGTCGTAGGGATCTTTTAGCATTTTATTTACATTGTGTTTGAATTGGATGAACCTTGTAGCTTAAGAATTTGGATTAAACGGCCGGCGGGGGCGCTAACGAGTTTTTCTTGTATATGATGTTGGATGTGACAAGGGCTTGATGCGTGTTCTACTCTTTGCTTTGACTTGGAGGTTGAGGGGGCAGTCAGAACTTTTTCGTGACTGCGGGATAGTCTTCGCTTAAACTACGGTATACTTGAGCCTATATGGTGTAGGAGGTAGAGGCGATGAGCGATCACTCTCACCGGTTTTGATGTAGTGCGGGGGGCTTGGTATTTCTGCGGCTTGTTGGGGATAGACTGATTTCGACCTTTCGGAGATTCGGGATTGTCGCGCTTCTTTGGGGGGTTGGATGCGTTACGGATGTAGGAGGTAAAGAGGGTTTTAAACGATGGATTTGATGTAGTGCGGAGGCAGCCGATGTGTTTCCTGCTGACTTGTTGGGGAGGAAAACTCTTTGTTGTTGGAGATTCCGGGTTAATCCGCGCTTCCTTGATGGGCAGGCGCTGATTTGATCTTGGTGTCTGGCGTCGCCTTCCGCCAGATATTCAAGGCTGGAGATGCTTGAGGGTGCTCCTGTAGTCTTACGTTACCACCCCGAGGAGCTTTTCTACAACTTTGAATTATCTTTTTATAAAAACTTTTAAACATTAACTTTGATTTTCGAATATGGGATATTTATAGACCTCGGGACTGATTCGATTGGTCGGTTCGTTTTAGGTGGATCATGATCTTGGCCAGATTTGATTTTGAGCGTAATTATGAATCGATACGATATTTTGCGTGAAACATTATAGAATATGAAATAGGCGCCTATTTGAGGTTTTTAGGTGAAATGATTATTTATTGACACCGATATTCTTCTTCTTTAATTTAAAAGCTAAAAGTATCTTTTCGAATACTGTCTAAGTTTAAAATTAGGTTTATTTAATGTAAAACCTAATTTAACCTAAAAGTGTCTCAGATCCTTTCTCTGACTTGCATTTAATTGAGGCGCAGGTGGCTTGATAGCGATGTCGTGTGATCAGGTTGAAAATTAATTCGATTAATAAATCCATAAAATGAATTTTATTAATTAAAATTTTACTATGTACAGTTAAATATATAAATCCAATATTAGACAATTTTTTTGAAATAAAAGGAGAGATTCGTTGTCTTGGGAAAATACATACTCCGTATAATTCGCTTTGAGATACAACCACGATATGAATTATTCCAAAATAACATTATGAGTCGGCAAATCTCCAAGATAAACATTTAAAAAATAAATGAAAAACAGGAAGATGCTTTCCCATCGTAATAAAAGTGGAATTTGGAAAGAGAAAATGAGAGGTTTTAATTAGAATTTGTTGGAAAATATGGACCACCTCATCTGAAGTCTTGTACAGGGTCCAATCTAGGTACATTTTTTTTGTACAAAGCTCAGGGAAATTGTCCAACATACTAGCACTAATGGCAAAACCAATAGCTAGGGAGGCCATGGCATCTAATTCTCATTTCACCCTTTCCCACATTTCCATCCTTACAATAATTTACTATTCCCTCCTTCGACTCAATTTAATTTAGTACTCCCTTCTTCCGTCTTAATTTTGAAGAAGAAAGAAAAAATATTAAGCATTTAATGAAAATAAAATATGAAAGATAAAAGCAATTTTTTAACTCTAATATAAAAAATATATATTAATAAAGTAAAAAATCAATTATAATAAAATGAAAACTTTTTATTAGATGACCGTTATACTCCAAATATAAATTAAGATAAAGGGAGTATTGATCAGATCATAATTAAGACAAATAGTACAACAAATATACACACATAGAACTTCTGAAAAAGTCTGCATTTAACTCTCGCTTCCTTGGCTTTAGTTCTTGGGATTCACAATTGTACAATGTTATTTACACAATTACAGAGTTCACAGCAGAGAACTGATGAGTTCACTCTAGTGCCTGCTCCTTTTCAGGGTAACTATGATCTGGAGATTCTTTACTGTTTTTCTTCACTCCTAGTCTATTACATGGTACACAAACACTATTGGTCATCAGTTTCCTGATTTGGATAGTCTATTTTATTAAGAATTGAAAACTTAAACATTCGGTATTTTCTTAAACAAATCTGGTATATAACATACAAAATAATACATTTCATATACGGAGTATTAAACATTTGGAGTATCTTTTAGTATAAAATTTAATTAATCAACCATCAAGCTTCATAATTAGACAATTTTTTAAGATGGAATGAGCATTTTCATAATTATAAAATTTCGAGGATTAGTCATACAATTGATTAGAAAAGATTGGGTTGGTCAAAATGTTAGAATTATCACCTCTAGAAATATATTATGAATCCAACCAAAAAAGATGAAAAGAGTAATAATAACAATTTAAAATGAAGTTAATTGTCAAAATAGTTGGGATAATTGGCGAATTACAAGTTGCGGTTGGTATCCCGTAGTAACAGTATACGACTTTTTTCAGATAGTGGCCATGATTGTTGAAACTTTGGTCTGCAAACTAATATACGTGTCTAAAATTAACAGAAAAATTATGTATTATCGGAGATCAATTGCAACAACATGTCCTTTAGAAAGCGAAAATGCTATATTATTATGTATAGAATCAAAGCCTACATTCTTACTATTAAGATTAAATCTATAATCATTTTCACCATTAACTCATTTAAAATGTGCTAGAAAATTGAAACCAATTTTCATTGGAAGAGCAATACACACAAAATACGAGTGATCTAAGCATCATGTAATGATTAACAGAAGGCAGAGACCATGTTGCGGCTGGTAGCATATTTAGCAGGCAAAGGAGACTAGCTACCATAGAGTCACAACTTGGTCTTGCGTTACGTAGTCATATTATACAGAAAATTATAGGACTCTTAATTTTATAAGAGTTTCATTTCTTAGTAACAATATTCTAATCATAATCGTTTGAATAAAGATCTAACTTTTGGGTGATTCTAATGCATATCTTTTTATACAAATTTTTAATTAAGATGGCTTGTCATATTGGATTGTCCTATTTCATTATTTAATGGAGTATTATAATAGTAGAAATGTGGTATGTCAATATATTATTACAACCATACCCTATCAAATAATTGAGGAGGGGATTTGAAGTCTACTTTGTACTATTAGCAACAAATGTGAAACAAATGGTCCATTGACCCCCAATAGATATGATAGACAGGCAAAAGAAAAAGCATAGCAAATGATGAACTATAGGCCCTCTTTGCTTCATTCATTTATTTGCCTCTGTCGAGTTACCTATTCTCATCTATCTATTATTTTGATCTTCTATTCCTTAAGGAGGATTATTTGTATCTATTCTTTTCTTAAAGATGGCTTCATGTATTTTTTTGTTATTAAGAGAACTAGTCTGAGAAAAAGTGAAGAAAGCCTCTTCACCTTTCACCCACAATATCCCATCTTTTAATTTATCACCACCAAAGCATCCCATGATAGGTAACTTTATTATCACCACCAACTACTTCATATATATACACATACTTGATACTGTTATATTCCTTCCTGTTTAAGAGTAGACTCTTTAGCTTGATTGGCTACTTTACTAACTTCACTTCTCTCTCTCTTCACCCTCTCTCTCTCTCTCTCTCTCTCTCTCTCTCTCTCTCTGTTGATGATATGAGAACAAGTCTATCTAGCAGTCAGTAAGAAAACAAATTAAAGATTCAGACTTTTTTGCTGCTAGTTTTGGATAGAAAAGGTATTTTTATGGCTAAAACTTGAGTGTGTGGTTTTTTTATATATCATTGTATCTTATTTTCCCTGATGTTATAATTACAGAAAATATCTTGGAGTGATCAAGAAAAAGTTAGTGTTAAAATAAAATAAGAGCATCATATCATTACAATAAAATCAAGAATCAAAAGATGGATCCTTACTGATGCTACCAACTATACACATGGGAAGTCATCATCTGAGGGATTTTGAGCAGAACATAGAGATGTACAACTCTGAGATGATAGGGTTTCAAAACAAGAATCATCTACAACAACACCAACAAAATGAATCAGCCTCATTTGTGTGGAAAACTTTTCCTGGAAATAACATATACCATGGTGATATTGGTCCATCATCTTCAAACAAAGCCATGAATCATGAACCTTCTTCCACATCCGAAGATCAATTATATCATCATAGCATGATGGTTGCTGATGATAATGATCCATCTGCTTTGAGATGCATGTTTTCCAATGTTGAAGGAAATGGTCAAGGGCTTTCACTTTCTTTAAGGCAACAGCATCATGATGATATGAGATTTGTTGCCTCCTCTAGCTCTGGTGCTGATGGTTTGATTTTCAGTAATAAGAACAGTTTTAATAATGTTCAAAGCCAACAACATAGTATGATGCAAGATGGGTTCTTGGGGAAAACAGCTTTGAGTTATTACAATGTTTCTGGACAACAATTTGAGATCAGAAATTCAAAGTACTTGGTTCCAGTCCAGGAGATTTTGAATGAATTCTGTAACATTGGAACTGAACAAATTTATCTAACAACAAAGATAAAGGGCCAGAAAAATACTGATGAATTGGTAGATGACAACTCAAAAAAGCAGTCCCCTTTATTTTCACTTGACCTACTGGAACTACAGAGAAGAAAAGCAAGACTTCTTCAAATGCTGGAAGAGGTTAATTTTCAAGTCTTTAACTTTTACTAACTTATTTCACTCAAAAGTCCTTCATTTTCTACTGCTTCTTTTTTCTCCCTGATTATATTAATGTCCAAGGATATGTTTATATGCATGAAAACACCATCTTTTTTGTTTGTTTTGTTTTTCAAATTAAAATATATAATGTTATACTAATCTAATTTATATGATTTAAATACTTCTCATTTCATGTAAGCCCTTTTAGTATTTACCTTCTTGATTTGGAACAAGTAATAATATTTTGTTTTCCCCTTTCAATAACCTTCACAATAAATAAAGATTAAAATGAGAAAATATGCAAATCTTTTTCTAACTAAATCTGTTGGTATAGAGCTATGAATTAAGCCTTCAGCAATGCCAACTGCCTAGTGGGGTTTGATTAATAATAATTGTGGACCATTTAAATATGTGCCCACATGTTTTAATTCCAAGACTTCCCTTCAGATCCTCCAATGATAATTACTCACTGCACATTCTCATTTAATTTTATTCAAATTAGGCCTTAATTTCTTGGAAGTACTTCAATTCATTTGATTTTTGGACATTTATACACACATACATTTTATATTGACATACAGGTGGATAGAAGATACAAGCATTACTGTGAGCAAATGAAAACAGTTATAGCACCCTTTGAAGCAGTGGCTGGACATAATGCAGCCAAAGGGTATTCAGTTTTGGCTTCGAAGGCGATGTCTCGACATTTTAGGTGCTTAAGAGATGGGATTTTAGAACAAATCAAGGTCACAAGGAAGGCTATGGGGGAAAAAGATGGTGTGTCTCCAGGGACAACAAAAGGGGAAACACCAAGACTCAAAATTCTTGATCAAACTTTAAGGCAACAAAAGGCCTTTCAACAAATGAGTATTATGGAGAGCCATCCTTGGAGACCCCAAAGAGGCCTACCTGAGAGATCTGTTTCTGTTCTTAGAGCTTGGCTCTTTGAACACTTTCTTCATCCGTAATCCTCCAATCTTTCATTTATGTCTGTGTTTGAACTACATACATATAGAATCAAATATCTGATTTTTCTATCAAGAAAAGGGAAATAAAATACCCAACTTGCAGTTTTGTACTATGCATATAAGGCTATATCATGCAGTCTCAATCATTTGGTTACAAAAACAACGTTATTTCTCTTGTTGGTTTGTCTTGATGATCTTTGAGATTCCATTTCCATTGTCCTATTTCCAAATTATTTACTTTTGTTTTTTTCATTTTTCTAGATTTTTCTCAGCCTGCTGATTAATATTTGTGTGGATATTTTTCTATTAGAGGTTAAAATAGGTCCCATTTGTTTATTTCCCCCCTAAAAGAGAAAATAAATAGATGTGTACTAAAAGTTGTTGGCTAGTATGACAAGTAACCTAACTCTTAACTATAGTTTTAATATATTGGTATTTGCAGGTATCCAAGTGATGTGGATAAGCACATTTTAGCTCGCCAAACTGGCCTCTCCAGAAGCCAGGCAAGTGCAAGTCATGCAATGATTCAATATAGTTGTCCATGTACTAACATAAGATGGACATGATGTTACTCTTTCTTAAGTTAATTTAGTTTACATTGTTTACAGTTTTTATTAATTAATGGAGTTTGAATTACATTTCATATTTCACTTGGAGTATTTTATTTGTTATGTTATGTTAAGTAAAGATTTATTACTCATATGATGAGGTTCCAGATCGAATTCTTGTAAAAATAAGGATTGATTTTTTTTTAAAGTAAGGGTTTATTACTTTCCTATTTTCAAGCATGTAGACTTCATATGATGTTTTTTTACCTTCTTAATAGTTCAACACTTGTTGCAAGGTTTCAAAATCGAAACCTCATCATTGTGCGTAATATTTCGTGTTCACTAAACTAATCCTAGTAGTTATGTAGATTTTATAAGATATTCATAACAGCATTAATCTTCTTGGACAACCTCTTTTTGGAGATCGACCTCATCCATCTTTCATTTTTGCATCTAGTCGTTTGAACAATAATTTCATGAGATGTTTACTTATGTAATTCTTGGTTTTCACATTATTTTAGGTGTCAAATTGGTTCATCAATGCAAGAGTGAGGCTTTGGAAGCCAATGGTAGAAGAAATGTATGTTGAAGAATTGAAGGAGCAAGAGAACAACAATGTCCCAGACTCCATGGATGGTCAAACAAGAGCAGATCTCCAGCTTGATGATGAAAGTGGAAATGTGAACTCTAGCAACATACAGAATCATCATCACAATCACCTACTCATCAATGAGGATAATAAGCCAACTCCTGATCAACTTGTTCGGATCGATTCGGAGTGCCTCTCTTCAATCATTAATACTAATCTGGACAAGAACAAGAGTGAAAGTAAAAATGGGAAAAGCATTCTTCAAGAATCTCATCATCAGCTACACAAGAATTATTTCAATACTGGAGCAATGGAATTTGATTTCTCACAATACAATCAACATCATACATCAACAAATGAGATCCATTTTGGAGATAATGAAAATGCACATCATGGTCATCAACAAAATTATGGTGGTGGACTTGGAAATGGGAATGGGATATCTTTGACATTGGGTTTACAACAACATGGTGGAAGTGGGGTGAGCTTAGCATTTTCTTCACCTTCTCATCAAAGTTCTCTTTTTTATTCCAGGGACCACACTATTGAAGATTGCCAACAAGTTCCTCAGTTCTCACTTTTGGATAATAACCATGAAAGCCAGAATTTACCATACAGAAATTTGATGGGTGCTCAATTGTTGCATGATTTGGCTGGGTAGCTAGTAATATCAAAAAATGAAGATGGGGGATATGAAGATATATGATGTTATAGAATGCTTATTAAGTATGAAGATTGATGAAACGAAATTGTGGGTAGTAAACACCAAGAACGAAGATGGTAGCTAGTACCCATATTTTGATGATTAAACTTATTATGAAATTATATTATTATTATTATGCATTAAAGGCAATAATGATAATATCTTATAATTATACTTAAATGATTACAAGGAGTTGTAAGCATCATGGTTGTAAACATCATGTTTACAAGACTAAAATTATCAATGCATTATTTAATTAAATAAAAAAATAATTTTGAAATTCCGCTAATCATCACCCTAAATTTTCGCCCCTTTCAATTTGATTCATCACTTTAAAAAACAACACTCCATAAAATGGCATAATTTCGCCCCCCTCCCCCCGATTTGAAGATGCATACAAATTCCACTTTGAAATAGGTAATTAGATTCTTTGTTTGTCAAATATTACTTGGGTGAATCTTTTATTCGCCGAAGCAGGAGAACAAACCACCAAAATCCACTAAATTTATAAGAAATAGCAAAAGCGAAAATTTAGAGAATTAGAGGAGATTTTCAAAGATTGAAGAATTAATGGAGAAGCTTGACGATCACAGGGTTCAATAAAATTTATTTGCATGTTGTTTTGTGAAGTGGTTTAATTTGTATTTGTTTGAATTGTTTTGTGGGTTTAGTCCAAAGAATGCCTTTTTATTGCTTCCATTATTAGAAATGCTTTTCACTGCTTCCATTATTAGGAGTGGTTACTGCTTACATTATCTCCTAGTTCCTAGTATTGTAAGTCCAAAGTGATTATTCTTATTGATTCTACTATGTCATACTTTATGATTAGAGTTTTGGATTATTGTCTTTGGAACATTGAAAAGATTGAGTTATTTTGGAATATCAAATATTATGTCTTTGTCCCATTGTTGCTTGCACTATGTCGTTTTGTTGGGTTATTATGTTTTTGGATTATTATGTTATTTTTTGAAAAATGATGTTTTGAAATAAATAGGATACCAGTAGGGATGTGAGAAGCGAGCTGGCTTCGATATGATTCGAATTCGGCTCAAAAATGGATTCGAGTTCGATGTCGGTTTGGGATTTGAGCGTAGAAGCCAGAAGCTGTGGGGTTGACATTCGCGGGGAGCAGGCCGAGCGGTTGAAAAAGCTCGGCTCGGTGAATTTTCAAGAGTTTAGCCTAGATTCTCACAAATATCGGTCACGTCGGCTCCTCGCCGAGAAGTCCGGCCATTCAATCTGGCGTTAACCCCAACCCAAATCCTAAACTCGTGATTCTCAAAAATGCTCCTCCTTCCTTTAAACTCATCTCTTACGCCACCATCCTCGATCAAAGTCTCGCCGTTATTCTGAAGATTGCAAGAATAACAAGGGGGTGATGCATGTATGTCAATTTGATGATGATTCAAATATTTTGAATTGAAATTTTAGTTAGGTATTGAATTTGATATTTAATTTTAGTATTTGAGTTAAATCAATTAGGTTTTGATTTTGTTATTTCAATTAGATGTTTTTTTTATTCAATTAGGCTTTAATTTTGGAATTTGAGTTATGATTTCAACTAGTTTTTGATTTTAGGATTTCAATTTGGTTTCTTTGGTTCAGTTGTTTCAATTAAATATTAATTTGGTTTATTTTTTTAAAAAAAATTATCGAGCCGAACAAGTTTGAATGTGTTCGGCTCAAACCATCGAACCCGAATCAAAATTATAAGTTTAATATTATGGAGAACACACTCAAATAACTTCGTGTAATATTTCATATAAAGTCTAGGATCCCACATATTGTGTATTTATGAGATTTCATTGAGTACTTAACATTTTATCATATGCTGCACAGGCGACGAGTTCAGACAAAGGGTGCCAGACTTTTTGGACCATCCTTTAGTCCAGGATTAACACATGATGAGGTGGATGAAGACGTTGATCTGCAAATAAATTTAATGGCATTGCATGAAAAATCACAATACCATACGAAGCTGATGCGTGGGATTACTCTGCATAAAAGTAATACCATGGAATACTATATAGTGGTTTTACAGACAGACAACCAGTCAATAACACATAAAAAATTCATACTATATAATCAAAAAGTTAAAACCGAATTGGAGTAAAATTAGGCAAAAAATATGGAAAATATATTGTGCATGCTATAATTATAGGGCGTGTGAACAATTAATGCACGTGGGAGGCTTTTTCTTCTTGAAAATGAAAAACAAACAATTCCTCAAATACCAAAAGAAAGTGAAGCATGGTATTAGTTAGTATAAAAGTAATACCATTGAAAATTAGACTCTGGTATTACAGACATAATACTAAATCAAAACACAAATACGGTAACAAAATAGAATGAAACTTAACTGAAGCGAGAAAGTTATTTTGGAGATTTGATGATTTGAGTTATTAAGCACTACACCTAGTTTTAGAAATTGAGAAAAATAATGCACGATGATGAATAATTAGAGAAAAATAATGAAGTGGTTTACAAATTGGATTATAGATAAATAAAATCATAATATAAATTAAACTAAAAAGAAGGAAAATAAAAGAATGAATGAAAAAAGGAAACAAAATTCAAAATTATAAAAAAAAAGGCTAAAAATTCTGGAATTAATTGTGTATGCTACAATTATGGGCGTGGGGGATCTTTTACTCAAAAATACTAAAAAACCAATCCCTGAAAATACCCTTATTCAATTTTGGCCATTGGATCAAATTCAATGACAAAGACCTTAATAAATACCTAGTAAACATCTAATTGTAAGTCTTCTAGAAAAAACTCACTAACTATACTAGAAGGAAAACTATTTCTTTTTAATGTCTCATTTTGAAAACATATCTTTATCTGTCAAGATACTCCCTATGACCCTATCCATATATATATTGTAATTGGTCAAGTATTTTGGGACATGTTATGTGCATCGTGGAATTTCATATATACAGCTCTAATGTGGTTCTTTAGGTTAAAAAAAGGCGCTTAGCAGTTTTTGTTCATCCTGGAATTTCATATAATACAAGTATACAACTCTAATGTGGAATTTCATATATACAACTCTAATGTGGTTCTTACATTATTGGTTAATGCATTACTCTGGAATTTAATTTAGAAGCTAATGATGGAAGACGATTATGTTAGTAAAATATCAGACCGGAAAAAAAATCTATATGTACATACGAATACAATTCGGTCATTTATAATCAAAAGTGCATGAGGAAAGTGGCAGAGCGTTGGTGGGAAAATTCGTGTGAGTTACGAGTTTCTTACAAGTATAAAATGTAATTTTAAAGAAATACGGGATCGGAAATACCACGAGTAAGCGGAACCCGAGTGTTAAGCAGGGGGACTGTGCGAGGAGTTGGTTGGTTTATGCTTTTGAGATTCGTGTCATCATGCGAATGGAATCTCACCAGCTGGGAGAGGCGGATCCAGTAGAAACATGTCGTGGAATTTCAGTCCAGATGTCCTTGCATCGGCAGTGAGTGTATTATAGAAGCCTTTCCATCCCAGTCTCGCCGGCCGGCATTGAAATGGTTGTCAGGTTACTGACGAATGCATTACGATTCACTAGAACATACATAGGGCCGGATCATTGGAATAAGGATAAACACTCACGATGACCATCGAGGCGGGGGAATCTAGTCAATTAGATCCTTTCGGTCGTTTCGAGCGGTTCGGCCTGGATTTCGCAGGCCGGACCAGGTTGTTGTCGCGGAGGTTGCACGGTGTTGGACTATGAGTCCATTGCCTTGTTTTAATGATGACTTAAACATTGATTTACTATCAACATATGTGCTTAAGTGATTTATTTCATAGGTATGTTAGAAAGGTCTTTGTCGGGGCCTTGAGAGATTGACATTGATATCAAACAAGCACAATATCAGGCATTTGAACACAATGAAGAAATGTCATGAGCTTCAAGGTGATTTTGCAATGTAAAATATGAGTATGGTGGGGTAGGCGGTCGGCCAGGCTAGAGCGCGAAGTGAAGAATGGCGATGAAAGAAGAAGATCGTCCATCTACCGGTCGTAAGAAAGGACCAAGAAAGAAAAAGTTGGAAGAATCAAGAGATCGGGAGGACAGGTCTTGGATGCAAGCCGAATATTAGGTAAAAGTTATGGATTGAATCTTACTTTACTTCTTTCCTTGATCTTGATTAAAGTGCCCATTTAGGAGATATTTTTCAAATCATTGCGGCTAAAGATGTGACTTGGTTTGGATGTTTTTAAGGTGTTTGTCGAAGTGTTTGAGTCTTGTGTATGAGCTTTGGGTTTTAAATTCATTTTATTAAGGTTTGAAAAAACTTAGCGCTTTTTTGAATACGTCAAGAATCGGAGTTATAACGGCGGGAAATGTGATTTTTAAGTTTCGCTTAAAAAACTTCTTTCATTGAGACCCCCATGAGGACCACCATTGGGGGTCTCAATCGTCTCAAATGGAGGAGGTCTCGATGACCTGAAATTATTTTCTTTGTTTTCTCTGTTTAGACCCGATTGAGACTGGCCTCTCGGTAGAGGATGCCGATGGGTGTCAAAAATAGCCGTTTGTCGTTTTGGCTCCGTTTTCTGCTTTAGTGCCAGGTCTTTAGTGTAGAGTCTTAGGTAGGTCTTCGTGGGTCTCGATGGAGGTCTCGATGACTGAGGTATTCCTAACATTTTTCTGTTCCCCAGACCCGTTGGAGACTAGTATACCGATGAGAGAGGTCTCGATAGATAATAAAAAATGGCCCGTTTTTGTCGTTTAACTCCATTTCTCACCGCTTTAAATACCAAATCTTCCAAATGTAATAACCCGTCACGTTTAAAAAGAAATTGATTTTGGGTCGGTGGGATGGTGTGAGTAGTTTTGGGTGATGATATGACCCCATTAAAATTGCAGGCAGTGCACATTTATAATTTAAGAAGTTTTTGCTATGGGAAAATTTATCTTTGGAATGGGGTTCATTGAGATTTAAATCACGATAAGCGGAGAAAGTGCTTGAGAAACCGAAGCGGGACTTAGAGTTTTTAAATATCTAACCGTGCATATCTTCCACATCGTCATAATCAAACGCCGTCATCTTCTTTTTCACTCTTTTGACGAAATTAAGCCCATCTAGATTTAAGTATAACCATTTCTCTTATATAATAGATTGTCATTTCGAACTCAAGATCGTTTGTAGAATAATGGATTCTCCCGCGTCGTTCTCTTGGGGTTAAGGTAAGGTTTCAGGCTGGGGGGGATGTTTCTTGGAATTTTGACATGGATTGACTTTAGTTGACTTTTCCATAATTCAATTTTATGATGAATCTTGAATTGGTTATGGGTTACGTAGCGTGCTCTCGTGATTAATTAGGTGATTTAGAATTGGATTGAGGATGTTAAAGTGGGTTGACTTTAGGTTTTCCGTTGACTTTTTAGGTTGATATTTTTCTAAGACTTTAATTGTGTGGGGCTATTGTTTGGGACCTTGTTGTTGTGATGTTAGGTGGTGATTTGGAGGTGATTGAAAGGCGGGTTGAGTTGAAAAGTCAATGCAATTCGAGTTGATTTATAGTGTTGATATTTGGAGTATGGGTTGTTGGTGTGGACTGGTGTGAATGACATGTTGGGTTGTGGCTGATGAGGTAGGATGGGTGCTGGCGGGGAGATCGGTCAGGATTGTATCCGATGGGATTATAATTCGATAGTTTATCTAGATCATGTTAATTTGTTTAGAATGGATTCCCCAGGGATTGGTTATGTATCTTCTAGAAATCGGTATGGTGGTGGGTCTTGGTTGTAGTTTTGGGTGTTTGTTTGGCGTTGATCACGAAGAGGCAATTACCGTGGTGTGTTCGCGGAGGTTTTTTTTGTGTGGCTAGCGGAGGTGAGTACTTATCTCACGGGTGTTACTTACATATTCATTATAAAATTATTGAACATGTTATTGTGTTATGATTACGTGAAATGACATACAAATAATTCTTATGTAGTTTATGTAGGAATTATAATGCAGTAGGCGTTGAAGATGCTTGAGGTAAATAATCACTTGAACTCGACTTATAATTTTAGGTTTGCAGCCTTGTCGGCGATTGTGATTGACTTTACGTTGTGAGATGTTTTTGGTGTGTGCTTGGATGTTGTTTGGGGGAGTAGAGTGGCTGGTTATTTGAGGGTGTTAGTTAGGTATGTGTAAGCTTTGGCCGACTTGATGTCGAGGTTGGCATGTGGGATGATTGTGGGTTAGTGTCTCCTTCCTTACACCGGGATATGTGGCGATGTTGGCCTTGTCGCTTTTGTGTAAGTGCGGTGTGCCTTATGCTTTAGTGTATGAGTCTGCGTGTCGCTTTATCTTTGTGGTATCGGTCGCGGTGTGCATAACTTTGTGTATAAAGTGCGGTTTGGCCTTATCTTTAGCGGTATAAATCTTGAGGGTGATTATTGATTAGTCCATTCCTAGCGAGGTAAACCCAGTTGAGCATATATGCGCATTAGGGGGATTAGTATCTTGAGTGGGGATGTGAGGGAATGGGAGGTTTGACTGGGTTTGGTCGTTGGGTCATGGTTTCTTTTTGCGGGTGGTAGCTGCAGAGCCTTCTATTATATCTTCATGTATTATGTCGAGACTTCTATTGGGAATCATGTTGTATGACCTTTTAGGTAGTCACAGATTGTATTTGACATTAATATTTGGTATTATATTATTGATTATTTCGTTCCGTGTGGTAAGTTCGCTACGTGTTAAGTTTCACTAAGCTTAGCGAGCACACCCCTTTCGCGTTAAGATGACATTTCATTTTTGCGGGGTTAATGACGTGATTGAGGACAATTTGAGAGTTTTAAGTTTCAGGATGGCTGGGTGGGCGTCGGGGTGGCGGGAGGATCCTGCGTCCCGATTTTGATGTGTTGTCAACTAGTTTCCAGTGTTGTATTTTACTTTTATAAACTTTAGCCTTGTCGGTACATTGTCATTTGTATTAAAATCTGATGCCTCTCTTTTTAGCCTTGCCGGCATTACTGTTTAATTGGAGATGTTTATGTAAGGTGATTGGTTAGATAATACTTCTGGTTGTGAGTTTTTGGCGTGATTATTTTTGAAGTATTATGTGTAATCTTGTTTTTGAAGGAAAGCGAGTAGTTTTTGGCGGGTAGTCCGCGCCGGTTTAGTGATTGGTGTTCAGTTATGTAAGCTCGCTTTCAGGCGGCCGACTGAGGCGGAGTCGTACATAAACTTCTTCCCAGCTTTTCCCAAATAATTCTAAATATTACATACTCATTTCTCATCTTTAAAACACAAAATCTCTTAATTGTGATTTATCAAAGAGAGTAGGTTTGGTTTGTGCTAAACTTTGAAATGAAAATGGGAAACTAAGAGCATTCAAGGTGTTTGCAGGTGATGCTCGAATGGGAGTTGAAACTGAGAGTCTTATCTCTGCTGACAGAGGTTGAACAAGATTCAATGTATTATCTACTCAATGTAAGGGATTATAAATTAATGCCAAAATTGTAATCTATTGTAGCTCGTTGAGGGGCATTTAGTTGGGATAAAACAATGATCTTTATTATCAAAGAGATGTCACGTTAAAGTTAGATTTGTTCTTCATGCCCCTAGAGGCTTGAGGGTCAGGGTGTTGTGTAGGGCTTTGCTCAGGCTGAGATCAGGGTGGTTGCTTGGCGGTGTTGAGATGATTGTAAAGCGTGGGACAGGAGTTGGCTGGGGTGGGGTTGCGTCTCCGACTTGATTAGGTTAATCACAGGTTGGGAGGCTTGGGAGTTCCTACTTGAGAGTTAGGAGTTGAAATCTTTGGGGTGGTTATTTTGTTCTTGATGGTGTATTGCGATAGGTATGAGTTAGAGTTGTAGGTTGATTTGGGCTTGTTTAACATTTTTGAAGAGCGTCATCTGATGAATTCTAGTGAAAGCCTAGGTGAGAGAGCCTTGGTGGGGATGTAGATTGGCGAACCTTGTGAGAAATGCGTGTCGAGTTGCATCTTAACCGCATAACATTGCATGTTGTATTACTACACAATTACTAGAATTGATTATATGCTAATTTATACGCTTATTAGATATCGGCATATAATTAGTGTGTGTTAAATTGATATGCCAAGTTTTAATCGAGGCTAAAATAGAATATCTATGTTGATGCTTAATTCAATATTCATGATTAGGATAGTTTGATTTGATCGATGAACTTAATTGTTATATTCGCTGCCCGATCAAATCATAATTAAACTTGCTATCAAAGAATATCTTAAACTCACCTAAGGATATCTATGTATTGAATTAATGGTATGTTTAATGGGTGCTAAGTTGATCGATGGCCATGAATGGACTTAATCATTATTATGCATGAATAGGCTTAATGTTAATATTGATCCAAAATGAGTTTTAGATGTTTTTGTGCACATAATGATTGCTAGATCGTTTTATTGTTTCATCTTTTTATCTAGAGGATGCATTTGGGGGTGTTAATGCTACTTTAAGCCTTGTTCGTTTGTTTCATTAAATCGTAATGCGGTGGCTGAATTAAAATTTGTATAAGTCGAAAAGGTGGGCAGACATCTTTGAAGATCATATTCACCCCCTAAGGGCGTCATATAAACAAGTGGTATCAGAAGGCGGGTCTCACCCGTTTGGGTCTGACGGCACCGTGAAGTGGATTCACAGCATGTAATGACCAGAGTAATGCGTGTTGCCTGGCATGATTATATATTTCAATTTGATGTTGGGTCGTGTTTTAGATTGAATTGTGATGTGTTGCATGTGTTGACATGTTTTGTGCTTTGGCATGTGCACAGTTCACACCCAGCATCTTAGTAGTTATATGCTTGGTTGTGGTTAAAATTATGCTTGACCCTTTAGTCGGCCATACTGAGTTAAGATCATTAACAACTTTGTATACGGAGTCACCAAGCGATGGATACAATAACAACATACCTGTGACATTCTGTCAAAATAAAACCTGTTTCGTAGGTGATTGTTCGACGGTGCATCGGCAGGCCAACTTGGCGGGCACCGTCCCAAAATACATCATAAGGAAAGTATGACAACGGGCTTCGTCAATATAATACAACCCCACCGGGGTCTCAAATACAAATTTTCAACAAAAATAGTGATGAGGACTTCCTATGCCACCCTTTCGCTTTATGTCTCACGGCTAAATAAAACCGCTCCTCAAATACCTCAGCGATCACTCCTGGGGGCACGGGCGGGGGAATGGGGAGTCATTTGTGGTGGGGTGGATGCAGGTATCGCAGTTTGAAGGGTCTCGTATATATTTCGGGGCCGATATATATATATATATACAATTATTAACCAAATTACATAATGAATCTTGTCAAAAATCACGAGAAGATAATACACATGAGCCTACAACCATGAATAACACATATTCATTTAATGAAACAGTCCTAACACACAAAGTCATCAAATGAGGAATCCACCTCCAAATAATACACATATAGAGAATCAGCCTCCAAATAATACATATGAGAATCCGCCTCCAAATAATACACATATGAGAATCCATAAATGTCGGTTGAGGTGTAAAATCATAAGACTGAGGCCTCAGTATTGCGGCATCACCTTGAACCTCCCGAATCACGGGGCAACCCTCACGATATGCACACGCGCCAAACCTCGATTCGGGGTCACCGCTTATCCGCAAATAACACATAAGCAATCAAGCAGCGTCGCACCTGACCACACACTCACAGCACACAGCCACACACCTTACAGCCACACACACAATAGCAATGATGCAAA
>JADFUC010001369.1:0-84654 GCA_019722365.1 Lithospermum erythrorhizon | reverse complement strand
CTCAGGCGTACTTCGTTCAGTTACGTATTGCTGTAGGACCTGCGATCTTACAGTTGGTAAGTAATACATGACTGTAAGATTAGCCTCTTCACGTTGAGAGGTAGACACAGCATAATTTTGTGTCTGTTCAATTTTATAATTTAAATTTTTATCATTCTTATTGATTACTTGAAATTCCGAGAGAGATTTAGGGTCTTAAATTCTAACACGTGTTATCTCTTTATTTATATCGCGGACATACTATCAAAATGTTGTCCTTGGCTTAGAGTACCTAAGACAACCGATGTACACTCCCTCTGTTCACATGATGAGGCTGTTAGACTACTACAATGCATATTATTTGAAAAAAGATTTAAACATGTTGAAAAAAAAAAATTGTAGTGTAATGGGGTTGTTGAATAATTTGAAAAAGTGATGTGGATTAAATTGGGGGAAGAAAATTAGGCATTGAATGTGATGGTAGTACGACACGGAGACACGTGTGGCCTTGGCCAACGCCAGCAACGCGTCGAGCGCGTGTCCCATACCTTGGCCCAGGCGCGGCAGCGTGGTGCGCGTTGCGCGAGAGGAAGATAAGGTAAGCGACCACGTGTCGCGTTTTGATTGGTAGTTCGATTACTAGAGTTTTTTATCCATCACCGATTATTCGGATCAATTGTTGATAACAAATTTTTTTTTTTTTAAATTTTTTACCAAAATTCATCATTTTTTCTCTATAAATAGAGATGCTCTGAATTCAATTTGGATATAAAAAAAATCACCTTTTTCAATATAATTATTATAAATTATCTTTTTTCAAAAAAAATCACCTCTATAAGAGTCTTATTATGTGTGTTAATAGTCTGGAGGAATTGTAGTGTGGATCGATTACATTGTACCGTGTGGTTATTGGTATTTCATTAGTTGTACCGCGTGATTTGCTTATTGTACTACATTTGACTATTTGTAACTTTTCTTTGTTTTAATAGTTATTATTTTCAATTCTTGTGTTTCTTATTTTATAAAAAATTAATTAAAAATATGAGATAAAAAATTATTTAAATAAATATTTATATAATTTTCGTTTAAAAATCAAAATAATTTATTAACTTGTTAATTATTCTTATTTAATTAAATGATAATTTTATAATTATTTAATCATAAAAAATATAAGTAAATAAGAATATTAGATAAAAGTGGTGGGGTAGGGTGTTGAATTTTATTAAACAACAACATTGTAGTGTGTAAAATTTGAGTGGGTGTTGAATTATTATGTGGAATAGAGAGAGAGAAGATGAAGTGTAGGTGTTGAAAGTGAAAAAAGAGGGTGTTGAATTTGCATTATTGTAGATAGTCTTAGCAGCGGTTGAGTGCTTAGGCCATGCAACAAAACTGAAAAAATGACCCTCCATGGCGAATGGCATAAATGGTTAAGATCCCTTTTCCACTACATTGAAGCTAACGTCAGTTCATCACCTCAAGACATCTGAGGCCACTGGTAGAAGGAACTAGAGACCTTTTTTTTTCAATTAAACCCACTAAGGATGATTTTATTATGAATACTTCGGACAATACATAAGAGTTTTTTGGAATGTAACCCAATACATAAAATAAAAACTTAAAAGAAAACATAAATAATACTAAACCCTAAATGTGAAATTGGGGGTCTCGGCTCAGAAGATGAACCCATACAAATAACGTCTATGTAATCTGCTCCTTATTAAGCTATAATAGCGCAACTTTAACAATCCTGGGCCCTCACGTAATTGTGCAATTTGAACTGGCGTACTCCATTTTTGCACACCTTAAATCTTTGCAATTTGTTCATAATATAATTTGGGCAGTACTATAATAAGGTGTCCTTTACCATGTAAAACCATATTTGTAGTATGTCCCCCTTCATAAAGTCATAATCAACAATGTTAGAACGTTCATTGTACTCATTTATTAAAAGAAAACAAAACTCATAGAACATGATGATTTGTTTTAATGAAATGGGAATATGAAACCATTAATTTATTAGCTGAAACCATCACATCATTACTGTAGGAACATACTCCATATGAGGGAACATCATTTTATCAAGAGTGCAAATTTATCGACTTCATTTACGTCAGATGTTAGCATGAATAAAATTTGAAATAAAGTAAACTTATAATCATCGTCGAAGGATGGTTGTTCACTGTTTACAAGACATAAAATAAAGCAAACTTATATAAAGCCTTGCTTAAGTGCTTTCATTTAATGTTGATCTCACTGGAACATATAATCATCGTTGAAGGATTATCAAATTTTGTATGTCTAAGTGAAAACCATGCTAGATATTGAGGATTCCCACATTGTTAGAAAGATATATTTTTTCTTTCAGTATATAAAAAAACAAAACAAACCTTGGTAGTAAATCATTCAGATGGCAAGTCATGAAAATGATGTATACAGGACTAAATTTTTGGGCCATTTTAATTTAAGTACAGAGTAGGGATATTGGATAAGCTCGTGTGGTTATTTTAGTATGCCTTTATCTAGGAAGTGGTTAAAGTGATTTGATAGTTTGTAGTATTTATAGGACGTCTATTGTAACTATGTATGTACATTATTCAATATAGAAGGAACTGCTCACATCATGAAAGGGTGAAAGTGATTTAATAATTGCTATTGTTTACTAAGTATGCTTTAGATTCAACTTGTAATTGTCAGTAGGGTTCTCTTCCTACCGACCTCTCTATGGCCACATCGACTTCTCCTACACTCAGTCTCTCTGCAATAGCTCCATCACCACAACTACCCACCAAGACTATGGCTCTTCTGCGCGCACAAATGACTACGAGTTCCTACATCCTACGGCCTAAATATGTCCCCCCCAGATTCCCATTGTCCAGCTATGCATATGATCTCAGATATATATGTCTACCCCTACCTTTTTCCACCATGATTCCTACGTGTCCTCCTACCCACTTAATTACATCTATATACTTTTTCTCACCATACCTACTACACGCCCGATGTTCCTAAAACAAAGGCTTCTGGAGCTACTTTCGGCCATTGCCCGTCAACTTTATCTCTGCCAGAGAACATGCGCAATCATCGTCATTGGCAAACTCAAATCGAACCTATTCTCCGTGGTCAGGAATTATACGGTTACGTCGATGGCACCCTCCCCTGTCCTCCATCTCACTTTATCACTCCTACAGGCGAGACGCTCCCGAATCCAGCCCATGATTTATGGATTCATCAAGATCAATTAATTCTTAGTTTGTTGAGTACCAAATATACTCGAAGACACACTTCCTGCTTTTGCTGTTAGTAAACGCACATCACGTGAAGTGTGGCTTGCTCTCCATACCCCTCTCGCTAATCCTTCATTTTCCAGTCACGTATGCCTTACTGAGCAGCTGATTAGTCTCAAGCAACAAAATGAACCAATTGCCACCTTCCTCAAGAAAGCTAAGGGTATTTATGATGCATTTGTCTCTATTGGAAAGCAACCTTCCCACGAGGTTTCTTCTCTACATACTCCGGGGGTTGCGAGATGAGTTTCGTGATCTTAAAGCATTCATATATGAGTAAATTGGCTCTCAAATTATATTTGAGGAGCTTATTTATCTTAAACTTGCATGGTTTAATCGATGGTGATGCTAAGGATCTTCATTGGTGTCCACTCAGGGTTTATTGCCCACGCCTCCCCCTATTGCTCATTATGCTCAATATGATCCTCCCAACTATTCTAGAGACAGGGGACGTTACTCTCGAGGCCGGTTTCACAGGGGCATAGGGATTATCATGCTCCGATTCCTCGAACGAGTGCTATATTTATGATTCTCGTGCACTTGGCAATAGCGCCATCATCGCTCGTGGTCCATGAAGCTCAACTGCTTTGCTCCCTGCATACTCGGTCCCGCCTCGGCGGGAGTTCGCATGATTATGTTTATAATAGCACCACCTGCTTGACTACAGTGCCTTTATGTCATATCTCGCGTAGATTGAGATACCAGTGCATCTCATCACATCACCCCAGACTTGGCCTCGCCGGAATCACGAGTCTACTGTGGTTACGATCGCTTTACATGACAGAATTAGCAGCGTCGGCCTCTTCTCTACGGGGAACAAGTGATCATGGCTTATATCGCTTCTATTCGAGTCCTGAACGTCCCTGTCCCAGTGATTATGCATGTATTTCTAATAATGTGTCTTGCCAATGTGGCACCATAGGTTAGGTCATCCTCATGATATAACTATGCGTAGTGTTTCTCGTCAGTTTCCATTAAGTTCTTCATTTCAGTCGAGTCAATCCTGTAAGTCGTGCCCTATGGGAAAATTGTCCATAATTTCTTTACCTTTAAGCAATAAATGAAGCACGTAGCCACTTGAATTAATATTTTCTTATTTATGGGGACCTGCTCCTACTTTGTCTACTGTTGGCTATCATTACTTTATTATCTTTGTTGATGATTTTTCGCGGTTTATTTGGTTCTATCCTTTAGTATATAAATCTGATGCAATTGATGTATTTAAACAGTTTCAGTCTCTTGTTGAACATCAATTTGACTTAAAAATAAAATTTCTCCAAACAGATTGGGGTGGGGAGTTTTGATCTTGTCATAAGTTCTTTCAAGCACTTGAGGACGTCAGTCACCGTGCCCAGCGCACCCATGAACAAATGGGATGGGTTGAGAGACGACATCGTCACGTTGTTGATATGGGGTTGACCACCTTTATCACCGTACTTTCGCTTTGAACATGTCGTTTGTCACTATGCTTTTTGACACGTGCATTTTTCCTTTAAATGGAGTTTGCCTACTCGATGAAATCGAGGATGTGTGCATTTGCTTGAATTATTGTTCGCTTGATCGCCCAGTTACTAGTTCCTCGGGGAGTTTCGGTTTTCTTTGCTATCCTATTCGATCACATAATGTGCATAAATGTACTTTTACATTCGACTCAAGCATTTTTTTTGGGTATAGTCCCCACCATAATGGATACCGTTGCATGGATTTGGCATCAAAAAGAGTGTACATTAATAAATTTGCTAAATTCTTTGAAAATGATTTTTCATTTACTCAATCTAAATACACATTAATAAATGAACACGAAGGTTACGATTGAGTTGAATTATTCGGTTTGGGAAATAGTTCTATTGAGGAGTTCGGCTCGAGCGTCAAACATAGACTCGAACATTTTAAAATTGATATTAGAGCGAACCGACCGAGCAGTTCGAAAAAGCTTCGGCTCGATTTTGGGTTATGACCCAAATAAATAAACCTCCCGTAGCGAACCCGCCCAATCCACTTTAAGGTTAGTCCATTATCCACAACCACTTAAGCCCAAAACTTATTAAACCAGCCCGGCCTCCCCCGACATGTGGCTTGAGAACTACAGTAGCCTGAAGCCATTTCACATTTTAAATCGATCATCCCATAACCCCGGTAGTAAAAAAAACACTATTTGGGTGTGTATATTGAATCTCCACCTTGCTTGGCCCTAAAACTTAAACACGTATTTTTAGAATTTGTTGTTTTTAATCCGTAATTCATGAATTCAACTCAATTTTGACAACAAGAATAACAAGGGGATAATGCATGTATATTGATTCGATATTTAGATAGATTTAAATGTCTGGAATTCAGATTTCATTTAGTTATTAAATTTGATATTCTGATTTTAGTGTTTGAGTCAAGATTTCAATTAGCTTTTGATTTTTTATTTCAATTTAATGTTTTTTGGTTCAATTGTTCAATTTGATATTTTTTTTTTGTTCCATTAGGCTTTAATTTTAGGATTTGAGTAAGGATTTTAATTGGGTTTTGATTTTAGGATATCAATTTGAGTTTTTTGGTTCAATTGTTTTAACTAAATATTATTTTGGTTAAATTTTTTTTAATATACCGGCGAACACGTTCGAGCGTGTTCGACTTGAACTGTCGAACCGAACTCGAACCTCAATCCAAGAGTTAGACCATTTCGAACCGAGCCGAACTGAAGTTTGAATAGAGTCGAGCCAGAAACTCGAACACCAGTATTTGGAGTTCGGTAGAGATTCCGGGCGCCACAGCTCCCACATGTGCATCTTCTAGTTTTAATTATGCATCCTCATCTGTGCCATATGTGAGTACTTCGGTCATTCCTTCTCCGGACAACCCTGTTTTGCCTCGGACTATTTCTAACTTGACTGCTTTCCCTGCGGTGACATCAAGCCACGCCCCCTCATGGTCCCTCTTTTTGTGCCAACAAACTCTGGCGGTTGATATTAGGCTATCTCCCTCCTCCTCCCGCGCGCCTACGCGACCCGATATTCCCATTATAACTCCTCTATTTGTCTTTGTATTTCTCCTTGTCCGTCAAACGCTACGTCTCCTAACTTTCCCCCAAATCGGCCTTTGTGACATAGACCATATCGAAACCTTCGCCCAAAAGCTCCACTTGACCGCATGCTTACACATACTAGTTTGGAGCATGAACCGCTTACTTCTCTCGAGCCAGAAACAACCGGCCTACGGCACTAGCATGGGCGAAAGAGATCGATATCGGTGATTAGCGAATACATGATCCCTTTGTTCCTCCTCATCCGTCCATGAATATTGTTGGGTGTCAATGGATTTTTAGGTTAAAACGGGACTCGAATGGTAATGTTTCTCGTCGGCCAGCTGCTGATGATATTGAGTAATCATCGGTGGAAGGTATCGACTTTAATGAAACTTTTGATCGGTCATAAAAGCGCCACCATTCCTACTATTTTATACATTCTTTGTTTTCATTTAAATGGCCTATCCGAGTCAACTTGACATACATAAAAATGAGGCAGTTTATATGGTCCGACCTCCGGGCTTTTGTAGATGAGCATCATCCTCACTATTTAATGTGTAAATTAAATAAATTAAACTTTATGGTTTTGAAGCCGGGCCACGGATGCCTTTAGTTTCACTTGTCTTTAGGAGTTTCTTCTTCTTACTTACGGGTTTTACAGGTCATAGTAAGATACCTCTTTTTGTTTTGTGTTTCTCGTGTAGGTACTCGGTGGTGATGTTGGTGTATGTTGACTACATTTTTGTCACTGGTAAGAGACCTTCAGTCGTGACTTCTTTTATTGAGGCTCTTAATTCCCGGTTTGTCACTCGTGATCTTGACGAGCTCAGTTTCTTTTTGGGAGTCGAGGTTATTACACAATCTAATGGAAGTCTTCTCCTCTCAGAAGCGTGCCATGATTGATCTTTTTGTGGCGAACATGTTGCATTGCCAGTAGCTTCCTGTATGTCGACTTACCGGTGATGATACTGAGTAGGTGCGGGATACTTCCACCGACCCTCACAGATCGCACTACATCGTCCAGGCGGTTTGTCGATCGAGTGTGTGTCGGCCACATGCATGCTTAACTATGGAACACTTTGTGCTAGTAAAGAGAATCATCCATTATGTCAAGTATACTCTTGAACTCGGTCTTGTTATCACTCCGTCTCCACGACTTCCTTATCCGAGGCTTTCGGTGATGCGATTAAGAGTGCAGGTCGGTTACAGAGCAGGGAGGTCCACTAAAAAACGGTTATGCTTAGTTTATAAAGGTTCTAATCTTGTGTCACAGCGATCGAAAAACGGTAGCGGTCTTCTCACCCGGGTAATCGATTATGAGCTCTTTACCCGGTACTCGGTAGAGACTTAACGCTTGTTTTGTTCTTGTTTGAGCTCGGCTCCTCTTTCTAAACCCTCTATACTTTGGTGTAATAACTTAGTGCGACTTACTTATCAGCCCATCCCGTGTTTCATCCTCGTACTAAGCACATAGAGATTGATTTTCACTTTGTTCAGTAAAAGGTGGCTCGTAAGGAACTTCAAGTTCAATTCATCTCTACTAAGGATCAAATTGATGATATACTTACTAGCATCTAGGGAAGTGGTTAAAGTGATCTGATTGTTTGTGGCATTTGTAGGATGTCTGTTGTAACTACCATAGAATATCATGTATGTACATTACTTAATATATAGAGCTGCTCACACCATGAAAGGGTGAGGCGATTTGATAACTTCTATTGTTTACTAAATATCTTAACTTCTATTATTCAAATGCTAATAAAGAATGAAATTAAGATATTTCTCACCAAATAAACCAATGATTTGTAGGTAGCAAATCCAAAATCCAAATTAGATCTTAACCTTTCCACTCCGGCAACCATTTTAAGAACAAGTACCAATTCTTTTAAAAAAAAGCACTGAAAATGTAATCTTTTATTTAATAAACCAGATTCTGGCCGAGATTTCAAGATTTCTGAGTTTAAGACACGTGTTTTTAAATATTTTAATATTTGCCTAATGACTCGTTCGATCATACATGTTTCAAAACGTTCACCGTTCAATCACACATGTTTCAAAATGACCCATTCGATCACACATGTTTCAAAAATTGTCTCACTTGATCATTCCGTCAACTTTTTCATTAGTTTACTAACATCAAGACCATAAGCCTCTCATGTGCCATTTGTAAGGGGCTAATTTAGTAATTTCATAATCAAAAAGGAAAAATAATCATTTTATTTTATTTGCCATTAGCTTATTACACTGCATAATGAAGTTCAATATATGAAGTGAGTAATAATTAACCAACTTTTACTATTTCTAACATATAGATTTACAGAACTCGTCTAATATATTTTCTCTAAAAAAAATGGATCATAAACAAACAATAACGATTAAAGAAATTAAAAATATGATTGAAAAAATAGGGGGATAAAAAATTAATTCATTTTGTTTCAATTATGTTACTGATTCAAACCCATTTACTTGGAAATACGGCCAAAATAGATTGTGCTGATTAGTATTGCAGCGTTGTTTGTGGAAGAACAAATTGATGTATTTGGGTGGTTTGGTCTTGTTTGAAGGTTGGATTAGTTGTTGGAGGTGCAGATTATGATGTTGAAGATGTTGTTGAAGGTGATTGTTCCATTAGAAGAGAATAGAATATGACTAAATTATCCGGGTGGGTTACCATTTAGGGGCAATGGTGATTGAGGACTTGGGTGGTGGTGAATGTGATAGTGTTTTGGTGGTGGTAGGTGGGGTTGGTGATGCGGGTCGAGAGTGTTGATGGTAGTTGGTGAAGGTGAATGTGAAGATAGGGTTGGGGTCGTGATGGCGGGTTATGAAACTACGAGGGTGGGGTAGGGGTAGGGGTAGGGGGGTGTGGGGTGGGGTTACTTTATTTTTATTTTTATTTTTTATTTTTAATCAATGTCTAAGTTTTGAAAAGAGCCACACAATTATATCTAAGCATGAAAAGAGCAATACAACTATAATTATTCACGAAAAGAGCCCTACGACTATGTTTATTCAAGAGTAAAATTATCAAATTACCCTTGTAAAATTAATAAAAAAATAATAATTTGCTTGAAAGTTAGCGATTGCACTAAGCGAAAGCGAGAATGAGCAGCGAGGCGAGACAAATTTTGAAACATGTGTGATCGAATAGGTCATGTTGAAATATGTGTGATTGAATGGTTAACGTTTTGAAACATGTACGATCGAGCAGACCCGTGATAGCCGCTTTTAGTGGGGAATGCTAGCGTGGATTCGGTTTGGGGGTTTTTGACTTTATTTTTCAAACCGACCCGGACATAGTAGGTTTTTAAAAGTAAAATCATAACCGACTTATTCAATATCTAAACCATACGGTTTGGCTTTACTTGATTTTGTGGTTTGGCCGGTTTAGTTTGGGCGGGTTTTAAATGCTTAAATTATTGAGTATGTATCAAAAATATGTTATAAAATTCACTAATTAGCAGAAAATCAATATTGATTCTTTAAGATCTAAAGAAAATCACCACAAATATTGTTTAATTCTTCCATCCAATAGTAATAACAAAAAAAAATTAAAAATTCAATAGTGAAAATAAATCGAGCGACGCTCTAATATTAAAAATAAATAAGAATCTATGAAGTAGTATTGTAGTACAAAAATACTAATAATCTACTTAATATCGATCTTAGTGGAGGACCAATGATGCGGCCCAATATACTTATGTATGATTAGATTTTAGCTTTATATTATTTATTGTTATTTAATTATTATTTTTCATTTTTAATTATTTTATTATATTTATTTTATGTATTTTTTCTTATTTAGTTACAATGGTTGATCGGTTCGGTTTTTGACGGTTTATTAAATTGGCAAACCAAAACCAAACCAAGTAATAATTTAAAAAATCAAAACCAAAACCGAATTAAATATTTTTAAATCTATCATATCGGTGTGGATTAAATTGGTTCGGGGATTAGAGCCCTAGCTTTAATATATAGAAAACAAGCACAAGGCTAAGTTAGTTTCCCTTGGTCAAGCCAGATCTCACAAATTACCGTGAAGACCTTTAATTCAATGGTTATTGTATCTAGGCTGCTCTCAACGATTCCTACAGAATATCAACTTCGTTGAATTCTAAAACCTATTTCTAATTATATCTAATGAGTTTCACTGTAGTGGAGAACAACAGCAGAAGTACCTGTGTGAACATTTTTTTGAAACCTCCAAAGAATAGACTTGTACGAGCTTCATGTAAAAATATTTAGTGCAGTCGAGTCACTTTTCTTCAAGATTCCCTAGTGTTTTTCTTCTTCCACTACTATTGTACATTAATTTCGATATAATTATCATTTAACTGAAAGTAAGTCGCCCCAATGGTCT
The DNA here is from genome assembly GCA_019722365.1 of Lithospermum erythrorhizon. Lineage (NCBI taxonomy): Eukaryota > Viridiplantae > Streptophyta > Magnoliopsida > Boraginales > Boraginaceae > Lithospermum > Lithospermum erythrorhizon. Next base: position 74,015 of record JADFUC010001369.1, on the reverse strand, counting down.
CTCAATTATGGTTATAAGCAGAAACAAAGCAATTATCCTTTTCCCAGTGTTAGTACTCCTTGCAGACTAACACGACATAGCAAGACCTTGTAATAAGAAGGGACTTATGCAAAAGTCACAATAAGGATGATGAACAAATCAAATTACATTTATCAACATTGTTTAGACTTCACTATGTGCTCAACTCAATTCACAATATCATAATAGCACACTAACCCAATAAATAAATAAAAAGACATGTCCTGTTTAACAAAAAGCAGAAGAACAATCTCCAATGCGTGGATTGGCACCATTAATACAATGCCACTGACTTAACCGAAAACAGCAATTTACCTCACATGGAATCAGCCACTTATGTCCCAGCAGTGGGCAACGCCGCCATAAACGAGTTATATGAGGATTCAAGATCAAAGTGTAGTTGTCTAGCCTGCTGTTCCGTCAGCTCATCTGCAGCTCTCATCTTTGACATCCTTGAGATCCACTCCTTCATTTTTGTCTTTCCTTCAAAATCAGGAGGTAATATTGTAAGCTTGTTAAGGGAAGCTGAGAGATCTGATAGCAGAGGATGGATTTGATCAACAGCAATCATATTCAGCTTCAAAGAGTCCATGGCTGTAATGAAATTCTGAACACACTCCGCCACAACAGAAGCAGAAGTTGTAGAGGACATTGCTGCAGCAGCTCGATGTTCAACTGTAGCTGGCACCCCAGATGTCACGAGACGATTTAGAGCAGCCGGGCAGTCCATCCTATAAGTATCATGGAATCTCTCAATGCTGGGAACAGTGTCTTTCAAGGATGAGGACAGCGTTTTAAAATGTGCAATCAACTTTTGACATTCTACTTCATACTCAGCTGGCGAAATGATATCCCTAACATATGCCTTCTCAAGCTTCTCAGTTGCTTTTATAATAGCAAAAAGCTCAGCAAAGTTTTCATACATCTCTCTTTCACGCTTGTCATTCCATAGTTTAACCTCCATCAGATTATATATAGAAACAATAGAATAGATGAAAGATACTCAGAAAAAATCCCAAATATAATTTCGGAGAAGAGTACAGGCACGAGGAGAATCGACCCTTTTTACACTGAAATAAAAATAACAAATCCACCCATAAGTCCCAAAACTCAGAACAAGAAGTCAATCAATAACATACCCCTCAGGTTCAACTAGACCAACAGAAGTAAAAACTAAACAGAATTAGAAAAGAAAGGAAAACAAGACCCATTTGATCAATTATAATTGTACCACAGGTAATAAGTGATATGCCTCAGATGGTCACGAGAAAAAGAGACCAGTGTTATCATAAAAAAAATAGTACTCTCCGTATGTTCTCATTCCTCCAAGTGAACATTTTCGATCAAGCTTTTTCTTAGATTATTAAGAATTAACATTCGAGCAACTCAATAATCGCTTGAGTCCTCAGCCTTCTTGCATTGTTTCTAGTTTCAGGACACCCCAATTATCTAGTGTGTAGTGTTCACCTTGAATCTCCTGAGGGAAAGAAGATAGTATACTAACTATTTTTTCTACAAATATTACATTAAGGTAATATATTTATGTTCATAGGGTGTACTAGGAATGGCTAGTAAAACAGATTTGGTATGTATCCTCCTTGAAATGTTCAAAAATAATCCTTGAAGTATACTTTTTGCATAAATGTGTCAATAATCCTTTAAAAAATGATCTTTCTATTTGCAGAGGTATCAACTTCTCCTCTAATTTATTTCCCAAATTAGTTGTTTTCTTGTATTTCCAGTGTTCTCTAAAGAATAATCACCTGGATCGAGGGAATGATCCGGGTCTGGGTATGTGATCGGGGTCGAAATTTGTCAGTTTTCCGACTGCTGTGAGGTGTGGGTATACTCATTGCAATTATGGTGATGGGTGGATTTAAGAGTTGATAACTTAGGTTGATAAAAAACAATGGGATCAAAATAGCTGATATTCAGAATCAGTCCAAGCCTCCAAAGGGAAAGTAAGAAGCTACAATGGGCCACAGCCCATAACAACTTTTTTAACATAATATCCATCACCTTTCTTCCTTCTAAAAACAATTCAAATGAATTGTCAAGGACAAGCGTCTTAATTTACCTCATATCTCTTCTCCCTCCATACAAAGACCACTGATTTCTTTGTAAATGTAATCAAAACCAAGTTTTCATATACAAAGAATTGTTTAGCATTCTTTGCAATGGTTTCTTCAATGAAAGACTGGTTTGTTTTATTTAGTAACTGGGGTGGAAGGGATTGAGAGAAAAGGATAAAGAAAGGGGATGTGGCGGCATAGCAAAGATTTGAAGCCTATTGTATCAAATACCCAAACCATTTACGCTTAGCGTTGTAATGTCAAACAAAAGTGCTACAGTGAATGAAACATTAAATCGACAAGAACTTCTCTCATACCCTTGACATTCCCCTCTCCTTCAATCTCTTATTCCCACTCACTCGCTATCTCCAATAAAAAATATTACAATTCCTCCCAAACCTCGGCCTCAATCTAACTTCATCTTGTCCAGATCCTTACATTCTCACCGTTTCCCTTAAATTCGGTAAACCCTCCCCCCGCCTCAATCACGATGGCCATACTTCATATGGTCAACAATTATAAAGAAAGGAGCTGGAGAATACTTGGTCCATATATTTGAACAAACCCAATAAAATCTACAAGAAATTGAGCAAATCAATTACTAATAAAATTAACACCAAATGAGTAATCTAATTAACGTATAACATAGGTTATCAAATGGTCAAAGCAAATGGTCAAATTAACACATATAACTTTAATATAAATCTAAATCATCATGTTAGTAATAAAATTAAAAATACTAGAATTTGATATATTGTCAAAATATAAAAGTCAACCATAAAAAATGATAACTGGCCAATCTTTTGGGGGGCTATACGAAAATGAGTAATTGAATTGACCAATTACACAATACGTATTTATGATATGTAATTAAACAGAAGTACCTTAATTAGGGTTCAAATGAAGAGTGAAAATTCCTAATAGAATTTTGATTCCTGTAACAATTGAAAAAAAGAAAGGTTCAAACTTTTGATTATACATAATGCAGGTGGAAGACTTAAAGATGCATTCGAGTTTTGGGGCTCACGTTTTCTAGGTCCGAGTCCGTCTCGATCCAATTGAATAGGGATATAAAAGAGGTTTTAGTATTTCGGATTCTTTGAATTTTGATGTTTAACTTCTTAAATTTGATGAAAGTAGTTTCAATGTTACTCTCTTCATTTCTTTTATTAAAGATCATTTAATTTTAGATAAAGTTCAATAAAAGTTTGAATTCGAATATGACGTATGACCTTAAGGTTTTTTTAAGCAGTTGGATATATTTGTCATTTTCAAAATTAGTTAATTGATCTTGTAATTAATTAGAAAAAAGAAATCAATCCCCCAATTTTCTCCTGAGAAATCAGTCCTAATCCATATCCCCTAAACTTTGCTTTCTTCTCTCGTTCACACATCAATCTCCCCAAAAAAGCTTCCAATTCAACACCATCCCCCATTGACCCAAGAATTCAATGTTAATCCCCAAAACACATTTTTTTTTTCTTTTTCTTTTTTGATAGATAAAGATAAAGATAGTCATTACAGCTAATAGAGTTTCAAAGGAAAAACAGAGCTAACAGGGGCTCAAGAAATCTGCAAACTACTATAAACATCTTCAAGCTCCATGATCCACATAAAAAAAGAAATGGAAACACCTACTGAAAATCGTACTAGAGGTTGAAGGACCCAGAAAATTGAGAAAGAATGTCAATAATTTTTGTATTCTTTTTATTCTCATGAATTATCATCATAAAAGTTCAATTTTTGGTATTTTGTTTGATTGAAAATTGAATCTCTACATTCTCTCACTATAAATATATTTTGAAGAAAAAAACTTTCTTTTAGTTAAAATGAGCAATTTGACATCAAAAGTATTTGTTGTGTATGACTATTTTTTGTGTCCATTAGGATGTTGGAGGCAGTAACCATGTCCAAAATATATTTGGGTTATCTGTTAACATCTCATAACCCAAAATCTTTATTTTGTGGGGGTATGGTGGATCGTGTATCTATACATTCAGGAATGTTATTAGTGTTAACCCACTTTTACTTTAGAGTGGGTTACTAACATCAAACATGAGTTGGTTTTGCTATTAAATTATTTGGGTTTTGTTGTGCACAACACAAGGGTATATTTAATTAAGTTTTTTTTTTCTATTTTGTTGTATTTAGTCTCATATGATGTTTGTTATGCATGAATGAGATATCCTTAATGAAAACACAACGTTGGGTTATGCGGTGTATCAATATAATTACATCGATTATGACACATGTGGGTTATGTATGTCAATATAATAACCACGATAATAACATTGTTGGGTTATGTGGGGAATCAATATAATTACCACAATCATGGTATCGGCAGGTTATGTGTTTTAGTATAATTACCACGATAACGACATTGGTGGGTTATGTGATATCAATATAATTACCACGATAATGAAACTGGTAGGTTATGGAGTATCAATATAATTACCACGATAATAAGATTAATTGAGTTACTGCATTGAGGTTATAATTACCGTAGTAATACTTGGCTGAGTGTTGGAATTTACGGGATTAAAATAACAATTATAAGAAAAACATGGCTTGAGTTTTTGAATATAATAAAACGATAACATCTGGTAATATGCTTTTCTTCAAGAATTTGCATTTGAATAAATGCGAGCGGAGGCTGAAGCAATCGGCGTAGATTGTCTCTAAGAATAGTCCATACCAGCGTATGGAAGCAGACTTCAGTGAGCTTTACTGAATATGTTTTTAAAATATTATTAGCACTTGTAAACGAGATTGGGCGAGAAAAATTCAATGAAGTTTTTCCGCCTCTTGCCTAAACTATATGAAGGGGGGCTTCCTCAATTTCAAAAGTTAGAAGAATTGTTGCAAGTTTTTCATCTCCAAAAATGATATTTATATATGGCTCAAAATCCTTACTTTTAAGGCATTTTAAGAGATGTGGTGAAACTCTCCCGCCTCACTTGTGAGGAATATTCTAAGGAAATCTTCTCAAAGAAGATTCTAGAACTCCCCAATTTCTCCACTCGGTTTGTGTAAGCCCACATGTGGTGATTTCCATGATTGGAATTCGCCGATATTAACACCTCTGATTATATTTTTAAGCAGGAAGTTATAATTTTGCTGATATTCTTATCGTATTATAGTTCGTTTTAGTTGTTGTGTGGCGACCTCTTGGGAATCGATCGAAATTAACGATATATTAATTTATGTTAACCGAACATTGTATATGAATTATGAGAGGACTACACTAAACCATCGGAACCCCACCCCAAAAATTGTCCGAGTACCTAATATATTAATTATCAACAATTAACGTATGGCCAAACTTATTATTATTTAAATGTAATAATCGGTTGTACAATCTAATTGTTTGGCGGTACATATTTATGAGATATAACATCTCATATTTCACATTTCAACTTTGCCATGGGCCGATTATTTGTAAAGAGATTGCCAGTAATCGAATAAATCGACACGATCACTTATGCATGATTTTACCCCGGCGATCGAGCTATGGTAAGATTTGTGTCACCAAACTCTTTACATCGTACTTTTTCTTGGTATGAAGTGATGTGATCGCGATTATATCTTGGTGACGATGAAATCGGGTGAGATTCTCAAAGGGCACAATCTAGCCGAGTAAGTATCCGGTTCTCACAGAGATTCATCTTGTGTACAAGATTTCACAACTACACTTGTAGCATACATAACTCAAGTCTTTTGTAATCCTCCTATTACGGAAGGCGTTTAGACAATGTCAAATTACACTACTCTTGGCAAGAGTGAAACCAGTCGAGCTCGGGTCTAGGAGTCATTTAACATAAGTTCTATGAGCAACTTCTTGGGACACGGATTATATAATCTTGAAAGTTCTGTGGAGGTCAATGTCGATATCGCGGTTGAAACCATTCCGCCGCGTTATACTGTGTGATTGAATGGAGTAAAAGTTCTCCGCCGATCGAAACTTGATCGACCAATCGGCTTATACTAATCAATGGTGTTCTATTCCAGCAGTGAACACCCGATTAGGGACTCCACCAATATCATTATTTTCTTGGATTGATAGACGGTTTCTTGTTTGAGTCACTTGCTCCAAAGACCTGCCTAGAAAACTTTTATATTGCAAAATGGAATAAATTTCATTACTCGTAGTAATGATACATACACATTATATGTATTGATCACAATTTTAAAAATAAAATGATATATTTTTGTTGAACTTGAAAGCTTAAAATTCTATCATTGTCTTCTAGATGGGTTATGATATATATCTGAAAAAACAGCTCAGTAAGGTAAGACCGCTCGAGCATGTCGCTAAAACCGGTACTATACATGTGCTTATCATCTTTGCTTTTGAGGTAGTGGTTTGGTTGGAATATACGCTACATTATCATTGGTCGAACCTTACATATCTTTAACATCTCCTACATCGGTTATTTCCGAATCGGATAATCTTACTGATGCATTACTTGGATACATGATGTGATCTTGGTTCCTTAGCTTGAACTATTGCTCCAGTGTTGTCACAATATAACTCCACTAGACCTTCAATGTTAGGTACTACTCCAAGTTTACTCACCCAATTTCTTGATCAATGAGCTTTCGCCGCATCTTGAGAAGGCTGCGATATGCTTCGAACACATTTGTCGAGTCGGCTGATGTCTTGTTTGCTCTTGCACGAATCTTGCATCACCGTCCATCACCGAGAATACATAACCATATTGAGAAAGACTATCGTCTACATCGGTTTTGGAAGCTTCGCATCGGTGTGACCATACATAATAACTTCGCTTTAATAACTTCGTTATCCCCAGCATTATACAAGAGACATATCTTTAGCCTTTTGGCAAATGCCCAAGTATGGCCTTGGCGTGATCTAGTAATTTTTCACCTCGACATGATTGGTAGCGACATTGCACTTAGGCGTGCGATGCGTGCGGGCGTTAATACATGTATGGCATACATAATGGATCATGGGCGTCGTAAGGAACATCGGCTGCGTCGCTTTTATAACCCCGCTTTCGTAGTTTCTCTTGTCCACCTTAGCGGGCGTAAAGGTACGTCCTTCATTTTGTTCATCTCGACACTAGTAGTGAGACACTCTGGCTGCTGGTTGAACTCCCGTCGTTGTTCCAATGATAAGGTATGTGATACGACATCTGAGGACCATAGATGATACATAACTCCCATTTTTACCTTAACTGTATACACATGATTCTTTTTCGTTCTTTATGAAACCAAAATCTTTGATTGATTCATCAAAATGTAGATTCAAGCTGGGGATACTGCGTAAGACCATAAAATGGACGCTGCGACTTGCGTACCTTCTTGGAGTAACTTTTAGGACATGTAAAGCACGGAGGTTGTACCATATATACATCCTCGCCACAGAAATTTCCCATTCGAGGAAGCGATCTTTTATATCCATTTGCCATATTTCATAGTCATGAAATGTAGCGATAGCTAAAAGATTATCGGATGAGGACTTAAAGTAGCCAGCGGCGAGTAAGTTTCGTCATAGTCAGCGCCGTGAACTTGTTTGAAACCTTTCGCTCTGGTCCCCAGGTTTGAAAACATCGACTTTTCCGTCTTTATCATTTTTTTTCTTAAATACCCATTTACATTCAATAGGGGCGAACCCCATTTGGTAAAATCCACTTGAGGACGAGCCATTACGGTACACATAGAATCCGTCTCAGTTGCGTGGCTGTTGCCATTTGCTTCGTCACTTGCTATTTATCGACTTAACTTTTTATAAGAAGTGGGCTCGTCGCTTTTCAATGATGAAGAGGCACCACCATACCCGACACTGCAGTTCGTGGCGATCCACATTGAATCTCACAGGGTTGGTTCTTCAGCGGCTTCGTAATGGATCGAAGCTGGATCTTCTATGAAAGAATGTACCAATTTTGTGGTGCGTCGGATGTACACCATTGGATAAATCGACATTGACACTTCATCAACCCGGGCTTCATCCAGAGATGAACACCATTACTTCTAGTCATACGGGCCAGATGTTCCTTTTTCAAAGGCAGCTGCTTGTTTTAGCAATGAAGATTCTATTACCAAGTAACAGGTAGAAGTAGTAACCAATGTTTTCCTTTAGATATCCTATGAAGTAGCTTTATCGGTTGGAGCCTGAGAGTTTATCCTTTGTTAATCTCTTAACATAAGCTTCACAGCCCAAATCCTGAGAAAATCCAACTTGGGAATCTTCCCAAACCACAGTTCATGGGGAGTTTTCTCTGCTGACTTAGTTGAACATTTAAGGTAAATTAATACCGGCTTAGGGGTGCATATCCTGAGAATTAACCGGGAGATGAGATAGGCTCATCATAGATCGAACCATAATTTCTCCTTTCGAACTGCGACCGTTATGTTGTGGCGTTTCCCTCTTTGAATTTGGGGACGAAACGATACCACGCACTCTACAAGATGAGTATTGAACTTCGTGAGAAGCTGAAAATATTACCACCTCCTATCGGAACCCGGAGAATCTTTTTGTTATGCTTGTTCAATTGGTTTTGTACTTCATTTTGGAACTCACTTGAGGAATTTCTCTCAAAGGGCTTCGTGTTTGTGTCTCTAAATCGGATACACAAAACGGAAACATCTCTGTAATCATCGGTAAATGTAATGGAGTAGTTATAACCTCTACTTTGCGAGATGTGTTCATTAGCCCCTTTGTCATCGATGTGTATGATCACAAATAAATCGACACTTACTTTTCATTTGAATCCATTGAAGGGTGCTTTAGTCATTGTTTAGCGGGGAAGGCAAGATTCACACTTATCGTATGATTCATAATCGAAACATGAGTATTCCTTTGAGGAGTGGAGTTACACTTAGTCGGTTCTGGTTAAATATGAGCCAGTCTGATACCATAGGTATGTTTGGTTTAAGTCGTGGGGCATTCGTTTTAAGTTTATGTTATCGACTCGATAATCATGTCTAAAGCGAATAGACCATTTTGAAGGGAGGTGGTACCAAATCTTATCCGTTCACTTTGTGATCCTAAATTCATTGGGATCTATTGAAAATGAAAATCCATCATTCAAAAGAAAGAAATAATATTCACGCAGGTTGCGGGTACATAATGCATCGATAGAAGTTCAAAAGCAAGGCCCGTGGGCAAATTTAAAGCCCGATGGATCCTACTGCCAAGGGGTGCGACCGCACCGTTTCCCTGGCGTAGATCCGTTTCTCCCTCTTTTGGAGTCTTCTGCTTGACTTAAGTTTCTGCATATTATCCGCGAATATGAGGAACCCACCTGACCGATTAATACAGCACCGAAGTAGAATTAGAAGTTGTACAAACTTCAATAACATAAATATACCTTTGGAAGCAGTGATTATTAACCATTTTTACGTAACGCGACCATGCGGGTAAATGCGCCATGAGTTAGAATCGTCCAAATCACGGACACTAGAGTCTGTCGATGGATGACTCGAATTTAAAAACATTTGTCTTGAAATAACCCAAAGCTTACTATACAACGGACAAGAAACGGTTTAGAAAAAGAATTCATCATTGGTATTCCCTAACGCAAAATAAAGGTTTCCGTATAATATATATAGGTACAAAAAATATCAACGTCGTGACGACCAAAAATCCCAAAAATAACAATGATATAATCCCTTTGGGAGCTTGATCCAAACAAAATAATGAGGCTGGCCAGGGATCGCTTCCACTTGACTACTGAAACCAAAAAGCACGATCACTGAAGAACGAAGCTGAACACGGAACAAACGCCTGTCGACCTAGCAATGAGTGTATGCGCGAGAATAGGGTGTAGGCTAGAGAAGCTTAGTGAATATATATCTAAAGAATGAAATTAACCTCCAATCACGCATAGTGTATCAAAGTAGTTGATATCGGATACAATACATAAGTAGTACATAATGTTATTCAACTTAAGATCTTAATACGAAGTCATTAGCAATTTCATTATCATTTAAAACATGTTCATAAATTAAATCATTAGCATAATATTCAAGATGATGGCGATCCATGATAACATACGTACATTTCCAAGAAAGAGAGAGGCTGTAATAATGCGCAACAATCCTTTCGACTTTACTCTAACTCCAAGCCCCGATAAGGGCTGACATCACAACTCAACTTAACTAATCAACTTCGGCGGCTTCAATCAACTCAACAACTTTATCAACTCCTTGACTTCGGTCGGCTTCGGCAACCTAAACAACTTCGATCAAATAAATATAAATCAGTTTCTACAACTAATGCGCATATAAATCAACCTGTTGGCTTGCATGGAGAAACTTATGCACGTCGACACATAAGCTATCACGAATCATAGCAGTGCGAGAAACCAAAAACTTACCGCTTATCTTAGAGGTATAAGGCAAATACCGGATAATACAACTTCAACATACATCATTGACTCGTATACAACTCTTTCCTAATACGACTCAGCATCACCTCCAAACACTATCGACTCATGAGACCACGGACACAACCCAACAACTCAACCCTGATTCATATTCAACATACAATTAACACACATACTACATATCGCAGTCAAGTAGTTAATCAACTCCCGTGAGATAAATACTCGCAGCTACTTGATGAAACTACGCTGCTATTAGTCCGCGTGACTCTTCCTTCAGCGCCTAACCAAAACACTGAGATAAAACTACTACTTACTACCATATTAACAACTCTATTTGGTTATCCTGTCAACTTAACAACTTTGGTTTTTTGAATTTACTAATGAGTATAACTTAAGATGAAAAGATTACTATGCGAGGATTAATAGCAGAGCTAATAAAAGCGACAAAATTCGAGCATCATATTTCCCCATTGATCGGATATCACCTCCCTCAAGCAGCTAACACTTTAAAGCAACTTCTATTCAACCCAAAATCGGCTTATTCTGACATTATATCCATCATTATTAAACAAATTTCAAATACGAAATACTACTCAACTTTTACTGACTAATCTTAACATAATCTCCACCAACCACACAAAAACCACAACTCAAACTCCAAAACATCTCTAACAAAGTCCATTAACATACTTTTGCAACTAAAATTTGATTTGGGAAAAGTCAACCTAAAAGTCAACTAACTTATTCCACAAATTTCAACCACAAAAATCGATTCTAACGACTTCTAACCATAATATTCAAGCTTAGGGGATACATCTCTACCATTTTAAAATACCAGAAACCCCCAAATCACAAAGTCAACAAAAGTCAAACTTATAAAAATGGTCAGCTTCTATAGCTCAAAATGTCAAGATTTGAAGATGATAAAAATCATACGCTTTGATAATGAGAGATGATGAACAAGATTATGGGCGAAGTCTGACAAGATTACACCAAGAAAATGAAAAAAAAAATCAAGATAGAGGAAGTAGGGGGGAAGGGTTCGGCCTTATGGAGGAAGAAAGGAGGGAGTTTGGTGATTTGGATAATGATGATGAATAGTGATGTGGGAATTTGGGTAAGATATTTATGAAATGTTTAAGTCCCGTTTGGTTTTCGGTTTAATTTCTCTTCTCGGTTTAATAACACAACTCGAATATAAACTTAACTTCTACCCCCCAAATAATATTATAATAATGCACATACGGATCGGATTATTACATTTTCTATCTTGAGATTGAATTTATACGAGGTCACTTTCATTGACCATGAGTTTCTGATAGTGGCGGATGTCATCTAGAGACACACCACTGCCGCCTGCATGCTTTTGTGGCGTTCTTTGTTAGAGAGCAACGTCATTAGAAATGGAAAGCCTATTGTGTTCATATCCAAGATTCATTGCTTTCGACCAAAGGTTATTTGTTTATGAATCTCGGAGGCTTGTCGACACTTGTACACTATAGCCTTTGATGTACTTAGACATATTGTTTAAAGTAGATCTCATGGTGATAAAGAACTCTAACATGAAGACTTATCTGCGTCCCAAAGGATGCTGCATCGGCTTGGCCGAGATCCATGGCCTCGAAGGTACAATCGAGGCGCGTATTTCGGCTGCATAGTTAATGAGAGCACGAAGGTTTAAAAGTATTTCTCATATTACATGCGGCTCGCGCCCGATTCACTCAAGAGCTTACGATAAATGTCATACACATGATACTCGTCATACGGGGCACAGCTTGAATCCATCAGGCTAGCGTAAGACGCACTTTGCATTTGAGAGTCCGCCTTGTCACGGCTTCGTATTTCTTGGCGTACGGTGTCCCGAGAAGGTCTTATAAGTGCTTTTATCAAAGGCGTATTCGATCCTACTGACTTGAAGACAACCTTCAACTCACGAGACCACCTCTCAAAGTTTGCAAAATCATACATGTAGCGAGTTAATGTAGTTTGAAGCAGAGTTATAGGGTGAGTAGTAGTGGTGGTAGCCATTACAATTCTACAAGAATAAGTAAATAAAGTAAACAGAATCAGTAAACTATCATGCTAAACGCCTAAATAGAATTGTAAAAGTAAATACTAATACTTGAATCTCACGAAATATATTAGTATTGGGAGCCTATTATACTAAAAAAATCAAAAGCGGTAACTTAATGCATACATTTTGAATCGAGTATAAATAGTAGGTTATCAACCCAATTAGCCGCCAAAACTATATAACTTCAACATTATTAATACTATTCAAGATGCTACCCGACTTTTGTATCTCCGATGAGCAGGTTAAGCATACCAATTAGATCACGCGAGAAGCCAGCGATGTTAGTGGAAATCCTTGACATGATCCATTGTCATATCAAATTGCAAAACTATAACACGCCATCCGCGGTGTGCCGGATGATGCAAGCGATTTCACAACTTTAAAATTGGCTTGATACGTTGCTTAAATTTTTAAATGGTGAGATTATTATTAATTTTATTTTATTTTACCATACAATTGTAGCACATAATCAAGCATATGTACAACATAAAAAATAAAACAAGTAATGCGCGTCGAGAGGCGTATGATATCACCCTGAGCCTTATTACATTTTCAAAACTTGAAAAACTAACATTTGGCTCTATTACGTTTTCTTGTCTTACGGATTGGAATCTCCACGAGCTTACGTCTTGAATTACGATTCAAATACACTAATCCCCAACTTAGACATCATGCTAGCTTGTGGGGAGAAACAAGAAAATTAAATAAATAATATGACTCGGCATGTCATTTACAGCAATACGTACTTGAACCGAAATAAAAGCGTGGAGTCATATCTATACACCTCCATTCCATTCCACTTAACAATATATATGGGAAAAATATTAAAACAAACAAATACTTAATGTCATATATAAGTTAAATGAAATGAAAATAAGAGTGTTCATAATTGACTAATTAATTACCCATTATTTTTACAATTAATTATCAATTATGTAAAATTTTCAATTTAAATATATTCACACATGATTAATGATAATTATTATAATAATTACACCAACCTCTTTAAATCATGGAACAATTACACCTGAGTAATTAACTCCAAAATTCAAAATTTAAAAGTTAGTATAAAAATATTTTGAAATTATCAATTAATAGAAAATAATTTTGAAAAGGAAATATAAATCCAAACTTAATGCCATTCAAGATATATATTCAATCATCTTAATGACAAAATTTATGATTGCTTTATTAAACGAAATTAATAATTACCAATAATTTTAAACCAAAAATAATTACATAAAAATACATTTATGATTTTCTAAAAGCAGGGCAGCCAAGTTCCAAGCCAAGCGACCGGCCTCTGGCCATCCATGACCGACACGCGCCTAATTGTGGTGCGAGGTGCGGCGGTGAGCTACCTCCGGAATTTGGCGGAGCGTCCCAATCCGAGCCCCAGGGCGGCGCTACTGTGCAGAGCCCCAAGTAAGTCAGAGCGACATATATTGGTAATTAATTTCGGGTTTTCAGATTGAGTACAAATTTTTAGCCAAAAATGATTTAAGGCTCTAAAAAATTCAAAAAATTCTGGGATTCAACTTAGAAACACATAACCAATATCATTATTGAATACGTCCAATTGGGATTTCCTCAAAAACACTTCTAGTTTTTCGATTAAATTCAAAACAATCCAGAAATTCAATAAATTTTTTGGAGTACTTAAAAAATTTAAAAAATTCTGGAAAAACTCTGAGATGAACCTCAAAGGGTCATGAACATACATATTTAATTTCAGAATTTTCTGAAATTTCTAACCCTCTCTGTAAAATCGAAAATAATTCTACCTCAAAATTAAAAGCATAAAATTAATCAGAAGTTTTAATCCCTTTCATTCATGAAATAATTAAACAAATACCAAATCATCAAAAATCAATACAATGAAATGATAATTCCAACCGTGTGATATACATATAAAATAGGTTGATTTTTCATATTATATGATATCAATTGAATATACAAATCATGAATCAATCTAATTAATTAACAAGCTACGTCGACGCACAAATCGGATTAGTAAAATACATCAAACTTGAGTAGGCTTTGAGGAGCTCTTTGTTAGAATCTGAAATATGAATGTATTCGTGATAAGCATCAATTCATACATCCCGGATCCTCAAATAATGTATATTAATCCCAAGCTCACGTAATCCTACAAAATACCTCGCGTGAAAAGCCTTCAAAAACTTCTCCCAGCTTGTCCAACACCGAAATGATGTCCTACAGATTGCACACACCAAGAGGGAAGCTTGAATCCGTAGACTTGAACTTCTTTGGGGATTGTAAGAGGAACAAAAGTCGAAGAGAAAAATCTCTTCAATTCTTGGGGAGGCGAACTTTTTGAAGGGGAGAGCAGAGTTTTTCATGAGTAAGAGAAAAAACCTTGTCTTTTTCTTTAAATACCAAAAGCCTAATTCAACCGTTAAGCAACTTCGTTAAGAAATCGGTTTAAGCTTCGTTAGCTTGAAATTAGGCAGATTGTGGGCACAATCAAATAATGAGTCAGCTAGTGAGTTGTTCCACCCAATTAACTTAACAAGTCAATAAAAATACTAACGAGTCACTATCGAATAAGCTTATCAAAGGTTATTCATCAATTTCAATTGCTTAATTGATTAAAGCTTGCAAGTTTAACCAATTGATGTTCATCGATATATATTTGAGATATACATATATATATATATATATATATATATTAGAGAAGATACATCTCTCAGAATTCACAAGTCGTTTATTCCATGCATGAAATATAATTTGAATATCTTTGTATGTGTGACGCCAGGCTCGAATAATAGTAAGTTGTATAATAATAATAATGGACCAATTCTTGACCAATATAACGATTAATAGTAAGATCTAATATTCTTCATAACCCGTAAATTATCTCATGAGAACCCGCTAGTAATATATACAATTACTAAGGTGAACACTAAGTTCGATAATAGCATTTGTCAACTGGTAAATGAATTGATACAATTAATACTTAGCGGGCATAATAAAGAGAATGTTTTCATTGATTTTGACGTTGATGCGTCACGGGTGATGGACCGCGTACTCCTTCCTTTTTTTTCTCCTCGAGTCCCTCAAAAGAAATGGTTTCAGCCATTTATATATTTTTTACATATTATACAGTAATAGTAATGATTTAAATATTATCTCAAAGATTTTTTCTCACACAGCTAACTCCCTTGAAGTTCCAAATTCTCACAATGACTTGCGTTTCTCTTATAATATTCTGCGATTAAGTTTTTTATCTTCTCGAATGTACCGCCGAAGTGCCGATACAATCGTTTCATCATCAGTTGTATGGCACTGAATGGAATTTTATTACATTTACATGCGCACTAATCTGATAGAAACGCTTTGGGAAACCTATCAAGTACAAAGAAAGTTTATCAGGAGAGCCAGAGGTCGACTATCGCTCTGTTGCTCTCTAAACGCCGGGATGATGGACTTGGATTTGATGTAGTCTTGGACATGATTTGGACTTGGAAGTCTTGGATTTGTGCTTGATTTGTGCTTGGACCATTATGTGATCCACAGTGGACTTATTAACTTGATTTGTGCACGGACCGTTATGTGATCATTTGGACTTAATTTGCATTGTATGATCCCTAAGCTGGATAAATTAGATCAAATGTGATCTACTGCTTTGGATAGAAGACTTCAAGAGTCTTTGGACTTGGTCTTGAATTGGATATAGTTCGGCTGGGAAGCACTTGGCGTATATCATATTTATGCGGACTTGATCTTTAGTCTATAGACTTGGGTCGTGGGACTTAGACTTGCTTTGGCTATGTTTTCTATCAAAGAGGGCCTTATCGGCTCTATCTTGCTTAGCTAGGCCGAGTGGAGTGCTTAATGCACTTATTCCGCATCTTACGTGTCTTTATCCAGTGGATATGCTTGTATTGTCAAGAGGATGTCTTAGCATTTTCAGTGTTTCTGATAGATAGACATGATATATGTGGCGTATATCACTGCCTATGATTTACTACAGGGGCCTTTGTGGCTTAATCATGTAGTTTATTTGATTTATGAGATCGAATGATCGAATTCTCATCGATTTTTGCGTCTTACGATCACGAAATTACTACTTTTTGTGCAACAATTCAACACCTAATTCTAGGTGCCTATTTTTTAATCACGAAGTTGAAGATTTTTGTGTTCTTAAAGCTTAGGTTTACAATTTAGGAACTTTGTTTGAGCTTAATAGGTTGAATTTGATGTTTTCCTCGATAGGTAACAATCTTCGGAGGGTTTTCTATGAAGAAATACATGGGATTTGTTCTTATGCTAGGAACTTTGTTATTTTTTTTTTGTGTGTTTAGGGATGATTTCGGTCATGGGGGGGGTATTTATGGAAACTACGGACTCTATACGATTGGTTGATCCATGTCGCTAGATTTTGATCTTAATGCGTTGAATTTGAGACAAGATCCGAGCCGTTGATTTTATGGAAATTACTTTTTGTCTCCGCTCGAGCATATTGAGGCGCATATTGCTTGAAGAATCAGAGGTTCGGTTCTTTTTTGGAATTCGAACACGTTTAAATATTGGCTTTCCGGCTTCTTTTGGGTGTTCGTTTTAAACCCGTTAACTCACAGAGTCTTTATTTTAAGCCCCAGCTTAGGAAGTCCGTTTGAGCCCAAATCTTTGTTTATTGTTGCATAGAATTTTGGGATCTTGGAAGGCTTAGCTTAAGATTGACTTTTAATTGGGGGCTATTTTCTCGGAAACCTACGTTTGAGTTAAAATCTATAGTTAAATTAAAGGATAAAAACCTAATTTCGACTTTGTAATTTAATTTTGGGGAAGTTGAAAGATGCAGGAAACATATCATTTCGTATGTTCGATTTTTTTTCTTATGGTTCGGGTTGAAACTGGTATCACGATGTGGCTAGGTAATGATCGATTTTAGGTGTTAAAAATAAATTAAATTTTAATGAAATTGTTTGTACAATTTTCCTTTGTCTACAAAGTTCCATTTAAAAATTGAGTTTAAGATGCGTGCTTGCGTGATAAGCGTAAGCGCCAAAATTATGAAATTGTATTATTTTATTTCAACTTGGCCCCCGCCTCCCTATGTTCAAATCATGGCTCCATCCCTGCTAGAGCGTATATATAACGATATCATTGATTGTTAACATTATTAATTTAATCTAAATATAACATGTCAGTAATAAATAAGAAAATAAATTAATAAATAAATAAAAACTTCAATTGTAAAAATAATGTATATGCCCATCGAAGACTTTAGAAGATGATGAAAAGTGTCTATCAGAATCAAATTAATTGCATGGATGGAGGTCTGAGGTCTCAGTCTGGTTTAAATCACATCTCCATCAAATAATAATTCAAGCTTGTTTATTTTGTTTGATGCTCAATGGTCACCACGCACCAGAAATCAATATATATATGCTATCATTTTTCTTTATGAGTACGGGTTGAATCTCACAGAGCAATGCCGTATGAGTGTTGGTTTTATGGAAGCATTACTGACTCGAAGCATGAATAGTGTAGTTACTTTTAGGTTGAGGGTTTATTTTTGTTTTTTGTTCGTTGGAGCTCATTAGGTTTTAAGAATTAGAATTTGATTAACGCGACCTAGTTGGATACTAAAATAATCCATTAAAATATTCAAGTACTCCGTATTAAAACTTACCAAAGATTAAATACTTGTTAAGAGTAAATAAGGGAGTAATATATATATACTTTCATTAAATAATTTATCTCCCCCGCGACATTCAATCAATTGTCATCTGCCAATAACATGAACTCTTTTATAGGAACCCATGTTCGATGCAAATAACGTTAATTGGTTTCCAATGACTATTCTTTTCCGCAACCGAAGTGGAAGTTGGACATGTGAACAATACCTACCTACTATTATTAAATTAAAGGTAAAGAACTAAAAAATATGGGGATTAAAACTACTGACGCAATAATTGTCTCGACGTTAATAGTACACGTCGTACATTTATACTTTTTTCTAATGGCATGTTTGGATTGAGGGGTTTTGAGGAGTGTATTTTAAATTCACACTTTAAATATATAACTATTATTTGGACCTTCACAAAATTAAAAAGGATTTTTAAATCGGCTCATTTTATGAGATGTATTTTGTAACAAAATTGGTGGATTTAAAATCAACTTTCAAAACACGTGTGATTTTTTAAATCGAAATCGGCTACTGCTTGATATTGCTTATATTTTCGGACGGATTCGGCAAGGGCCAATATTTTCGTTAGTTTAGACCGAGATCGTATTATCGGTCGGATTTATTAAAATCACAGTATTTTTTGCCCGTTTCGACCCTAGACCGTATTTTTACATTTCGACTTCGACCCTCGGCCATATTTTT
Source organism: Lithospermum erythrorhizon (assembly GCA_019722365.1). Taxonomy (NCBI): domain Eukaryota; kingdom Viridiplantae; phylum Streptophyta; class Magnoliopsida; order Boraginales; family Boraginaceae; genus Lithospermum; species Lithospermum erythrorhizon. The sequence continues at coordinate 55,139 of JADFUC010001369.1, read as the reverse complement.
TGTGATTTTGACCGGAAACATATTTTTTATGCCTTTCCTTTTTAAAACGTATCTTAAAGCTTCATTTAGGCTGAGAGCTTATATTTTGGGTCATTCGACGAAACATATTTTCTCCTCGTTTCACCCCTATTTTCACCCTCTTTCGACCTCGGGCCATATTTTTGGCCCATTTTGACCCGAGAAGATATTTTCATCGTTTGATCCCATGATCATATTTTCGCCTCACCCGACCATGACTATATTTTACCCCATTTTCGACCGAGACCATATTTTTCATCCTATTTCGACCGCGATATCATATTTTCGGCTGCGTTTCAACGGGGACTATATATTCACCCACATTCGATCCGGGGTCCTTATTTTTCATCACATTTTGACCAGGAACCATTTTTTCACTCGTTTCAACCCGGAAAGCATATTTTTCTGCAGTTCGTACTGAGTCATATTTTTTATCCGTTTGACCGATATCATATTTTGACGTTAGGCCGGCTATATTAAGCGATTAGACACGAGGATCATATTTTCATCCCTTTTTTACTCGGGACCATTTCACCCGTTGACCCGGAAACATATTTTTCTTGTTTTCTAAATTTTTTCAAAAATAGCGTTTTTGGGTGGAAACATATGTAGAAATTGACCTCGTCGAAAGTTGGCAATGTAGTTCCGAGTCGAAATTTATCGAAAATGAAGTTTCGGGTTGAAATTTGTCGAAAATGACGTTCTAGGTCAAAATTTGTAGAAAATGAAGTTTTGGGTCGAAATTTGTCGAAAATGCATTTCGGATCGAAATTTGTCAAAATTGACGTTTCGGGCCGAAATTTGTCAAAAATGATGTTTCGGCGAAATTTAGCCGAAAATGAATTTACAGGTCTAAATTTGTCAAGCTTGAAGTTTAGAGGCTAGAATTTGTCAAAAATGCATTGTCAAAACAAATAATTTTTTAAATCGTCGCTTTGATCTCGCCGAAATCCATTCATTTCCCAAACAATGGATTTGATTTCAAATCCATGGATTTCAAATCTCTTTCTTTCAAATCCACCCTCAAATCCAAATCCACCGATCCAAATGGACCCTAAGTGACAATTATAAGGATCAATTACTTATATGACATTCATAATAATTTTCATTAATTTTCATATATAAAGGTAATTTATTTGATTTGGTCGAGATAGTGGAATGAGATTGCACTTTGATCGGTAGTTATGTTGTGCGAGATTAGTCCCGAGAGTGATGGCGATATGGTGCGAAAGTAATAAATATTACACGTTAGGTCCATATTCTTTCGGGGTTTATCTGCGATTTTTCAGCACTAGGGATCGTACTCTGACACTTGTGTGACTTTGAGACTAATATCTGTGATAACGGTATCTAAGACCAAGTGCAACTTCGTCCTACTATTGAGACCAAATAGACAATTGACTCCTTCATATAATATACTCAATTTCAATGTAAAAATGATGTCTGGCGTCGATCAAAATCTGGGTAAGATGAATTACCGGGTAAAAATGGAGTAGAAAAAATAGGTATTTTTATGCACCTAATTAGTTTGCGTACCAAAATTCGTTGAACAAATTTGGTACATATTACCTAAAAAGTAAATATAATCTTATATAATTGACTTTAATGATTTTTTTTTTAGAAAGTGGTACATATTCTAAAATGTAGCTAAAGAAAAAAAATTATAAAATGATATAATTTACATTTTTAATCATTAATGAACAAAAATCTTAATGAATCGTAACTTTCCACTCCCATAGAAGTTAATGGAAATTGTGTGAATGTCAAAATGGTCTCTCTTAGATTTATTAAATGGGTTTTGAGGCGAAAAAATGCACTTGAGAGGAGAGGCAAACGACATGGGCTGAGGCAATGCAAAAGCCCGATTGGTATTAAGTGGATTAACCACACGAGGCACATATAGTGGTCAGCCAACTGCCGCTTGTCGAAGCTTGATTACGTGTAAGCTGGGTTATTAAAGTCAATCTCAGCAGTGCCAGTTAAACTAGTTGGCGTCCATAGTGAACACTAGACATATCAAAGGTAGTAGTATATAAAGCCTCTAACACGTCCCTCACACGTGCTGGTCGTAAGACCTACTTGCGTGCTTCACGCTATTGTACCTCTCTTTCATTAAAATAAATGGCCTCATTTATTACTGATCTTATTATTATGATTGCTTCGTGCTGCTGTACTTTGTGCATATAGTCATGTACCTTTCATTAATTATGATATAAATGCTCTCAGTTACTATAATACTCATTTCATTGTTATTATTACACTATTAATACTCTCACTTATTATAATACTCATTTCATTATTACTCCGTATTATTACACCATTAATCAGGTTTATTAATTGCCTTTCTTAGGTTGATAATACCCCACGTGTTAATTCTACCTATATTTTCTTTGATTAGTTTCTAATTTCAGTGCCTAATAAGTATTTTCTCCACTTTCATCTATTAGCCATGGACGAAAATGTTTTTTTGCCTTTCTTTGCCTGATTTATTGTCAATGAAAGGAAGGATGACAAAGACGATGTATTTTCTCTTTCGTGCTCCTCCCTGGTTATTAATCCCTTCATGCCCACCCTTAAAAATATCTCCTGCAAAATTCAGATGATTATATGTTGTTCTAATCAATGTCATAAGTTGATGTGAATAGTAAATTTCCAATTACCCTTACTGATATCTCATGTATGTCACTAAAAAAGGGCAGTTTAGACATTTAGCACATTTTTAGCTATGAACCTTTGTTAAGTCATCATTATGGTAAACTATAAGCTAAGCCTATATTTCATTTTTCAAATCAATAAGCCATTTTGTTAGCATCCATCTCCAAATGCAAAACTCAAAGTGAACCACATTTGCTTAAAGTGAAGGTCAGATCCTAAACTCAAGTGATTTACTTCCTGCATTTAGTATATGACTTTGTTGTTGATCTCTAAAATTACTTTGTTAGAATAATGTGTTTGTTCTATTATGAGAAATATCATGGAGTTTAATTTCTTCTATTTTTTCTTGCTATGTAGTGGTACCTTCATTTGGAATGTTGCTGTTTTGTTCTATGTTGATACTACTCTATTAGAATAATGTGCTTGATTATCATGGAGTTTTACCTCTGTTGATCTTTCCTGCTCTGTGTTCATACTATATTATAGTGTTTCCTATTTTTTGTTGGTGCTATTGTGTCCTGTTTAAAATTAAAGTAGCTAAATGAACTATTGCATGTTTTTATGCTAAATTTTCATTTCCTTCTTTCTTTATTTGTGGTAATATCTTATCATAAGCTTTTGGACTCTTTTAATGTCATATTTTTAGTACATCGCTCTCGATATCGTGTCATTATTAAGATTAAAGTATTTAAGTGAACTTTTGCATGTTTTTACATCAAATTTTCTGTTCCTTCCATCCTTATTTGTGGTGTCTTTTATCATATAATGTATAAACATATATAGACATATGCATATACATACATATGCATACCTTAATTTTGAAATTCAGAGATCTCTTAGGATACCTTATGGATAAAAGGCGTCGAAAAGTTACAAACAAGAAATACTACTCAGGTTGGTTGGCCCTCTTTAAGCATGAATTGGACTCATGTTTGGCGTAAAACTAATTTATCTATAATTCCAATAAATTATATCTATTATTTATAGAGCTAACAAAGATGAAATCAACAAAAGACGTCGAGAACAATATGCAGGTACTAATTAAATGTATAAACATGTTACTTTCCAGATTAATAGCTAAAACTAAATTATTTACCAAACATAAAATATATATGGACACAACGAACAAAGATGCAATCATTCAAAGACGCAGAGAATTACGCGCAGGTATGCATCGAAGTAGTGAACAGTTGTAGTCAACCTTGAATTTACTGGTTGTCTACATGATACATTGTTCAACGAAAAAACGAAACAACTAGAGAAATCAAATGATGTTGATGGAAAATATTATGTAATGCTACATTCTCATAGCCGATTAATGAAATCTATTCTGAGTAGATCATTTGTCACTTTACAGCGTTGTTTATGTGAAGAGGATGTTGCCAACAATGGATATACTAATAGAGAGCATCACGAAAGAGGTATAATTGTATTATGCTACGGTGTTACCTTGCAATTTGTCCATTTATTTATATCTTATGGATATATGTGATGCCTAATGTTGATTTTTACATAAATTTATAAACAAATTTTATTCTTGAAACGCTTATTATAGACCGAATGACTACAATGACAATAATTCTTCCAAAGTACCTCCTTGTAAACATTGCGGTGCTTATAGATTCTACAGAGAAATCGATCAAATATGTTGTTGTAGAGGAGAAATAAGTCTAGCTGAATCTTAACTTCATCCGTATTTGGTCTCTCTAATCACTAGCAACGTGCAAGTCGGAAGGAATTTCGAGAGCATGATCGGGGACATCTGATAATCACTTTGCATTTACTTCCATTGGTATATCTTGTGATGAGAAATATCAACGTAGAGATCATGGTATTTATACAGTGAGGGTAAAAAGCCAAGTCCACCATTACTTAAATGACCTTTTGCCTCAAGATGTTGCAAAGAAGATGAAGGGCGTGCAATTTTACTTCTACGATTCCGAGCATCAGATTTCAAACAGAATGTCTTCAATGCTAAGGTTGGATGCATCTATCGTGGAGAACTTAGTTGAAGTATTACAACCTAATCCATATGCTGATTTCCTGAAACAAGCATCAGAATTGGATAACATAGACCCGTATTGTATAGTCATAAGGCCAGACCCGGTACTTTATCAAAGAACATACAAGAAACCGCTTTCAAATGAAGTTGATGGAATATGGATAGAAGATGAAAGTGTTGAAAGTGCAAATGCTGATATATTGGACATCATAGTGTATACTAAATCAGGTAGAAGTCACAACGTGCAATATTACTATGGATGTTATGATCCTCTACAATACGTTTTGATGTTTCCAAGTGAACCTGGATGGCATTCCAATATTTCTAGAGTTGGCTACTCAATGAAGAAAAATAATAGGAGTACAAACGTGAATATAATAAACTGCAATTCATTTGAAGATATATTAACAAGAGAACATCAAGGTAATGTTTTGATTATTAACATATAGTTTGTAATGTAACTTCTCATCATGATTTTATTTGTTGCAATCACTGCAATTACACTAATTAGTTATTAATTTTTCATATTGACATAATTCACGGAGCTTGGTGTTGATATAAATGAAGATGCTCTATCGAACCAAAATCAAAGACGTAAACGCAGGACTGTAAGTTGCAGGGAGTATTACGTCTACAAATTACAAGACCGAGTCAATGACATGTCATATATTTTGCGATTTGGACGTCTATTCCAGCAGTATATAGTTGATAATTACATCAAGATTAGTCATGCTGCTTGATTTCTTATAACCAACTTGAGAATACTAGGGAAAGAGTATTACGAGGTGTGCTAGATAGTGTCATTTACGGAGGTAGTAGCGGAGGCATAAAGTAGGCAAACCGGTGTATGCTTTTACATTACTTTCATAGGAGGACCTCGAGATATGAGGAATCAGTATTTGGATTCAATGGCTTTTGTCCAAGAGTATGGCCGCTCGAGATATTCTCTAATTGGCACATGAAATCGGGCGTCTTCAACGGTGAAAGCTCATACGAGGTGCGACTTATTAGCAAGAGTATTCAAAGCAAACCTTAATATTATGAATGACAAAATCATGAGAGGTGAAATATTTGGTAGAGTCGCATCAGTAGTCCATGTTATAGAATTCCAAGAAAAAGTTTGTCCGCATCTTGGCGCTTTCATTATGCTTGCTTTCAAATACTTGAGTCGGAATCATTATGATCGAATTGTTTCCTATGAGCTTCCTGATATGAGAACCAACTCATATTTATATAGCTTGGTAGTGATGCACATGATGCATGGGCAGTGTGGAGATTTAAACCCGGAAAATGTCCGCATAAGGGAAGGAAAATGCAAAAATTATTACCCCAGATGGTTGTCTGAACATACAACTCATGGGAAAGGAAGCTATCCAATTTATCAACGCCGAGATAACCCGGAAGGGGCGGCAAAGTCGAGTCGAGACTCTTGAAAGTCGATGGGTGATACCATATAATCTGAGCTTGCTGGTACAGTTTGATTACCATATAAATATGGAAATTTGTTGCGACAACAGAGAAGTAAAGTACTTATACAAATATGTGCATAAAGGCCACGACAATGTAATGTTTCGGATTGCTCCGGATAATTCAAATTCTGAAGTTGATGAAATTACAGACTTCCAAAATGAAAGGTGGGTATATCCAGTAGAAGCGGCATGGAGAATATATGGATGTCCACTTCATGGCATGTTCCACTGTAGTATTGCCTTCTGAGTTCACTTACCGAATTTTCGAACCGGTACACAATTCGAGAGATGATCTTGATTTAAAACAAATTCTACAAGATGAGAGAGAAAAGAGAAATGTTGACATAATTTTTCAATATTAATGCTACATGAAGCAAGTGAGCTCAATCTGCTATATAAGGAATTCCCTCAATACTGTGTGGCACACTCAATTCAGAACATGGACACAAAGAAAAAGGGGTGTTGTCATTGGAAGAAAGTGTGTCGTCAATCTAGTTGAAAATGAAAGGTATTATCTCACAGTCCTTCTAAGCAATGTTCGTTGTCCAAAATTGTATGATGATTTTTTTATGATTGATGGAGTTCTCTCAAATTCATTTCAAGAAGCTGATGATGATGAGGTGGAGAAAACAATGGAAGAAGCGGCAATATATAGAATGTCAGTTGAGTTGCGTCAATTATTTGCAACTCTCTTGCATTACTACAGACCAACAAATCCCCAAAACTATTCAAGGACTTTTATGATCACATGGCTAAAGATTTTAAGAAGATTCAGGGAGCTCTCAGACTATCAGAAGATGACATCATGTTTAGAGTTCTTCTAGGTATCAATGAATACAGGGTCAACATTATGATGTCGACACAAAAAGAGATGAACTTCATGACAGGGTCTTTCTTATGCTATTAAGACGTGCTTTCGGACAACAAAATGAAACCCAACAAAAAATGGTCCTCATTGCATTTTATGATGAAACTGGTAGTGTGGTAGGAACCGAGTCTAGCATCCTACCTTACTTTTCCATCCTTGATGATCAAGATTCCGACCCAACAAGCGAAGGGAAATCTGTATTGCCAACACAATCTCCCTTATCACCATTGAAACGTCAAATGAGTGCAATTACACTTGTTCCGAGTATGTACACATTCAACTAAATACAGGATAATAATTAGAAACTTATTTACATTACAAAGTAAATCAAATGCTTTACATTTCAGAGTCATCAACAAAGAAAAAATTGGTCATGACAAGTAAACAATTCATAGACTTGATCGATGCATTCAACATAATTAGTGGATCTTTTGCACTTTTGATTACCAATGAACTTGATTCCTTCAAATTTCCAACTATCCAGCTGCTCAACTATCAACTATGTACTATTGATGCTTACGTGCATCTTATTTTTGCTACTTACAACATTTTGAACATAATCGCTTCAAGAACTATTCTGCAGTTAGACCTAACGTGTAATGAATCCTCGTGTTGCCCGTCATTTGACCGGCGCTTCCCACTAGTTAGCTTATAATGTGATGTCCAATATAAACTTTGTAAACACATACTGTATAAATTAAATGGAAAGAGTAATGCAGAAAATTAAATTAAAATTTGACATTATTGGTTTATTTTTACAGTTTTACTAGTACCACCAAGCTCTTGGGTAGGTGAGTGATGACATGCACTTTTTGGCACTAAATATGCAAGTGGTTCCTTCATCATTGAAAGGATAGACTGTAGCCTGTATTGACAAGATATAGTACCTTGATGGAGACCCAAATGAATTCAAGATTCCCTACTGTATCTAAAAAGATTAGAGATTACCAATATTTTGTCAAGATTATTAATGTCCATTTTCTTTGTGGACCATAGGCCTATAGAATTGTCCCCAGCCACAGACACAGAGCCACTCTGATTTCTTTATAAACAATCTCCAGAATGCTCAAATGATATCTCGATTTATAGCAGTCGGAATTTTTTAGAGAAGCTAGTTATGAACCTCTTATTTTTCATGTTAAAGGTTTTAATTCTCTTTGGAACCTGTATGTTCACCTTCACACAGTCATTAGGACATAATAAGTTACCTTTTGGTGGTATTAGTGAAGATTCATCTTTGTTTCCAAGAAACTTCTTATTTGGAACTGCATCATCCTCGTACCAGGTTTCCTGATGACCATTTTTGGGAGAAATAGACTTTGTAAGACTTGAACTCAGAGATTCATATACTACTATTATAACCAAGTCTTTAGATCATTTGTGTGTCATATCGTGACACAATTAATCCCACAGTATTATTTTCTACTTCAATTGTTTTCTTAAGGACCGTGAAGATAATGAAGAACATGTTATGATTTATTATAGTTTACTTCGCAACAATATATTGGTATGCATGGATTTTACACAAGCGATTGGTACAAGCTATTTTTCTTTTTTAACAATTTCACATAGCAATTGGTAGGTGTATGTGAACTTTATTGACAACATTTCAACTGAATACAATAATCTTGGCACGAGAGACGAGTTCAAAATGAAAACAACAATAGCTTAAAAAAAGCAAATAAAGCAGCTAAACAATTTATGCCCTGATATAAAGAATTTATGTTTTTTCCAATACCACATGGGCTTTGTGCTACGCCGAGGACTCAACGTAAAAATTTGTTTCTTAAAGAATTTAGTAAACAATATGATTAAAACTTTCATGTACTTTATAATATACACTCAGAAATTAAACTTGTAATCTGTGTTAAAGCATTATATTTTTATCACAAAGATTTGCCTTGATTTGTATACTGAAGTTCTTAAAAGTTTTTATAGTATCATAATTGTTGTATCTGTTTGCAGTTTGAAGGAGCTTACTTGATTGATGGAAAAGGACTTAATAACTGGGATGTTTTTTCGCACAAGCCTGGTATATATACTTAATTCTGATATTTTCTTTTGTAAATAATTTATGATTTTTATTTATCATCACGTATTTTATTTGATGAAATCTCTTCCTCTAGAACAGGTAACATCATAGATGGAAGTACTGGAGATGTTGCTGTTGATCACTACCACCGATACTTGGTAAGTAGATGTATTTGCATTCTTGATTGATATTGATTGGTCTTAAGCTTACATAATCTTAAGTCGATTTCTTGATGTAAAGATTTTATTAATATGCTTAATAGACCCTAAAATGATATTTTATCAAAAAATATTTTAATTAATCGTGAAATCGAAAAATCTTTATTAATGAATAAAAAGTGGAAGATCGTGATAAAGTTGTATTGAATTTAATATGATCGAAGTATAAAATAAAGAGAAAATTTTCTTCTGTGGTCAAGTAGAGGTGATATGGAAGGAGTAATAAATTAACATTACTTTTAAGAGTGCGTTTGTTTTCATGAAATTGAAATTGAAGTGGAATTTCATGAAATTCAATTCCAATTGTCATGCTTGGCAATACTATATAATTCGAATGAAATTTCAATTCTAGTGTTTGGATATGCTTAGAATTCATTTGGATTCATTTCTTATTCTTTATTTATGTTGAACATATAATTTCATGTCATTTCGACCAGTCTCTATTCGTGCCCGTTATGATCGGGACCCAGTATTTTATTTTGTTTGTGAGGAAAATAATATTTTCGGCCAATTTACACTGACCCATATTTTCAAAAGCGTTTTGACCGGAGAATTTATATCGGTTTGTTTGACACGGGGGCCAATATTTTCGGCCGTTTAGTCGAGAGGGCAGCATTTCGCTCCGTTTAAATTCATGCCATATTTTCTCTACGTTTATCCCGTGAGACCATATTTTCGGCCTACTTTGACTCATGAACATATTTACAGGCAGTTTCGATCCGTGGCCGTATTTCACTACCCGCTTTTGGGCTTCGTGAATATATTTCCGATCGCGTTTGACCGAGGACCCGTATTTTCAACTGGTTTGCAGAGATCATATTTTATGTCCGTTTAAGCCTCATCGTCCTGACCCCCGGTCGTTTAGTATAAAAGATGAAATATTTTATCTTGCGTTTAGGCGCGAAAACATTTTCGATCTGTTACGTCGTGGGACCATTTTTCGGCCCGTTTCAACCCGAGATAATATTTTCGTTTGAATCCGAACATTATTCTTTCAGTTTCAAAATACGTGATCATCCCAGAAATTTTTACTTTTTATGATAGTTGATTGTTTACAATTTTAATATCACATTTTCTGATTACGTGTAATTTTTTTACAATCGATGTAGCTTTTCACAATCCCTTAATAAAACACTTTTTATCTAAATAATTATCTATTTTGAAACGAATGAAATATATAATAGTATAACATTTAGTAAAAATAGATGCTATTATTTTGATGTGCTTTACAATTGACACAATAATATTGATTTAAATCAAGTTATGTGTGCTAATTAAAAACATAAAGTTTATTATGATAATTAAGAATCAACTTGACAATCTTATTTAGATGGAGGAAAAAGCATATTAGAACTCACAAATAATCTGAACATAGTCTTATTGATGAAAACCAAACAGGAAGATGTTGATCTCATGGAAGACCTTGGCGTCAACAGCTTCCGCTTTTCCATATCATGGGCAAGAATTCTACCCAGTGAGTACAATATATATTTTTGTTTTTGTTTTTTTTTTTAACGGGAGATTCGCGGCCGCTATATATTTTTCCCACTGAGCACAATATATATTGTTATTTTTGTTTTTTTAACTGGAAATCTGCCGTCGCTATATATTTTTATTTTTGATATTTAACGATGATGAGTTTCGAAACAGGACCTTCTGGTCACTACTCACTAGTAATAGCTTTTCCACTAAGCTATTAAATTAACTCAAAGTGAGTACAATATTTATCTGTATATCTTGGTCGCATTATGAAAGTAATTTGAACCAACACTAAATTCTAACAGAAGGAAGATTTGGAAACTTAAACATGATTGGAATCAAGCACTATGATAGGCTAATCGACACACTCCTCCGAAGAGGTAAATTAATTGTTTTATAGTTCTTCCCCATGTCCAGCATTAATAACATGCACAAACATAAACTTCCTGAGAGAATTATGAGGATCCGCATGACTATTATTTATTTTGAGTTAGCAAAAAATGGCTAAATGAGTAGGTATGCCATATACCATTATACCATTTTTCTAATGTTCATTTTAGTTGTTTTCAGGAATTCAACCATTTGTAGCATTAACTCATTATGACATCCCTCAAGAACTTGAAGATAGATATGGAGGCTGGCTAAGTGCTGAAGTGCAGTAAGCAGCTCGATATTTGCTATTCGCTATTTACCTTAACAGGACTTTATCAAAGGGTTGAATATTTCTAATAAAATTGTTCTTTTGATCTTTTGATGCGAAGTACTTTCTCTTAACATCTTAAGTTATCCACTAAGTTATGTATATACTGTTAGGGCTGATTTTAAATACTATGCTGATGCATGTTTCAAGTATTTTGGACACCGAGTGAAGTACTGGATTACCTTTAATGAGCCCAATGTTGTAGCTATTCGAGCTTATAGGTCAGGAATTTACCCTCCATCGCGCTGCTCTCCTCCTTTTGGAAACTGTAGCTCCGGAAATTCAGAGGAGTATCTCGTTGCAGCTCATAATATGATCCTGTCTCATGCAAAAGCAGTAAGCGTCTATAGAAGGAAATATCAGGTGGTTCATTATCTACATAGATCTAAACAAATTTAAAGATAGAAGCCTACCACATTGTATGAAATGTTCTCATCATTTAATCAATGGTAAAAATAATGCATTTTTTTGATGAATTGCAGGAAGAACAACATGGTAGCATTGGAATTGTAATGAATGCAGTATGGTTCGAACCAATCAGTGGTTCCTCAGAGGACAATTTAGCAGCCGACAGAGCTCAGTCTTTCTATATGAATTGGTAAATGAGTGTCCATTCCTGCATTTAGCTCCATAGTTGAATTGCATGAAGATTGGTAATCTGACAGTGACAGATAACTACAACTCTCGAAGGCCTTGCCAATACAGAAAAAATAACTTAAATGGCTCTGTTTTTATTTGATTCAGGTTCTTAGATCCCATAATATTTGGAAGATATCCTGACGATATGCAGCAATATCTTGGATCTTCATTACCTGTATTTACAAATACCGATAAAAGGAATCTAAGATATGGCCTGGATTTCATTGGTATCAATCACTACACTAGCTTCTATGTAAAAGACTGCATATACTCTATATGTGAAGAGCAACCTGAAGTCTCTAGGGCCGAAGGTTATGTTTCAAAGAGTGCACTAAAGGATGGTGTCCCGATAGGGGAGCTGGTATGTATCCCATCTTAGTTTCTTCCTCCCAACCAACTCGGAGATCTATTAGCAAAACTGACACAGTATCAGACTGCAGTGGACTGGCTACATGTTTTCCCTCAAGGCATGGAGAAGATGGTGACATACATAAAAAACAGATTCAACAACATACCAATTTTCATTACAGAAAATGGTCACCCAAACATACATGTACCTGACTTTTAAATAGATACATTGCGGAACTATTTCTCATGTGTGATTTTGCAGGATTAGGAGAGATGAACCAAGGAGATGCATTTATAGCCGAGCTCCTAAATGACACTAAAAGAGTGGAGTATATGAGTAACTATTTGGAATCCCTAGCAAAAGCAATCAAGTAAGATATCTCCAAAAGTCTCGTAAAATTACAGAATTAACTCAAATCACATGAGGACTATTATCGATTCATGTTCTGGATCACACAAATTTAAATATCTACATACTTTTGTCTCATAATCTATACTATATATAATGTGCAAGGGGTGGATTAGCGGTTCTGAGGTAAATAAATTAATGTATTCTTATTTTACGCCTCATAAAAAAAATTTATTTTAATTTTAAAAGTAACTTAACCCCATTATTTAAGCTTGTACAACAGTCTTTTTGTTTTTTATTTTTACTGTGGTAAGCTTTTAAATGCCTTTATTCTTTTAGGTTTTTTTTTTTAAAAAAAAATTCATTATAAAATAATAAAATAATTTGCTTGAGGCCCGAGAGCTGTGCACATATAGCAGTAGGTATAACGACTCACTTTCGTCGGCCTTGCCGGGGTTAAGATTATTAATAACACAATATCTAGTCATGCGTCGATTGATCTGATAACAAATATGACTGTTGGCATTAACAAAAACAAAACTCTACATTAAATCGTGGTGTTAAAATAACCGTCCATAACAACAGAACAACCAGAATACAAATCTACGCAGATAATACTGGCCTGAGATATACAAGAAATCCAAAAATACGGCGTAGGGGAAAGTAGCAAATGCTTAGGACCACATAGGTAAAATACAACACCCAGGTAGAAATATAAGAGTCGGCCAGCCAAAGGGAAATGGTGATAGGGAACATATATAATCACCAGCTTAATTTCTGCAATCACGGATCCACCGGCCGCCTCAATAAGCTGGGCCACAGACATAAAATACCCGCCCATAGAAAAGAGAGTCGGCTATTAAGGTGAGTGGTCCTAAAACTCTGCAGAACTTTGCAATCACATATAATACGTGTTTATATATAACATATGTATATACATTAACCAGTACATAATGGATAAGCGTGAATCATAGAATCACTCTTTACGATATCCCGTGATCGCATACAGCTGAGAACTTTACTCTTAATCGATAGCAGCGTATTCGTTTAAGGAAAAGCGTACCGCGCGAGATAATCAAATGAGAGTCCGCCTCGCGAAATAATCGAGATAGAGAATCGCGCCGCGAATAGCCGTAGTGAGAATCGCGCTCCGAAGCAGTAAACAAATGAGAATCCGCTCCACGAATAACGGACAAATGAGGAATCCGCGCAGAATAATCGAGATAGAGGGTCTCCACGTCAAGTCACGCAAAAGCCGAAATTTCTGGCGCCGAAGATGCGTATCGCGCTGACCTCAGGAATCGCGTTTGCCCCTTATGATGTCGTACCGCTTTTGAACTCCCGATTACCGAGTCGCGCATTTCATGAATATGAAACAAAACAATCGAAATACTATGCCGGATTCTGTATATTGTAGCCCGCGCGGCGAAGCAGCGCAGCGCCGTGGGTATAACCCATGATGACCGCCATGATATCATGCGTGAATCAAAATAACAAGTATCTCATAACGTGGATCATGTCACTTGACTATCTCGCAATATGAATCATAATTACCGTTATCTGTATAAATGTTGTCTCAATTATCTCGTAATATGAATCATGCTTGTGATTATGTCTTAATAGTCATGTCGCTCAATCTATCAAAAATAGTTCCATGTAGCGCGGGCAAAATATAGAACATAATATATATGAAGGGTTCACAGTCGTGAGATTTGTCTTCAGTCACAGCGGTAATGATAGCTTCTAAGGTAGTACAAATGCTGGGTCAATTTCGGCTCTATTCAGAAATTATATGTTATAACACGTTCCGTAGAATAAACTCTCTTTAACATATATATAAACCCCGGTATTATCTGGCGTATCGCAATTGAATTCTGTGCCGCGACCGTCCTGTCAAAGATTAGTATCTGACTTACAAGATTAATAGCTACGTTAACTACGGAAACCGTAAATCCAGATATTCGATTAGTGACTTTATTACCCAATGATAACACTTAATCTCGTTACTTGAATTCCAAATGATCGATTCTTTAAGCCCAATTATTTTAAATACAACCTCGATTCAGACTTCTTGCTATCTGAACTTTTTCTGAAACTTTCTCGGCGTCTCTAAATCAATATAGAATAGCAACTTGTTAAAATAAGCTGTATTGAGTCACATACCTTGCTCACTCTTCTGATTTAAAAGTTAAGCTTGAGAAAAGTCGACAAAAGTCAACCCTTGACGTCACAAACTGCAACGATAATCACTTTCCAAGTCACCTTAAAATCCTATAAACTAAACTTAAAATAACATTTCTATTCCGTAATAAAATTGAGATCTAAGAAGTCAAAATAAAGTCAAAGTAATAAATAGTCAACTATAGCCTCAAATAATGAGATTTGAAGATTAAAAATCATCGCTTTGATAAGGCGAGAGATAGGAAAACAAGATTTGAGGGTTGGATTCAACAAGTTTCACCACGAAAATGGAAAAAAATAAAGGTTTGGGGCTTAAGGGGGGTTTCGGCCCTTGAGAAGAAAGAGGAAGACAAGATTTCTTTGTTTCTTGATGAATGGTGATAGGATGATGAGACACCCAGGTAATTGGTAGGTGGGACTTTTAAGTGGAGTTTAGCTCGTTTGATTCCATGATTTTGTACCTTCGGTTTAAAGGCATGAATTCGAGCAGTCAAATTAAATTTCTGTCTCAAAATATATTATGGATTCAGCGCGTATTATCATTATTCGTTTAAAATTTTTAACTTAAACCGTAAAACACTCAACCGAACATAAAATCATATTAAAAAGCGCTTATCGGGTAGGGTTATTTTGATAGAATTCGATAGGTCCTAAAATCATGTACGACTCACTCGTACCCGGCAAATTGACGGTCGTCTTCTTTTTCAAAATTAAGAATTGGGTGAAATTAAGTAGTAGTTTGAATGGCGAATTGAAAACGATTTGTGTCGAAAAAATGTAAATTCTGAATTGAAATGTGATATGTAGTGTTGTATTCTTTTTAACCGTATTCTCGGAGGCTTACATGGTGCTAACACAATTTGATGCTAACTATGCTAACACGCACATTTGAATGCATGTACTGAATCGCATAAACGTTGGTATATATATACTGCAGAAAATATTTAGTTTTAGAAAGTAAACGTGTTTAAGCGTATATATATACTCCGTCGCTACGTTGAGTATATATCTTTCGAGTCGGCGTGTTAGCGGTGTTAGCATATTGTGTGTTAGCAGGAGATCTTTTGCCATTCTCTTAGCAATCGTCGTAATTGCCCATGCAGGGAAGGAGCAGATGTCAGAGGCTATTTCACCTGGTCCTTGCTCGACAATTTTGAATGGACATCAGGATATACTATAAGATTTGGACTTCACTATGTGAACTATGCTACTTTAGAGAGAACACCAAAACAATCTGCAACTTGGTACAAGAGGTTCATTTCGGATCATCGAGTTGCAAGAGCACTTACTGCAAACGAGTAGTCAGGATTCCTGATACATTATTTGAATACATTAATCTTCCAACTTCTAACCAAATTATGACCATGCTCTTAAATTTTGCCCTTGTCAAGATATATTCGCATACAAATTTAAAAATGAAACAAATAAACCAATAGGAGAACCGAATTTGACAATATTGACACTAACAAAGGATCATCTTGAAAGTCAAGTCTCATACCTCATGGAATGCAATTAACACAAACACTTTGGTTAGAAGCAGATTTAAATGACAATGTTTGTTTAAGAATCCTATACGAAATTTATTGGCCAATCATGAGTAGCGATACTTCGAGATCCGTCCGGGATGATAAACCGATGAATTTTTTCTTCTTCTTTTCTTTAAATAATGGAAATAACTCCCATAATCAATTCATTGACCTTCGATGTTTGATCGAGAACATCTCATTTCTTACATTAACTTAAAATCCTTTGGAGGTAGAAAACACCTCTCGCGCCGACTTGACACGTGCGCTGCTTGGATGATTATTTAGCTTGCTAGCCGGTTGCGACCTTGTTCGAGTTCATAACCTTGGACTCGGCGGCAGCAACTCTTGATGCTCTGCCCAAATACCCCAAGCTTCGTCACCATGAAGTCTTGTATTGTCGGCTAGGGCCAACATGCAACCTCCAATCTGAGCAGATTTGCCTTTCATGACTTTCTAAAACTTCAGTATCTTCGTACCCATAATATTAATTTTACAGCCAGCATCCATTTAACATCAAAAAACTCTGCATCGCCCATATGACATTTACAATAACCAAGAAACCACATGTTGATTTTCATACATGTATTTGTACATGAAATCCCTCAACTTTAAGTTAACTTGGCCATCGTCGTCAAGCAATAGCTTACATCCTCAAATTAATATCAAGACAAAAGATTTTTAAATGGTGGGGGTATTTCATCGATTTATCAAATCTTCCCACATATATTTGTTTGATAAAAGAAACACCAGCCTTGATATACCCACAAATTTCCTCGAGGATACTCCATCACACGATGACTTTTCCCAAACGAATCTTACATGATAACGAAATGATATACAAACCATCACTTTATATCTGAAATCTCGGTACGCCCAAATGCCCAAAGATGAGCTTAAAGAAATCTCAGTAACCTTGTGATATTCGACACCAGTGAATTTAAGTATTTCATTAATCGTACGGCGGCGTCGCCTTGCGTCAGCATGCTTCGACCCCGATCATACGACCTACGAATAGCCTTGAATCGTCAAAATTGCCCGATACCAATTCTTTAGGTATCCAGCGTCCATGAGCTTATAAGCGAAGCTCACAATACCCGATTGTTAAGGAATCCTACGCGTTATTAGCGATCCCGTAATTAAAAATAATTAGAGATCCATGAGATGCGAGCCGATGATGACAACACTAATTGAATATGACAAATAGAAGAAAATAATGAAATTAAATCGGGAATAGCGAGGATTTTATCACAGTTCACTTAATGTGAAAGACCATTGACTGCTGAGATCATTAATAATATCATGAAAATTGTTCTGGCAGGACTTCGAGAACCTGCTTCAGCGACCTGTATTGGATGTTTTCTCATAAAAACTAAGACCTGAAGTCTACCATATATGCTCTGGAATCTCGTGACTCTTTTTACAACACTTGCAAGGAATTATAATAAACTCTGTAGTTCTAAAAATAAGAATAAACTCTCACTTATCCCCAACTTCTGAAGATTGATTTAACCGTAAATTTAAGGATAGTGGTATTTCAACGCCTGTGAAGACTGCATGTAACTCGTATATATAGACTATAAAGATCACAGGTTTGAAACATAAGCTGAACCGAGCACAGGCAAAGGCCTGAAAACCGCTGAAATCCTCTTAGAAACCAGCGTTGAGACTTATCTTTGGTCCCGACTTGGTCCCGAACTGCGTTTTGTCATTCAAATTTTGCAGACACCGACCCCGACAGTAACATCTCCCGCGGGATCAGGTACCATCTTAGCTATTGAAATGGATCTGGTAGATACTAGGATATCGAGATGAATCCAGAAGATATTATGAGATATTAGCACAAGAAATTATTAGGAGTTGGTAATTAAGTAGCCAATTTTATTAATAAGCTTTGATGCTCAATTTCGATGCTCATTCTGGCCAAAGTATTAAAACAGTATGCACTGCAATATGGAGCTAATATACCATATATTTCATGAGTTTAACTTCAATTCAATCTCGTTAGTGCAAATAGATTTCTTATCGCTAGTGTTCTCAGTCGCCCCTTGAAATTCAACGCGTGTAGGAAGGCTGAGCTCCTTTCCATACAGTGATGTTGGGCTCACTTTCAAACATTAATAATGTGAATCATCAGAACAAAAAGCAGAATGCGAGGCGTATCCGGCCGAACTCGTAGTGTTGTATTTGATTGTGATATTCCTTTATTTAGTTTGATCCACATTTGGTGTTCATTATAAGATAGATCTGTTGAGCCAACAATTATAACACTTGGACTAACACAATAAAGCTGATGGGAAATAAACAGTATAGAAAATAAAAACAACATTTCGGTTCAATACAACTTGCGCTGTCGGGTGTGACTTTACGATGAAGGATTTTTACTATAATGATGGTATTACAAATAAGGATTTATCTGCCTCTAGCAGCCCTATTGTACTCGATCTAGTAAAGCGAGTCGGGCTCCTCTAATTTATATGAAACAAATTGACCTTTCTCACATTTCATTAGGCTTACGTGATTTAGCAAAATAATCTCTCAAGAGTTGTTATAACAAGTGTCATAACCGTACATTAGTTGAAGTTTGAGAATGGCTTGACATTCAGCCTACAGAAAAGAATATTTTCTCTCAAATCTTTTTGCCTCTCAAAACAACGTAGAATAAACATTATGTGTGGTAGATGGCTAAGTCTGCAATGAGACATATTTAAAGTATAGGGACATCAATCATATATGAAAAGATCTTTCATAAATAATTCTTTTCATATCACACCATGTAATAATTACTTGGATAATTTTCTTTTCTCATAATCAATCAAATACCAATCTTACGTACTTGGGAATACTCGGAAGTCATTCAATATATTATAGGAAGAAAATATCTCTTCTAAATATTACCAAAATCGGCGAGAATCGAAATATGCGTGTTACAACGATGGCAGCCATTATGCAATTGTCTTTGACAGTTTGCGCACTTAAACTACTGAAAAAAATAGCTAGCCAATTTAAAACCCAATGATTTCCTTTTGATCTGTTATGACTTTACTTGATCTCAATGTTGATGAGAGACTTTGAGAGATTACAATATAACTTTGAGAAATATAGTAAGGGGTATGTTCAAATAGGGATCAAACAATATATTAATAGAGTAACCTTTTGGCGATTACTAAATATTTGCATTTAATCTCTGCCATCGATAAATATTAATCATATATTTTACACATTAATTTTCATGACACTTTATTTATACTTTATAATAATACGACACATTTAATTACATTTGTGTCCCTAATGTAATATATTATAAATATATTCGACATTCTTCATTTTAGATTCGCCACGTACGATATTTTAAATGTGTTAATCTTTCAAATGATACGATAAAATGCATTATTATAATAAATGTATTCTAAAAAATATCATCCATTAACCATACTAGGATCAAAGGCGTAGTCGTTATATCAATGTAATTAAAACCGTCGATTATCGCGTATACCAAATCTATATAAATATATAATGTAAAAATTCTTTATTGGCAGTTACCAAGTGAAGCCAAACTTGATATTTCTATTTTTTGTATTTTAGGAACTAACCGCCCCAAGAATTAAAATCCCTTGATTATTTTTACATTTAGCAAACCTCGAGAACAAAGAAGAAAATAAAGGTTACCGATTATTTTTTCTATGGTGATTCAATTATTTTTCTTCAGGTAAAATTTTGAACTATATAGAATCACCTTTTTTATTTGCTCCTCTAATATAATCCATATGTTACATGATTTTAATTCATCATTTGTACTATGAAAAAACATACTTCATCCATCATGAATTGTCATTTTGGCTTTTTTTAAATGTGAACTTTGTGAGTAGATATTTTTATTTATATTGTATAATATTTGATGAAAACTATATTAATGAAAAATACATTTCAAACTCTTTCCATTGATATATTTTTTATAAAATATTATACAATACAAACAAATATATTTAAGGTCAAAATTTAAAAAATTCTGGCTAGCAAAAAAGTGGAGCCGATCTTGTGGACTCAACTAATATAATTATATTATAAAATTAATGGATGAATTTATGCGGGTTGGAAATTTATGCCTTGAATAACTAGTATAATTAAATGACATAGACCAATCATGGATATGTAACATGAAAATTGCATGCAACATGCCTATTTCCAACCGGTCCTACCTTAATTTTAATGGAGAACAATGCCAAGGTATCACCTTCCAGAGTGTACCAAAATAAAGAACTGGAACTGATAACTAAATTTCTATAGAATGTATATCCAAAAGGAATATATACAAGTGAAATAACTTATACATATGAAACGAATACTCCCACAAATCATAGTTTCCTGACTTGACATTACTCCCGTATGAGCAATATGTTCTACAAACTTATTAGGAGGTAATCCTTAGTGAGCGGATCTGCAATCATGGAATTTGTCCTTATACGTTCTATTGAAATAGCACCACTTTGTATTCACTCCTTCATAATAAGGAAATTCCTTTCAATATGTCTCTATTTAGTCAAGCTTTTGTTGTTGTTAAAGTATAAAACAAGCTGTTTGATTATCCTGATAAATCTTCGATGGTCTTTACATACCATTCCTGACTAAGTAAACAATCAACGAGTGCGTTGCGCCGCTGGCTTGTTTGGTAGCGAGCTATGAACTCTGCCTGTTAAAGGTCGGTGATGGCTTGGCTTGTTCGCGCTCTTTATAAAATGGCTCCTCAAAATTCGATAGAAAAACACAACTTGAAGTGGACACTTTTTGGTATCAATCCATCAAAATCTAAATCGGAATACCCAATGTTTCCAATTTATCCGACCTCCGATAAATTGAGCATATAGTGCTGATCCTTTTTAGTAGATACCTTATAACTCATTTTCTTTGCTTTTGAATGGTTCGTACGGATTAGACTTGAAAATGTCATCAGCGCTCCCAACAATGAATGTTGTATCCCAGTCTTGTCTGAGCACAGGCACTCATTACTCGCTAGAACAGATGCATAAGGGATCTTTTGCATCACTTTAATTTCAAGGCTATTATTTGGGCACAGTTTGAGACTAAACTTGTCTCTAGTAGCTACAAAGGTATATCTGGAGTTACACTCTTGCATGCAAAACCTTTTAAATAATTTATCGATATAACTATTTTGTGATAATCTAAGAATACCCCGAGAACAATCTCAATGGATCTGGATCCCCAATACAAAAGTGGCGTCACCAAGATGGCTGTCTCAATTTCTTTGATAGTAAGTGATGATGCGGTCGATTTTGGTTGTGGGCGGATCATAGTCTCCAATCGGCGGTTTGATGCGCCTTGATCGAAGTGTGTAGTCTGAAAACTAAGGACCGGTTGCTGGTCGGGAGGCTTACTCAGAGCGATCAAAGTTATTAGCCGGATGGAAGAGTTTGATTTGAGAAAGAAAGAGTGTTTTTTGTTATCCAAAGTGAAACTGCGATTTGAAGCAAAAGGTTTACCATTTTATAGTTGTTTAATGATTTGCACTTTTTAGTTGAGCACTTGGTGGCTGAGCCACGATAAATGATTATGCGGCTCGTTAAGGGGCCGTGTAATAACCTTAATTACCCCACTGTGGTGCCGAATCGAGCCGTTAATACTAAACGGTATTCTTCCTCCAACCCATTTGGACATTTCAAGTCCTCTTGAGATGGCCGCGGCGTTACAGCCGCTCGTGGAGTCGAATCCATTTATCCGGTTGCCCGTCCGCGATCCGCTTACCGTCGCTGACCGGGTTGGAATTTCGCCTACGGATCGGCCGTTTAGTATGGGATTATGTATGCCCCCATACCCGCCCATTTTCGGTGGGCCGGATCTTGAATATGGGTGGGTCTCTTTAGTTTTTAACTCCAAACAGCACCTTAGCCTCCCTCTGCATGTGTCAGAGGCGTTTTGCCTCCCAAGAGCCACCGTTTGTTGTTTCATATCTTCATCATCATTGCCCATGGATTTTTAGTAACCACCCCTCTCTCTCTTCATTATCACTCGTTTTCGAATTTGAAAAGACTTTGATACTTTATAAATTAGAGTTCCCTCAGAGATTTTCCCAGCTTACATCCTTTCTGAGCTTACGTCTTTCTCACTAGAAAATTCATTTCCTCCTTAGCGTTCTTAACTTTTTACTCCTTATTTTTGCAAATGGCCCGACCCGAAGGTTTCTTTTTCAGAAGAGAGGCGCCGAAGATGGGGGTCCTCTTCACCAGGGGCCGTGAATCCATGGGGAGGCCCTCATACATCCACATAGATGATAGTCTTTTGAGACTACAAAAGCTCGCGTGCAGAAGTCTCTGAATCATTCATTCGCTTCTTGGCGAGGCACAGGATTGAAACTTTGAAAGGTTTCTGCATCGGTCCCACGTTATGTGAATTCTCTCCGCCTCTGGAGTCCGGGTTCTTTTCTTTCCCCCACTTTGTTTGTCAGCTTTCCTTACGGATGATGCTGACCCCCTCGTCTTTCTTTTCGGTAGCCCGCAGCTGCCCAACTGCAGAGCGAACGCCGAAGGCGAGGTGGGCAAGTTAGGCCGCCACAGTGCGGAGAATTCGAGTGTACCATGCGAGGAATGCGTGAAGGAGGTGGAAGCCCAGCGTCTCAGTCGGCGGGGAGCCGCGTCTGAGTCCTCGCCCGACACGTGATGGTGGGCGAGAGGAGATGGCCGTTGCTACTTACGGCGGCCAGGCAGTGGAGGCAAAGGTGGAGAGGCTGATGAAGCTAGTAGCTGACCTCCAGTCCCAATGTCTTTGATGGGGTTAGCGTGGTCGGGAGGACATGCTTGGCAGAGTGGGGAGCTCCTTGTCCCAGCCCCCGCCTCGGCTTCCTCGCAGGTCGTTTCTTGTCACCATGAGGATTATTCGGTTCGTAAGCCTACTGTCCATTGGGCTTTGGGGGTATGACACGGAAGCAGATCCGGTCTTTCACATACTTGACTCCCCAGCAGAGTCTTGATCCTCCGGTGTGGTGCGTTCCATTGTGCGTGACCGGTGCAGGGTACCCGAACCCGAATTGAAGATCTCCTTTAGGAACTGGTATACTCGTTCTTGGTCTGCCCGAGGTGGTGAAGCAACTTCCATGCCCAGTGACAGGTCAGCTGCTATGATGGGTGTGCTTAACGCCCTCGGGGGTTCTTGGAAGGTCCCCTGATGTCAGCCTTGTAGAAGGGAGCGAGACCTGACATGTTGATGTCTCATTAGGGAGGTTGGTAGGGATCTTTGGCAGGCGTCAGCATCTCCGTGCGTGATCTGGGCATCACCCAGCTCTGAAAAGAGCCCGCAATATCGCGATCATGAGGATCCTTTGGGTGGGAGCTTTACTATTGATGTATTTGCCAGCGCATGCCTCAGTGAATTTCTTCCAGCCGACCCACGTCCTGCCAGGGGGATGTCCCCATTCATCGGCGGACCCACGGAAAGACGCCCGATTGAGGACCGTCCGGCGAGGGGTGTACCTCGAAGCTTTGCCTACGGATAACTTTGATAGCTACGGAACTCTTTAAGGAGGACCCGAACTTCCGGGAAATTCTAATATATCCTGGTACGAGCTTTAAGCGTACTCCGCCTCGGGCGTTGTTAAATCGCTTTCGCCGTCAGGAAGAGCAACTTCCAGCGACTTGACTCCCACCGGGGTAGAGTCTGCGTCAATCCGTATTTTGCGTGGCCGGTTGGACAACTGTATGCGCCTGCGATTCACTTTCCACTTGAGCATCTCCCATGTGACAAAATTGAAAAAGTCACGAATTCGAGCCGAACTCTCCATGAGATATCCGCGGCGTTTCCTTTGTCTTATTAATTTCAAATTGCTCTTCCCATGAACCATCGTCAATAAGAATCGTTCTTCGTAGTTTGTGTTACACCCCCAAAGAATTTCTTAATAAAAAGTCCATTGTGAATCTTCATTACTGGAAAGGCTTTCGTTGTTCTGCCGTGGCTTTGAAGCGAATCGAAGAGGGCATACTCGATCTTATGTCCCTCCGGGGACCCTGATATTATGCGAACTCACGAACCACAGGTTTACCATGGCAAAATGCGTATGTGTATTAATCTTGACTTCTACCGTGTGGATGATTTCGGCTCATAGCGTTGCCCCCAGGTGCGTTCTCTGATAATGCGCGGAGGCTAAGCTTTGATGCTAGATACGTGGCAGCCGAAGGTTGAACTCGCTTCAACTCCCCATGACCCGTTTATTTACTTTCTTGAAGCGTTGGGGTTCTCAATATTTTTCCTCGAGAGTTGATCAAAGTGAATTACTCTTGGGTGTGCTTAAATGTAAAGGCTTGAACTACAGTTCACTTGCAGCAAAGAGGCAGGCAGCTTCTCGTCGGCCGGGATGGTGATGCCGACCCTCTGTATTTCGGTGACATGTCTTGACGTACACTTTCTCCTCATACGATCGGAATGCTACTTAGTGCATTTCAGGATAACCAAATAAAGGCTGCCAATGCGTCCCCGGCTATAGGATTTGCTCGAATAAATTTTGTAGGGGATTTGTGGAATGCGCTTCAATTCTGAAAAGACTGCGTAATGCAGGTCTACAAAGTGCAAATCCTTTTTTATAGCCTTGAAGAAAGGTAAGTGCAGTCACCCGGTGTGAGATATGAGCCAGAAGTCGGCGATTCGCCCGGAGTCAGCCCGATGTATCTCGCCCGTGTGCAGACTTGTGGACTCTACGGATTCTTATGCTTGTCGGATTGGTCCCGAACACAATTTCAGGAGGAGTTACTCCTAAGACACCTTTATCGGTTAAGCCGCCCAAGTTGTACTTCCATGAAGTTCTAAGCTTTCTCGGACGTTGGCTTTCGTGATCGGATGCTTTCGGCTCTTGATGAATGTCATGTAAGGTAGGCTCTCTCCCGTATTCCGACGATCACGAGTGGAAGCTTACCTTGTTGACCATCCTGCAGTACGTGGCCCCCACTTCTTCAACAAAGGCCATGACTTAGAATGCCATATTCCGTGATGAGCTATTTTCTCCGCATCGTCTTGACCATAAATATCGGGTGGTATCCTCACAAGGCATCTAGAAATTCCGCCTTGTATCCTACGCTTAATCGACCGACTGTGGTATTTAGGTAGAGAATTAGTAATCTTTCGAGGCGAGCCTTGTTGATACCGGTGAGATGGTGCACATCCGTCAGTTGAGGCTTTGGGACGATTGCTATGTTGTGACCATGTGGTGAACAAAAGTTCTCGGATGGCATTTTCTGACAACTTTCCTACCTCTCTTGAATGGCTTCTCCCGTTCTCTTGAGGAGAATATTTAAAACTAACTTTTGTTTAGTGACTTGTAGTGAGATTGATATCTGACGATGTCTTAGAAATGGATGGATCCACCCCGGGAATATCCTTTGGCTCCTAGAAGATAGATACTCACGAGGATTGGGATGGCGTAGGCTTCGTGCCCCCAGTGTCGTGCCTATCTTGAACTCGCTTCAGGATCCCTGCTTGAGCGGGATACTCCGAATCTCTTTTCGTCTGTTATACTCTAGGGGCTCTCACTTTGTCTCAGTGCAAATATCCAGTCCCACCATTCGGCCCAGATGCTTGCTCCGTTTGGGCTTTTTTATCTATTTCATGGAGGCTAAATAGCACCCGCGTGCCCATCTTGGCTCCACACTTGCATCTCGGTGATCCCGTGTGTAATTGGCTGGAATTTCATCTTGAGGTATATTGGTGATACGGCTGCCTCAATTGTGATAGCGGTCGGCTATTATCCAGATTGTAGGCCGATGCGCGTATCCTGATGGTGAACTCCGCCCGTCAGTCGCATCTTAGTGGTTATTTCCCGTCATTGACCATGGGTTGTACTCCCAACGGGCTTACGCGTCGGTGAGCCCGGCAGGTGGCCACCGATGCGACCAGCCCGACTTAATCCTACCTTGAGATATGCGTCAAGAATAGGATGTCCATTGAGCTTCAGTGTCTGGCAATCCGTCCCTTTCAGAGATTGGCTATCGCGGGGTGACCCGGCAGTATTCTATTAGGCATTTCTATCGCTAAAATCCTTAGGGAGAAGGAGAAGTCACGGAACTCGGGCGTGCTCATCTGATTCTTCGCGTATGTCATTTTAGCGTATACCAAGTATAAGCTCCCAGAATCTCCTCCATAGATTTTACTTTGAAATGGTGCCGGTAATGTTTGGGAGGCCGTCCGAGGACACCACGTCTTTCTAGGCAGCTTGGAGATTCTGTATGGGTTTCCTTGTGATCTTAATCTTTCAACTACCCCCATTGGATGAGCCTACCATCTCGATGTTTAGGTGTCGATTATTAAATTGCCCGTGATCTCGCTGTGATGCTGGAAGAACTGCGCCCGTATCCTGCTTGATGAGATGTCTTACCCGAGGTGAGTGGCGTAACTGACCTATCCTCGATCTCGAGGAATCGTTCACGGCCGAGGTGCGGAAGTCGGTATTGATCTTCCCTCATATATTTCCTCGGATCGGGCGATGGCGTGAAAATGCTGCTTCCGCGGAAGGTCGATTGGAAATCGCCTATCGAGGCGCCGGATCTATCAGCCGTCTTCGGTGTTTTGGGCTCCTCCGCCCGATGTTCATCTACGGAAGCTTCCGCTTTTGCCGCCTACGCCCGCTTTTCTGCCTTAAATGCGATGGTGATATGCCCATAGGCCCGTTCGTTAACCTCACAAAGCTATGGCTCTTGAGGAGTGACTCTTTCGAACTTGCTTTCATCTGCGAAGAGCCTTGACAAAGCAATCACAGCTTCTGTTTGGCTTCTTGTTATCGAGAGTTGAGCTCCATTTGAAATCTCTCTTGGAAGGAGGCTGATTGATTGATACCGATGCAATGCATTAATTAAATGAGGGAGTTTTTCATCTTTGTCTTGCCGGACTGCTTCTTACATAGGTCTGGTGAACTTGTTCTTGAGCTTTTTTGAAGGATGTGTTGCGCCCACTTGACGGTTGAACCATTTATGACGGTTAAATTTGGCAGAAAGGCTACATGTACACCTGGCATGCAGCTGGTGAAAGGGCATATGGGGTGGAATTGCGATGTGCTCCTCGGATCCCGTTCCCGGTGAACATCTTGAAGGCAAGGAGTTTCAACCATGCTAGTATGATGGCACTTCGCTGGGGAGAAAGGAAATTTAGCCCTGTAACTTCGATGTTGGTTCCCGTCGGTTGTCCGGCCTAACTTTCTGGAGAAATCCTTTTGCATTGTAAAATTGCCCGTAGCGTCTGGCGAGAATTCGAGCGTGATATCTCCCGCGGCAACCCCGTGGCGACTTTGTTGCCCGTGGCTGGCTCGTTGTTCCGCCCAGCGCGGGGGGGTATGGGTGTGAGTGCTGCAATCACCAGGGGCGATAGCTTATTTCAGCGGGATTACCGTTCGCCCAGCTGGGTTTGCTCTTAAGTTGTTGCGTCACGGCGCGATGTTAGTTCCGTCTCGTGGATTATCCCGGCCATCTCTGGTAGGTGTGAATTCCCACCTCAGGCATGGTTCCCCTAGTTCATAGGTTGGCGGATTGCAGGGCATCGGTGAAGCGTCTGACTGTCGTAGGGATCCTCCCGGGCTTGCTGCATTGATCCCTTGGGGGTTGTTACCGTCTTTCTCGTTTCCTTCGGTGATGATGGACATGATAATGGTTGAAGTGTGTGGGTGGTGACTTTCTCAATGTAAGTCTCCAACATGGTGTGACCAAATGATCTGGTCGGTTCGGTAGTGGGCGGATCACCATCCTCAGTCCCCAGCTTTGATATGCCTTGCTCCAAGTGTGTAGTCTGCCGAAAACAAGAACCGGTTGCCCGGCGAAAATATAAACGATCAGTCGATTAGCGGATCGAAGAGTTTAGTTTAAGAAAGAAAGAGTGTTTTTGGGTATCAAAGTAGACTTGTGGTGATTTGGCCTCGAGTTTACCTTTTATAATTGTTTGAGCAGTTTTTGGTCGAGGCATATTTTCATTCAATTTCGATAAAATGATTATAAACCATTAAGGGTCGTGCAATAATAGCCTTAATTACCCCGCCCAATGGTGCCGAATCAGTCGTTAATACTCAGCGGTCCTCTTTCCTCCTATTTGAGGTTGGACGTTGAGTCCCTCTTGAGATGGGCATGACGGTGGGGTGGTCATTGTGCGTTAATCGACCTAATTAACTACTCTAGCAATTTGATTGGGTTGGGCTGCTTTCTGGATCGGCCCTATTTAAGTAAGGGATTATCAGTGGCTTCTCGGAAGCTCAAGCCTTACTTTGAGGCTCATCCAGTCGAGGTGGTCACAAATCAACCCCTATGGTAAATTTTGGAGTACCCCATCCTGTCATGACGAATTGTTAAGTGGGCCAATGAACTATGGAGTTTGACTACGAGAGCAAGGCAAGGGCAGTATCAAAGGCTCGAGGCCTGGCAGAACTTCGTGGTGGATGCACCCGTGACTGGGTGAAGCCGCGCCCGAGTTGAGTCGACCTAATGGGGACTCGAGAGTGCAGTTCTTAACTCTTAGACGGTGCCGTGACCCCGGATGATTGGGGCCATTGATTCTTATGGTCTCCCGAGGGCAACAAGATTAATTATGAGCTGAGGTTCTCTTATGACAAATAATGAAGGAAGGCTGCGTATGGAAGTAACTTTGCTAATGGACTCGCGTTAGAAAATACTTTGAGGCGAAACACGTCTATATCACGGACGAATTCTCAGCTACTATTGGGGCATATAAAAGGCGGGTTCAAGATTGTGAGACAAAGGAAGGTTGGTAGGATACGTGGAAGGTCAAGTGGCCAAACCTTTTGACTGCTTGGCACGTGGAGCATGTTCCCCGGGGAGAGAGGTGGGAGGCGGATAGGTTGTCTCGACTTGCCACCGGTTCGGTGCGAGGCGGCACCAAAGGATCGAGGTCTTGGACCGAAGGACCGAGGGGCCTGGACTTCTGGGTGAGGTCACGGACTTCCTAGGGCGAGTCTACCCGGAGAGATCTCGGTGGCTAATAATGAGGAATGATGATGTACCGGTGAGCGCCCTCAGGTGCCTTGTATTAGGATGTGCTTGGACTTCCCCAGGGCTGAGGTCGACCAGAGATCATGGTAGCTAATAAAATACATAGGCAGAGCCTGAGGTATACCTACATTTGGATGGGGAGTGTTATGCAGTGCGTTCCCCGAGGGGTCCATTCTTTCGAAGGATCGTGACCGCAGGTAGATTGATGGCGCTCAAAGAAGTGCATGGGGGCATGTATGGGAGCCGTGTCTGAGAGCCTTGATCTGAGAAGATCCCTCGTTCGAAATTGTCGGCCTCGGTGTCCACTTGATTCCCGGGACTACGTGGAAATGCGATTAACTTGCCCCGGACCTGCAGCTAACATTCATTACCCGACAACTTCTGTGGGGCTAGTGAAGTCGGCGTAGTGGGAGACCTCCGAGAGCTGCCGGGTCAACCCGAGATATGCCGTTGTGGCGGTAGACTACTTTACGAGTGGGTGAAAGAAAAAGCCACTCCCCTGAGACTGGCAGTGCACCGGTTCTAAAAAGAAATCTTCACAAGGTTTGGTACCCGGTCTTTGGTCACGGACAGAGGGACTGGATTCTGATAGGAAAGGGTGAAGAATCTTTATGCGGAGGCTGGATATAGATCATTTGGATGGCACTTCGTGTCTACCCAAATTCAATGGTCAGAGTGAGTGATGAACCGGGTAATCTTCGAGGGTGTGAATAAGTAAGCTCTGACGGAGGAGGGAGGTAGTTGGGATCGGGGAGCTTCAACGGTGCTTTGGTGCGTTTCGAGCGACCAGAATCCGATGCGCGGAGAAGCCGCCGTGCGATCTACGGATCCGGCGCCTTGTTGCGGTGAGTGCAGACCGCGGCCAGTGGCGTATTATGATGAGCTAGCTAATGAGCAAGCCGTGCGGCTCGGCCTGGACACATTGGAAGAAGCGAAAGGTTCCAGCATCTGATAAGATGACCGAGACTGGCAGGCAGATTTATTACAGAGGATCGGTCTGGGCAGGGTTCCTAGTAGGAATCGTGCTGGGGCAAGCGGACATCCGCTCATGGGAAAAACGAAAAGGCGTCTGCAGGAGGAACCCATTATGCGGAAGATTGTGGGGCCGATCGCGTATGGTGAAGCCTGAGCTGACAGTGCGTCGCTGGACGCGTACCCGTGAGAAAATACTATATGTTAGCCCACATTTTTGTTATTTGTCTCCTTGGAACAAAAGACTTGATCATCTTAAATTGTCTTCTGCATATAAAAGTTCTATTTAGATTAGAGTATCAATTATGCAAGGTTATTAAGTTCTATTGAAATAATTAGGTGTAAATCTATCTAAAATATTTTTAGTATATCCCTGCAGTGATCTTGAAAAGGTAATTATAAATCTCTTGAACACCATTTGCCGGTCTGACTATTGTGTACACTATGACCGACTAGGCAGCAGAAAGCGAATAATAGCAACTTGATCTTTGAAAGTAAAAATCTCAATGATATGGTAGCACGTTAAGTCAACGTGCTGGCTTTTAGGTTTGGGGATAGATTGCCCGGTGAAGGATTCCTTGTGATATTATAATTCTGAATAAATTCTTTACGAATCATATTCTTCTCTAGCATCACCGATGTAGTCGGGGCTCACGACTTGTCATACAAATGCTTCTTCTTAATCCTCTTGAAAGGCACATGACCATGTGTCAGCGGAATTTGTTGTATGAGGTGTTAACAACATTTATGCCCAATGGAGTTTATAAGAGCAACT
This sequence comes from Lithospermum erythrorhizon, assembly GCA_019722365.1. Taxonomy (NCBI): domain Eukaryota; kingdom Viridiplantae; phylum Streptophyta; class Magnoliopsida; order Boraginales; family Boraginaceae; genus Lithospermum; species Lithospermum erythrorhizon. The sequence goes on along the minus strand of JADFUC010001369.1, from coordinate 23,931 downwards.
CGTACATTTAGCTACAAATAAAATATAAACTCTCAAAGCTCTTTTACCTCGCCAAAATACAATGCGAACATATATATTTTTCGGTAAAGTAAGTGCCAAAGTAGAGCCTTTATATAGTGTAGGCACAAGTAAGTTATAATGCTTCACCATGAAACTTTTCATGCTTGTAAAATCTTAATGCGCCATTAATGCAATCCGCCCCACCATTGAAGGTCAAATTCTCCATGTATATTAACATGGGGAAACGGGGGCTCGGAATAAACAAGGATACGGAACTTTTAAGGTAGGACCACATCCGTAGCGCGAGAAATCCTGCTTTCCAGAGCCGGAGCGTCGAGGGGGGTGAGCCCGAGCTTGACATGGAGGAGTAAATACCAAACAAAAAGTATGGAACTAAAAGGCAATATCAAGCAAGGCCCAAAAGCATAAAAATGTGCACAACAAGGAGGGAAAAGTGGAAGTATAATAAATCTGAGGAGGCGGAAGGTCGGGAGATAGGAGGAAAGGAGGTTGTATTATTAAAAGCAGTGGTTGGGTACCGGCCCCTTTATCTCTGCCACCCGGTGGGGAGTGATGGGATCTGATGCGATAATGTAGGAAATCGATGGGGCCGACCATATGGCCGGCCGGCGGATCCCAAGTCCTAATAATGTAGGAAAGATAGAGGCGCCTGCTCCCCACTTACGAAGCAGGCGGCACGGATTGTGACATCTCCTCGCTGCCTGAATCCCGGGCAGCAGGGCAATCTCGCATAAGGAGATTCTTTGATGAGTGATAACTGAAAAGATGTAGGCAAACTCATAACTCAGCGCCTGCAGCAGAGACAACTTCGTCGCCCGGCCTGGGGTTTGTTGACGAACCGAGTGCCGTCAAACCCAGAGCCATGGAAGGGTTGTTGGCCAGAAGTTGAGTTGCCACCGATGCGGGCACAAGAAATTAGGGGAATCAGTGAAATACGCAGCGAGCTAAGAGATCTAATGGAAGAGGCTGGGACCGGGGGTGACTCGTGATCCTCCGCGCTTTTGTTAAGGAGGGTAGAAGCTGTCATTAAGGGAAGCCTTGCCGGTTGAGGACGTGGAAGCCATGAGAGCCGCGATATACTCTCGGGGTGGTGGGAAAAGAGGAGGGGAAGCCGTCTGCGCCCAGTCGATCTCGATCTTTTGAAAGCGGGGGGGCGGGGCACTTGAGTGCGGCAGGTTGTTTGAGTGCGATGCCATGGTGAATGGAATGGTGGCGTGATGAAAACGAAGGAGAAAGCAAGATTTGTGGAGGGATCACGAATGAAGGGGCGATTGGAATTTATAGAGGGGAGGGGTGCGTTTTCAAATTCAAAATACTGGCGGTAGTGAGGAGAGAGGATAAAGACCTTGAGAGTCCCGAGTAATGATGCCGGTACGTGAAATGAAGCTTGGCTTGGAAAGGCGAGAAAGCGTCCTAGCAGATGCATGGGTAGTTAAATCCTCTTTGTACGCCTGAAGAAAAAAGACCCACAATATTCGAGGATCCCGACCCATGGAAAGTAAGGCGAGATGCAGAGGCTAATGATAATCCCATGAATAAATGGTGGTCGATGTCGGTCACGAGGAGATTGGGCCTAAAGTAAATGGACGAACTAATAGCGGATCATGAGATAAATGGGCGCAGGCCTGCCGGATGGGCCGAGGCGGCCTTGTGTTAGAGGCTGACCGCCCGGCTCGGTTATGGAGGAAGAGGAGGGCTGACCAGTGGATGCGGCACAAATGTACTGAATTAAGGAGGCAATTATGAGGAGCATTCAAGACCATAATTATTAGGCCAGCCCAATGGCCCATAAGCCAGGTATTATTAAATATAATGGAAACGTGAGGCTCGGCCAGATAATGGTGTATTTATAAAAGGTAAATCTTGAGAATTGTCGAATAAATTGACGTCTACGAAAAATCTATTTACAGAAACCATCTTTGCAGCCGATTTCTTCTTGAGCATTGATCGGAGTGTTTTTATTAGAGCGGCCGTTAACTGTTTTGTAGGTTTCTTCATTTGGATCAAGGTGTGTCAGCTTGCTTACTTTGTCGTCAGGTTAAATTATGAAACAGGCAGAATTAAGTAATAGTTTAATAATAATTGATGGTCGAGAATTTAGCGTCGATATAGGGAAAACGTCGAAAAAAGAGTGAGTATCAGCATCGCGCCTTTCTTATTCCATCTAAATCCAACGCCGGTGCTTGATCTCCCAGTCAATTTGCGAAGACTTGTGGGCTGTATCCGTGTATTGTATTTACTCAACGTCTCAACCAATAACTACTAGCCGAACAAGAACAAGTCCCACTGCTTGAGGAGTAATTGGCCTGGGACCAACCTCGTGTCATTGCTCAGAAAGCAAACTCATTCTATACAATTGACCAATTGAAAAAGAAATACAGTTAGTTATATCTGGTGATACAGAGATGTAATGGCTAGTGAATCATTGAATGCTCAATACATCAATATGCCGACTGGGATTAATTTGGTTGGAGTCCCTTTCATGGGGAAATTAAGTCCATGAAATTTGGTCCCAGATGAGTGTTTGGCCATTTAAATTGCAGTATATAATAATGCAATGAATAACAACAAAAATCTAGAGAGAAGGCTTCTGTTGCAATGCCTGATGAAGCAACTAATCATTCGAGCACACAAGTCAGTTCTATTTTATATAAGGCGTACTATATGTAGTACTCCTCTCCATCCCAGAAGACTAACTAAGTTTCGAATTATAATTGAATTATTTAAATTTTGAACTCAAATATTTTTATATATAATATTTGGTAAAAACTATATCAAAGTATAGATTTTAACATACAATATTTATAGTATAATAGTTTTCATTCAAATCAAGATTATGTATATCTATACGACATAAAAATTTGTTAACTTTGACATAAGAAATTCAGACTTGACAACCTTATAGAACAAATGAACTAATATTATACTCTTTCCATTGCTTTTTCTATGGGCTATTATTTGAACCTACATAAATTTTTATGCAAGTTTAAATACATCTTTCAATTAATATTATTTTCTCTTTTATTCACTCACTATTTAATTACAATGAAAATCTTGTAAGGGATTTCAATTTTGGAATAATCCCCCTAATAATTTGGAATGAAGGAAGTACTAAAGGACAATATTTATTTTTGGTGATCTCATTTTAAATGGAATAATCCCCCTAATAATTTGGAATGAAGGAAGTACTAAAGGACAATATTTATTTTTGGTGATCTCATTTTAAATAGATGTATCACATGATAACTGGTTATTAAATTAAAGTAAAATTGTTCATATTCATCAGAGAAAGAACCAAGTGGAAAGCTCGTCTTAGTGTAGTTTGAATTAAGTCAAACGTTACTACTCCCACCAATTCATTTTAATTGAATTGTCACATATCGAGATAAATCTTTGATCTTCAATTACTATTTAATTATATTATTAAAAAATTAAAAAAATTAATATTATGAAAGAATTTTAAAGATGAATCCAAATATTTAAATTTTATATTTCCTAGAATAAGGAATGATTTGTAATTGATGGTGGTTGGAGTGGCAGCAATTAAAATGAATTGGAGAGAGTATTAAGTTACGTCGTTTAAGTGAAATCTACGATAGAAAACGACATATAATATATACAAGTATTTAATTAACAATTTATATCTTAATAATAAGTATCAACACCTAAAATATAATATATATAATTATCTCAGCATAAAAGTATGAGTTGTGTTTAACTACTTTTTTCAGCATTCTTAATTCTTATATTATCGCTATTATAATATTTTTTATTGTTGAAAATATATTTCTAAGAAATTTTAAAAGGACTCACTGTAGACTTACGTAACAATTGATAATTAATAAGTCTTTAAATTTTGCCTAAAATTATATGATTCAAACGTAGTTGGAGTTCTAATATTTTATAATATGTGCAAAAGTTTTATCACTTTAAATACGTACTGATAATTACCATGTTAAAATTTATCAACATCTTGGTCCAATTATGTAAAAAATACACAATATCTCTTTTTTTAATTTTATCATAATAATAAGTAAATTTTATTTTAATGCAATGAATTAGTCTACTCATACTAAATTTTTTTATATGATAAATATTCAATTATAAATTTAAAAATAATTTTCTTATCCAAAAAATTACTTATTGAAGAATATATATCACAAATTATTATGTGATATTACGTATTACATTCAACAATTGAAATAAAAGTATAGTTACATATCTATTACTCCTAAAATGGCAAATAGATGCTCAGAGATTTAAATTTAGATTTTCATAGATTAATATTAAATTAAAATATTTTTATTTATGTTGTATAATATTTGGTAAAATTATCAAATAATAATATTTCAATGTATTTTAATATTTATATTAAATTATATTCAAATCAAAAATTATGTTTATCGATGAAGGAGTAAAAAATTTATCAATTTGGAGAAGCTTGCATCAAAGATGATAGCCAATCTCATTTTAGTATGGAGAGAGTAACATGTTAATTTTTATGCTTAAATACAAATATATTTATCTATAAACTATAGATGTAATAATTAATTAGATTTGAATTCAATATATGAAAAGAAATTAAAACAATTCAATCTTTACTATTTAATACGGAGTATTGATTAGTAATTAGTAAACTAAACAAGAGTATATTGTCATAATAATACTTATACTAATTTTCACTTTATATGAAATATAATTTATCGATATTATGGTCCAAAAAATATATGATTGAATATGTATATTACATGTATATAATCGAAACTTTTATTGATGAGCATTCGATGTATAAATCGGCCTCGTAAATCTTATTTGGAATGAACTTCTTGTATTTTATTTTAAAAGTTGTTATTTTAGCAAAATTTTAAAAGTTTTCATATCAAGAATATATTAATCACATTTATACTGAGTGAGTTTAACTTTTATTAAAAATATTATTGCACAAGATATAGTTTTTTAAAATAGGTATGCCATCGCTTATTCACGTAAGGGTTTTAATATAATTCGTTTGCGTATTCAGCATTCGAAACGAGGACATCCCTAATGTGTAGCCTCTTTAATTTTGTTTCGGCGTGGCTAAAATTGAAGAGAATTTCATAAAAGATCTTGATATTATTTAGGTTTTGTGCAAATATTATCGAGTCGATCATCAAATTAAAATATGTTAAATGAATATTCCATAAATAAAATTGAATAATAGAAGCCCATGAATAATTTATCTGTCGATTGAGAAGTGATGTTTTTAATAATAAAATAAAATAACATAAGGTATATTTTTTTATTAAAAAAGAGAAAAGTTATATTTTCTATTAATAAATAATTATAATGGAGTTAATTGGTGATTCGATTCGCAAGTAGAGGTATAGTAAAGTTGCGTGGTCCCGGTGAGGTAACTGGCATTACCAAATAGTCCCCGAAAGTGTATACTCGGTTATAATTTGGTCTCTATTTTAACATCTCGTTAATAACATTTCACGTGATTAAACCTTAGTTTTGAGGTAAAAATATAATTTTTGAGATTTGGTCAAATTTAAGTTCCCTAATATTACACTAATTACACGATCAAGTACATCAAAAAATATAATTTTTAATAAAAATACATTTCAAAAATTAGGAACAGCCAGGGTCAAATCTCAAAATTATATTTTGATACATGCTTTAATCACGTGAAATATTGAAAATAGGGACCAAATTGTACCGGATGTACACTTTCATTGACCATTTTGTGCTACGTTGCACTGACCCAGGATTAATGTGCAACTTTGCTACAATACAAAGACCAAACCGTGATGCTCTGCTTACATAATGGAATTCTTTTTTATTAAAAGCATTCAGAAATGAAAGTATTGTAAGAAAACTTTTAAATCTATTATTAAAATTGTATTATTAAATTTTTTTAAGGGATCATCATATAACTATGAACAAAATGAATTATAATAAAAATCAAAAGTATAATTTATAAATTTAGTTAATTACTTTATTTATTATCTCGGTTTAAATGTTTGAGCGTAAATCTTTACGTGCGATGCGATTCATTTCTTAGTATATATAAAGAGTATAAGTTAGTAATGTCTATTAAGAATATGTACTAACACATTAAAAATCAAAATTTATTTTCTATTGGAAAAGCTCAAATTGACTTGATGTCATCTTAATCTAACGAACAATCGAGTTGAACCACGCGACACTTTGGCTCGAAAATTATTTGTTCTGCGGTTGGCCGCTAGAAAAAAATTGACTGAGAAGAATGTAGAAAGTTAGGGTCCTATTAAGAGATTGTTCTATTAAGATTCTTAAAGGACTTATTTTATAATTTTTAAATTGATTCTTAAAGGGCTTATTTTATAATTTTTAAATTATTATAGGCTTCTTTAGCTATTTTTAAGTTCTTATGGACCAATTTACCAAAGTATATATATATATATATATATATAATTGTTTAATTCTTATGTTATTAAATTTATAAGATTTAACATTCGACTACGATTAACATAATATACTTAATGATATATTTGATATTAGTATCCTGTATCTTAAGGATCTTCGATGATATTGACATACACTCTTTTGAAAATCGCACTACGGCGTCGGAAACCCGGCCTTGACAGCCTTAACAAAACTTTAGCGTTGGGTTGGCATCGGAAAATTCGGCCTTTATTTTCGACGCTAATTTCATTCCGATGCTATGCCGTGCTAAAGCCCGATTTAAGTGCGGGTTTTACGGAAAGCTCGAGACCGGCCCAATGAAACCCATTTCCGACTTTTAATTAATTTATTTTGATTTCATTTAGCGTCTTACGTGCCAACTTTTATTTAATTTATTTTATTTAATTTTCCGATGCCAAACCGACTCCAAAAGTTTATTTAGTTTCTTTTTGATTTAATTTTACCGTCTCCGTCGCGGCCAGCCCAACAGTAGTAATAATTTTATTTATTTGAATCGCGCCATCCAGAGGCTTCTTTTGTGTGAATTTTCATTTCGATTGAAAAAAAACCATCGAGAGATCTTTGCGAAATGTGACTAGGCATCCGGATCTGTTTCACTATTCCCGATCCATACAATCTTAATATTCCTAGTTGATACAATCTTAATCCTGACAAAAATATCCGAAAGCATATAAAACACCATTTATCATTATCAAACTAATTAATCAATAGAAGAATTTGTCATTATCATTTATAAAAGCCATACATTTAGAAGTCATACATTTATCATCTATCATTCACATATAATCCAAAAAACATATAAAACTTTGTTATTAATAAAAAAAAAACATATCATTATCATTATCACTTATCCAATGAACAATTTCATTATCAAACTTTGTTATTAATAATATTAACAAAATAACACAAAGAAACAAGGGTAGTAATTACCTTCAATGAAGAATTTCTTCATAAATTCAACCATTTTTCTATAAAAAAAACATAATATAAAATATTAGAAACTATTTAATTGAAAATTGAAGAACAAGATGAAGTATAAACAAATTGAAATTAAACAAAGTTAGTAATAATACAAATAATTATGGAATAAATTACCTCTTTGAAGTCACCTAGAAATTAAAATTAAAGAAAGTTAGAAATTATACAAATGATTATGGGGCAAAGTTAGTAATTGAAATAAATTGAAATAGAGATGAGAAATAATTACAATGAATTAAAATAGAGAGAAAGAGAGAAATAATACCTAGGAAAAGAGAATGAAATGAATTGAATATGTATGTGTGATATTTAAAGAAGCTGGTTCCTTGATGCACACATGCGACCCGGCCTTGACAGCCCTTGACTTTTCAACTATTTTTGAATTTCCCTCGTAAAACATGAGTAGAATGAAATTTCCAAAAGCAGAAGCCCAGCCCAATGCAGGCATCCTTCGACTCATCTTGGAAAATTTATGCGATACCGGCCTTGATCCGGATGCTAACAATAACTGAGAAAAAAAAGATGCGGTTTACAAAGCGAAACCCTGCGCGACATGTCATATGAGAATAGAACAAAAGATATGTCGCGTTGCCATGCGTGCTCCATCCGGATAACATCCGTATGCGGAAATCGCTAATCATCCACATCAAGCAACTGCAAGCCATTGAAATTACATCATTGGAATGCCGAATATGCCGATACCGGTATTCCCGCAGGCAGCCCGACTTCGCTGTCAGTGCGAGGAAAACATCAATATCGAGTTATTTGGCGGGGTATGATTAGGGATAAAGATCCAAATATGAAAACCATGCATTGCGTCCGATTGGTAAAATTATACCTGCTTGAATGATCGTGGCCAAGAAGAGTATTGGCGTCGGGCTTGCGAAAGGGTGAAACCATCGGAACACAACCCGATCTGAACATTTCTGCGACTCAGATGAAGAAATTTAGATATGATACGTCAAAAGTGCTTCCATCTTCGCGCCGTCCACCGGATCGTCGTCCATCCGTCATACATTTTGAGTTCGATGGGTACCATATAAAGTAATAGGTAAGATGTCTTCCTTGACATATACAAGCGAGATTTAATGGCAGCGGTAAGAATATCAAAACCTTCCGCACTTTAAACTGCGTTGTCCCTCTTTCTTTCCTCGAGACCTATTCTGCATCCTGAGCGGACACATCCTCGCTTTCGTACTCTTTGTAAAAAGCGAGATCACCGTTTATTAACACATAAATCAATTTTACGTTTTTGGGGGAGAAATGAGAGGAGTCAACTAATCTTTTTTGCCTCATAGAAATACTTAGAGTATGTTCTCTCCGACATTGGGAGTAGGTCGCTTGATTAAGAAAATCGCGTTGGAAAGGCTATTTCTTCAGAATATTTGCGACTCGACTTTAAGTAACGATTGAGTAAATCGAAACCAGCAGTGAGATTCAATGCAACCATCCCTGTCGGTTGGTTTGGCCTCTAATAATTCGTAATTTCTTCTTTGCTCTGGATTTGGGTCTTCTCTAATACCAACTTTGTTGTTCGTTAGTACCACGAAATTCACCATCGCGTAAGTTTAGACCGTCTCGACCGTATTGCATATCTCTTGATTTCGATCTCCTCACGTCCTTATCATCTTCATCATAAACATTATTATAAGAATAAGGCGTCTGACTTGTTCTCGTAAACATTATTTTTGAGGCCATGGAAGCGTCCACAATTTATTCATCGTAAAAATGTTCAATATTCTCACCATGATACGCTGAGTGTAATGTCGTGAACAAAACCGGTTAGAAATCAAATGGAACTCGACATCAATCCCTCTTATTCAATAATGTATTTCGACACTCTAATAACCCGTTACGTTAAAAAAAAATTTAGATGGAATTGGTGGGACCCAGTAGATAGTGTAAATAATTTCGAATAAAATCGATGTCTAGGAAGCCCAGTATTATATGAGTAATAGTTTATGTCATGGGAAATTTTACATTTGGAATCGGTTTTAAATTGAGATTTAAATGCGGAGAGGGAGTGGAGAAGTGCTTAGAAACAAAACGGGACTCGAAGCTATTTAAATATCTTAAATCCTTATCCTCTTTCGTCATCGTATTCATTACTCATCCCACTTTTCTTGAGGTTTGGCGAAATCCCTTGTAACACACAAACAAGAAATTTTCTTCCGTTTCTCTACAAGATTGTTGCTTAAACTCGAACATCGTTGGTTGAATATCTTTCCCATAAATGACTTCTTTGAATTAAGGTAAGAAAGTTCGAATCTTTTTGGGATATTTCTTGGGTTTGTCATAGTTGACTTTAGTTGACTTTTGCTAAATTGAATTTAATTGTGTTTACATGTTTTGTTATGGGTAGTATGATGAATATAAGTAGTTAATTCATGATTTAAGATGTTGTTTGAGGATTTTGGTGATAGGTTGACTTTTTCTAGGTTAGTTGACTTTTGTTGTTGATTTTTTTATAAGACTTTTAAATGTGTAGGGGGTTAATTTGGGACCTTATTGTAGTTGTTGTAAGGTTAGAATTGTGATTTATAATCGATTGGGGGTTAGGTTGAGAAAGTGTGATTTGTAAGTTGAGTTGTAATTGGGATTTTGGAGTATAGGTTGTTAATTATGGACTTGAGGGTTATATAAGATGACTTATAAGTTGATTTGAAATGTTAAAGTGATAAGGTGAAAATTTTTAGAAGCGGTGGAGTTTGTGTCCAAGCCCAGGGTTGTTATTTCGTGTCTTTATTAAATGGGTTTTTAGACCGTTTAAATCGTTCCACTTAGAGTTGGTAATGTATCTTCTAGAACTTCCAGAGTATAGTATTGAGTTTTGATTGTACTTTCCGGGTGTTTTGTTGGCGTTGATCATGGAAAGAGGCGATTCTACGATGATTGTGATTTCGCGAGATTTTTGTGGTATGGTAGTAGGGTGATACTTATCATGGGTTACATTACGTACTTACTTTTAAATTGTGTGAAACATGTCATTGTGGTATGATTATGTGAGAATAGTATAAATGTCGTTGTTGTATGATTATGTGTAAATTCATTTGTGTGAGCCATGATATGATTTTGTGATTGTATTTACGTGGCGTTGAAGGTTGGTTGAGGTAAAGTAATGGCTGAACTCTCGACTTACGTTTCTTGTGTTCTGTGGCCTTGTCGGCATTTCTGTGTTCCGTGGCCTTGTCGGCCTGTATTTACGTAGCACTTGCCGGCCGGTTCACGATTGATTTTTGATTGTGAGACGTTTTAGCTGTGTGCTTTGATGTTGTTTGGGAATAGAGTAGTTAGTTGTTGGGAGGTGTTGGTTGGAGTTATCGTGACTTTGAGGTGACTTGGTAGTAGGATATGACCACATAGTTAGGATGATTAGGGTTTCGGTGACTCTCGGCTTCCTTGCGGGATATGTAGCTATTGGCCTTATACTATTATAAGTCGGTTTGGCGCTTATCTTCTGGTATAAGTCATGATTTAGCGCTTATACTTGATTATAAGAGCGGTATGATTATCTATGACCACTTTCTTTGTGTGCATTGTTGGTGTTAGCCTTATACTACGGTATAAGTGCGGTTTGTATATACTGCGGTACTTAATATTAACCGGTTTGGCGTTATGCGGTATAAGTGCGGTTTAGCGCTATCTTCGGTATAGGCGGTATGATTATCTATGATCACTGGCATTGCATTGTTGGTGTTGGCCTTATACTACGGTATAAGGCGGTGTTTAATGGCGATTGGTCCATTCGCCTTGAGGTAGGCGGATTGGCGTATCGCGCGTTAGAAGTTGGTATAGTTGTGGAATGAAATTGATGGTTTGATGACTAGAGTTATAGTCATGGGTGAGTCTCTGTGTGATTTTAATGCAGGTGCTTGTATTAAAGCTGGTGAGGCTTTGTATTATATCTTGAGATGTTATGCCTGGGCTTTCTTTGGAATTTTATGATATGACCTTATTAGATAGTCACAGGTATATCACATGTTATTATGTTGACTCTATATCTATTGAGCGTCGTTCATTATGACTTAAGTTCACCCACGTGTTAAGTTTTTCACTAAGTTTCGCGGCTTATACCTGACCGACTTTGGGCGTTTCGTTGTTCAGGGTTGTGAGCGAGGCAGTTGAGTCAGGAGGCTGTTTGAGAGTTTATATTCCGAGTGGCTAGGTGAGCATCGGGTGGCTGAGGATCCTCACAGTCTCGTTTTATTGTGCTGTCAACCGTTTCTTGATTGTTGTATTTCATTTTCAGACTTTAGCCTTGTCGGCAATTATTATTTTGTATTGGAATCATTATTTACTCGGTTGTAGCCTTGCCGGCATTACTGCCTTTTTGAGATATGTTGTATATATGGAGTTGGTTGGTTAGATATCACCCTACTGGATTGTAAATTTAAAAAACTGGTTTTTTTTTGAAATTTTAATTGTAATCAAATTTTTGGATAAAACGGCGTAGTTCTTTAAGCGAATTAAATCCGTCGATTATGGTGACACAAGTGTTGATTTGTAATGATTCTCCCTTAGGCGGCCGGGCGGGCGAGGTCGTTCTGAACACCTCTACCGGACATCTTTATCCCCTCGAAAGCCATTCGGAATAGTTTTTGACATCCATAAAATTCATCTAATTTAATAAATATGAATTTTTCAATTTTCGATCACGTCGATAACGATTTGTATACATCCAAGAACGGTCCTCCGCATTTTACCTAAAATTAAATTTATACCCACACATATACACACTATTCATGTATTAGCAACTAATTAAACAAATGAATAACAATTCAAACAATAATGTGACGTATTTAGTCGAAAAAAATAAGTTGAGACAACAATATTACTTTTTGGATGTCGAAATTGGAGAGAAATGAGTGTATTGGTTCGATTAGGAAGTGGGATGAAGAGTTTTGTTTCGATGCATTTCAACATATCTTGAACATGGAGTCGGGCCATTTTAAAAAAATCATTTTAATTAAAATTAAAATTATTATTTGAATTATAAATAAATTATCTCCGTGTTAACCAGCGCCCGCGAATCAATGTTAATATTAATGCTCAGCGTGCGCGTCGAATGCAAGCGCTCAATCAGCATACCATCTACATATATTTATAATAAATAAAGTATAAGTATTTTTACATTATAATTACTTGAGACATTGAGAGTACATAAAGATGATTTAAGCTCCAATGATTAGACACAATAAAAATTGAATTCTTGTGTCTATCATGAAATAGAAATTAAATCGGTAATATTATGATATACGTTGAGCAGCTGATAACTTGCGATTCGATAGTGCGACGATATGCGTCGGTGTGGATAAATTATATTAGATTTAATGTGTATACGTAATTTGTTAAATAACTGATGTTGTAATATGGCTTAATTCGTATCTCTTGACATTAGTTAATGTAGTGTTATTGAAATTTAGTACAAAGTAAATCGATACTATATCGGTCATTACATACCATTATTCGAATATAATATATATGTAATAAGATGTAATAAACCAGCTTAATATCAAGATGGATCACGTTTTTGGAAATTCGAAACCCAATTGCCCGTGTATATGGCAAACTCAGCTCAAATATATGAATCGGCGTAACCCGACTCGGCATGCAGGGAATATGAAGCCCGGCATGACGACACTCGTTGTTGACTTGTACTTTTTATGCTGCATAAACTTAAGCGTCGGGTAGGCGTGGGTCGGCGCTATACGGCAACTAAATGCATCGCTGAGAAAAAAACCGGTTGGTTTCAGCATGGCGCCACTGAATGCATCCAATTCGACAACACAATACAACGTGAGCAGATATATAATCAAAGCAGTCACAAGCATGTAATATATTTGCATAATCAACAAAATATCGCTTAAACAATAAAAAATTTCAAAGTATCAATGTGATAAAAGTAACAATGTACCAAAGTATCAATTTAAAAACTCTTGCCCAAAACAATAAAAGCTATCGGTATATAAAGTACTTGATAAACTGATCGAAAGTATCAAGCGTAACAATAAAAATATGATGTGTCAAAGTATCAACTAGTGCAAGCTAGTAGTGTCGTCTGAGGAGGGTCTGCGGGGCACAGGGGAGGAGTCTGGGTCAGGGAGGTCTGCGGGGCACAGGGGAGTCTTTGCGGGTCAGGGGGAGGGTGCCGGGTCATGGGGAGGTCTTGGGCGACACCGTGGGGAGCCTCGCGTGGGCAAGGCTAAGTGCAGGTTAGTGCGAGGAGGTCTTTGGAATGCTGCGTCACTCTCCCATCTGAGCCAATGTCCAGCGTCGATGTAGTACTTGCCTGAGCGATTATTTCGGCTCGTGGGAAGCTTGGTAACGGGAATCGGGTAAGCGTACCGGTTGTTGGGACATTGCACCAAAGCATTTAGTAGAGCATGCACCGTTTGATTCGAATCGGATACATGTTGAATTCGGTGCTACCACATGTGGTGTTTCCTGACCAGACGGTGGTGGTTTTGGCGGCGGTGAGTCTTCTTCTGTGCCTTGGCGGCCATTTGCCGCGACCTCAAGCGTAGTGCCGATCCCAAGAACTCTCCCACTTCCATGAGCTTCTGCGCTTCCAGGGGAGACTCCCAGCGCCCGCTTGAGTCAAGCGTCGTAGGATCTAAGCCAAATCGAAGTGGAGACCACGTCTTTGACGTCCATAACCTCCTTGTACTCTCTACTTGATAATAGGCGGTGTGTTAATAAATAAACTCTAAACAAACTTAGAATTTTAAGCGGTAAAAATAAACCAACTTAGCACCGCTTTGGCCCTCTTGAATCGCACTTTGAGATTCTTTCTAGGTCTTCTTATTAAGCCGCTGAGTTGGTTCATCAAAGAAACCTCAATGAAGGACTTTCCCAGTCTTCTTAACTGCTTAAATAAAATAAAAATAAAAATATCGTTTAGAATTTACATAAAATATTAAATTAACGTCATTAAATAGTTAATTACACTCCTCGTGCATCGAGTGCATCCCTTTACTCCCGTGTAGTGAGAGGACATCGTACTCGGTCGATGATTAATATTCATCACGGGGGGGGTATTTGAATATATAACAGATCGGCAGCGTCGGGTTGGCGTCAGTGCATTAAATATTATAATTAATTTTTGCATTTAATTTTAAATGGTTACATAATTTAAGCATACGGCCTTGAACCAGTAGCAACTCTTATATTTTAAATTTATTTTATTATTACTTTTAAGTGAATAAGCGACTTTAAATGATCATTCTAATAGAGCCTTGATAATTTTTATTTTATAAATATTTTTGAATCTAAAGAGGTTTAATTTATATCAGTGCATTCGATCTGTCTTAAAATAGATTTATGTGCATATATCTTGGTCTGGCAGCCATCCCGGCGCTGTGAGTACACTTTCCAGCAGTGATATTTCAGTGTGGTAAATAAATTATTAATATTGTTAATAGTAACCATGAATACATATAGATGTAACCACATTCTATTAATTGATTTAGTACATGGTTTCCGAAGAATTCTGATAGACCTGTTACATAAGAAAAAAATGAAAAGAAATAAATTAGCACCACCTACTACAACCACTTTATCCAAGATGCCAACCATAACATTAAATCGAAATCGATTTTGTCCACTTGAAAGACGAAAGCTAACATGTTGTTCCAATAAAGCATCTGTCCCCTATCCCCGTCTAAGAAAATGTATCAATCCATTTCAAAACTTTGATCTTGGCAAAATAATTGCTTTAAGCGGATCTTTCATGACAATTGTGAATGCGAATGTCTCGGTTGGGTCAGGGGGGTTGTCCGGAATAGGTAACCATTTGAATGTATGCACCATTTTAGCTAACAACATATTAACATGCAAAACGCCTAAACTCCAAGCAGGACATATTCTTCTTCCTCCCCCAAACGGCAGCATCTTAACCCCCTTTGTCCCGGTAATATCGACATCAACACCGTCCCCGGTTAAAAACCTCTGGGGTCGGAACTGGTCCGGGTCTTTCCATAGACTCGGATCCTCAGTGACCCATGCAGTGTAAAATTCGACGTAAGCATCGGCTGGGATAGTGTAACCACCTAGCTCAGTCTCATGTGTAACTGCATGGGATAATATGAAGTGACTTGGTGGGTGCCTCCTAAATGTTTCCTTTATTATTGCACCAAGGAAAGGCATTTTTTCCACATCATTTTCGGTGATTTTGCCATCTTTTCCGACGACACCAACAATTTCTTGGTACAACTTTTCTTGAATTTCCTGATCCGTCACCAAATGGAGCAAGGCCCATTCAATGGCCGTCGCGCTTGTATCTGTCCCGGCACTGATCGTTTCAGATACAAGCGTTACAATCTCTTCTTCGGCTAGCTTCCGGCCACGGCCAGGAGGTTCAATAGTGAACAATGAATCCACATAGGCCGCACCTATTGGACTCACCATTTCCGTATTTTTCATAGTAGCACTGATCCCACCACTCTCAACGAAAGCTTTCCGTGCTCGAATCAAAGGAACAATTAAATCGAGTTGCCTTTTTCGTAATTCTTTAGCCTCCTTTACTTGACGTCGGAAAAGGGGAGTCAACACCGGCAAAAAATCCGGTAGCTTTGGCGTTGTCATCATCATAACGTCCTTGAGAACACTCTCAATTTCCAAGATTCGTGGTTCGGAAATTTTAGCTCCGAAGCACAAGCAGATGAGAATACTGCAGACTGTAAGTCTGCAGTTGTTCATCACTTCTACGAACCCTTTTCTAGAGGCTTCTTCTTGGAGCCTCTGGAGATGATGTTCGGCCGCCCATTTCCTCAACCAGCTGCATTGCTTGATCCTTGTAGGGTTTATCAACTCGGTGACAAAGTTACGGCGAAGTGTACGCCACAATGGACCATATTCGGCCGAGTTTATGGCACATTTTCCGACGCTAAAGAGGAGACGGATGGGGGAATCCGCGGGGCGACTAGCGAATAGAGGGCCTCTTTGGACTAAAGCTTCATGGATGAGTTCTGAGCTTGTCACTATGATTAGGGTACGTTGTCCCATTTCCATGGTGAAAATTGGACCATATTGTTTACGTAAATCACGAATGATATAGATGAAATGACGCCTTTGGAAGATGACTTGGAATAGGTTTCCGACTAGAGGCCACCCTCGTGGCCCTGGTGGTAGGTTTTTCGGCTTTGATTTTCGGGTCGAGCCGGTCGAATACCTCCACCAAACATGGAGGAAGAAGGCAGCTAGGAACAATATTGCAATATCCATCAAATCCATTTTTTAAACTTTTTTAGGTAAAGATAATGAAGGAAGACGATATTTGGAATTGGAGAAAAAGTTATAAGGAGGAACCAGCCTTTATAAAGAAGGGTGGAGAAGAAGTGGTGGATGGGAAGGGGATGGGGGAGGAAATGCTATTCATCCACCCACTGACCAAAATAAATACGTACGCTCAATCATAAAATTGAAGGATATTAATTTTACAGTGTACGAACGAATTTTATTTGACTAAGGTATAGTAGCATTTGGATACATAGGATATGTGTAACATAATTACAAAATATCTTCAAATAAAGATGTTAATAATATATGCAAGTCAGCATTTTAATTACTAAACGTTTGATCTGCAATAAATAATTCATGTAATTGATATAAAAAATGTACTTTAGTCCTTTGTAAGATGCAGCATTTGACTTAAAAATAGGGACTACACTACTAGAAAAACAGGCAAAGACACCGATCCGTCTCCAAACAAATTTCTATTTGTCAATTGAGAAGGGATGGAGTCGGAAAATCCGACGCTTTTACGCTGCCTCTAAATCACTACCCGTCTCCATCCCGACTCAAAACCAAGCTCCGCATAATTTCGGCTTCAACCTCGACTCAACCCGCCTTCAAAAGCAACCCGACTAAATCTGCCTCCACACATAAATTGACTCCAAACCGACTCCAAATAAATCTCTACTTAACCTCGTCTCCACATACCCCGATCAAACCCGACTCCATATAACCGACTCCATACAAATGACTCCAAACCGACTCCATAAATTCGACTCCAAATATAATCGACTCAAACCCGTCATTCCCTATAAATACAACCACCCATCAGCATCATGCAAAAATTCAAAGTCCCGGCTCTCCAACCCGGCCTCCATCCCGACGTCCCTTCTTCATTTAAAAAAAGAAAAGTAGCCCTATTTGTTTTAATAAAGAACAGGTCAACATCACAAAACACATCCAAAATATCAAAAGATTCAATTCATCCAACTCATACAAACAAATATAAAAACATCAAGATTCAAACATAAAATATAATAATTCATAGAACAAATACATATTAAACATCAAACATATTAAACATCATATTCATATATAAACATCGTAAATAAGTTAATCTATAAACATCAAACGTGATTAACATTCAGTCTTATATAAAATATCAAACATTAATTTATATAAAAATCAAACATTCAACCTAAACTCAAAATAAAATAATTTAAATCATTGAAACTTGAATATAGCATTCTCACAACAAAGTAACAAATATAAATTAGAAATATATTCCAAATATAAATTAGATACAAAATAAAAAAATGAATAAAGTATTAATATCCTCACTTTAAAGTCACTTCCACAAAAATAAAATTTAATGTTAGTAGACAATAAAATATGGAAATGAAATTAATAACAAAAATAAAGACAGATATTATGTTGCGGGTTTGGAAAAAAATGGTTGGAATGACGATAATGTGAGATATATAGTGAAAATGAGATTCGAGTCTGCCCATCCCGCTTCCATCCCGACTCCATTTGAAAGTAGCTTTTTTGAATTTCCTCACTTTGTGGCTGTAGCCGAAATAAGGGAGTTGAAAACCCGCTCATCCCGTCTCCATTTTCGACACCCTGCCTATCCCGCCTCCATTCTCGAAAAAGATTGCACTTATTTCAAGCCCGGCCTTATTCCTCGCTCTTTCCCGACTTATAGCTTCATCTGGCAGAAAAAGATACAAGCAGAAACCAAACTCCCCTCACAGCAAACACAATACGGCATAATAAATACATATCACGCTTTTTGAACACAATATCAAGAAGCAATAAAATACAAAATACACTACACTCATTGTGCATTTCAATAGGAAGTTTAAATACAAAGTTGCAAATTACTATATGAAAACTTGTAACTCAAACATTTGATTATTAATTGTCTTCCGAGAGCTGCCTTCCTCATCATCGCTTTTAATGCTGCTCGATACTGACTCAGATCCAACCATCTCATGATCGGATATTCTCCTTCTCACAACAAAACGCCTGCTCATCAATCTGCACCATTGACAACCACAGAGAGTTCTTTCTTGGAAGATATCTTCAGATCCCAAATGTGAGACACCACTTTTGCATATTTAGTCCAATCGACTGACTTCTCGCTGCTCGGGGATTTCATTGCTATTACTTTATTTTATGATCTCATTTAATGATATGAATGAGATAGTATACTTGTTGTGCCTCGGGATGCCAGGGATAAACGGGTTACTTTCGAACTTCCGATTTGCTTGATTTGAACTATTCCATCTTTCTCGATGCACTTCAGATCCACTTGCTAGTGTCGTCCATAAACATTTGAAGAGGACGACAGTTGTCGTAACTCGCCGCATGACAACTCCCAAATCTCCTCTAAGACACCATAGTAGTCAACATGATCATCATCATCTTATAAGATGAACCCTCGACACACAAACACGCTTATCAGAAGTGCTTTTATTATTACTATCACTCCCTACCCGATATCAAAATATACCTTGACGTAAAATTTATGGCCTGATTGCAGACCCTAATGAAAGAATTCTCGTGTCCGTGTCCATATTATTCCGCATATACTTTTGAAACCATTCGCAAAATTATTGGTAACGCCACGATTTCTCCGCACGCTCTGCCGTGACGATTCAACTCATCAAGCCAATCACGGTAGATCCTAAACAAACGCTATATAATGCTTAGTTAACTATTATATCACATAAGAATTGATTAATTGAAATGCTAAATATACACTTTCTATCGAAGAGTTTCATGTACTTTCAAAGTGTGACAGCATAGAATATACACATGAAGACACAGAGAAGTTCTTTCATCCAATATCTATGCTTCACTACAAACGCTACATCCTCGGGTAATCTAAACAATGGCAAACGAAGGTCATCCATCCGGTCGCACATCGTGCCTCCTTGGTCTATTTAAGCTGGTTTCAATCCTCCGAAGTACACAACAAAAAGTTTGAAACTCCTTTGACGAAATACTAAGATATCAATTCTTCAAATACCTGCCTTTTGCCTTACTCAATTCTTCACATTCCTAAATATCTACAAACATTTGTAAGGTTAGTTAGATGAGTAAATATGAAATAACAATAAAGAAAAACTCAATGACTGTATATCCATTCATAATTATCTGATTGTGGGCAAGCTTCGATATGGCAATGTATCTAGGTGTTCCATTACATCAAAAAAGAAGGTAGGAATATCTTTTCATCTTTACAAATTATCTCAACAATATTACGCCCAAGGTAATTTTAATATACTGCCCACATTTAGAGTTGTCACGACATATCGCGAAAAGAAATAACACCACTGGTGATCGCTTCCCCCATACGGATCAAGTGAGACGAGTGCCATGAAGCATCCGTTGGACAATAATATGAACATCATGACTTTTAGTCCGCTAAAGTTCACATTTCTTGCACATCTTGCAATGTTTGAAGCTGCATCCACGGTAATTGTAGACGGACAAACCACGAATTTTTCACAGACGGTGTTCAAAGTATGTCGGCCAGTGTATGTTTCTCCCACGTATTTCCCGCATATGCAACTCCGTCTCGAGTAATGAGTCCAATGTCAGCCTCTTACTGCTCATTATCTTCTACTTTCCTTTATTCATTACAAGAGGTTCACCAAATGCTCCATTTTTTGTGCCGCTAATAACTCAACTCCCAAAAATATACTTTTCTTTACACCAGCTTGTGATGAACATTATACCGCGGTGATCTATGGTCTAAATATCACCTTTTACCAACACATCAGGATCCAACCCACACACATATGCAAATATATCACCTCCATCAAGTCGTTCCTTCTGGTGCAAATGCAAATAAGTGTGTCCCCTTACAAAAGCATTTTCTGGCATTCTAAAAGGATGTCCTATAGGCAAGAAAGGACGGTGGCAATCGACCAGCCACTTCACCTTCTAAATAAATGTCGCAAAGATTTTCCGTACAATACGGGCACAATCCCCCGCATGCCATGCCTTCCAAACTGCATAACATTCCATATGCAGTAAAATCGTTAATCGTCTACATCAAAGCAACCTCATGTTGAAATTTTGTTCGCTTTGACGATCGAAGGTCTCAATACCGTATTCCACAACCGTTAGAATCTAGTATGAATTTCATCGATGAACACCAATTCATACATCCCGGATTTTCAATATACGCAAATTAATCTAAACATAAAATACAAAATGTATGAATACGAGAATTCTTACTTCAACGAAATGAATTGAACTCCAAATCCTCACGAAGTGCCTGAAAGCCCCTTCCAAGATCCTCTCCAATGCTTGTTCAACACCAAGACGTCCCCCTCTAGACACACACCAAGAGGGAAACGAACCGAGAACTTGAACTTGCTAGAGTTTGAGGATGAAATGAGAATTGGAAGAGAAAATCTTCCAATTCACCAAGGGAGGAGGGGCGGCTTTGCTTGAGGGGGTGGAGGTTTTTTTTTTGTGATTCTAATGTCATGAAAAAACCTAATCCCCTCTTAAATACCAAGTCCCAAAATTCCACTCGTTAAGCAACTCGTTAAGAAATCAGCTTTAACCTGCTAACTTAATTAGACCGTTATGGTTTCCTTTCATTAAATAATGAGTTACTTATTTTAATTAACTTAACAAGTCAATTAAAATACTAACGAGTCACTATCGGTCAGCTTTTATCAAGTTATTCATCGATTCACTGTTTAATTGATTAAACTTGCAAGTTTAACCAATTGATGTTCATCAACATATTTGACAAATATATAAATATTGAGAAATACATTTCTCAATATACAAGTCTCGCTTAATTTCATTCATGAAATATTATTCAATATTATCATCAGACAGCATGACCTTCTAGGCCGAGATAATTTCATTAATTTCATTCATGAAATAATCGGGTGACTGGGGAGCCGGGTACGATCAAACGAATTCATAGAAGATATGTATATCTCGTGGTTCTATGATATTTGTTTAGAATTTTAGGTTCGGCAATTTGCATCTACGATATATAACTATACGTGTTATATGCTTTTGTATTTCTTGACTATGACCCAACGTCCGCCTTTAAAAATGGGGATCATAACGGCATACGCTGTCACACAAATAAGATAACGACAGATGTTGATATATCGAGGATTTATCCGTCCTCGATATAAGCAAAGACTTGTGCCTCGGCCACGCTTGGTACCTGTGATTGGTTTACGGACGCCATAAATGCTTATTCAAGCTTCATACTGAAAAGAAAGCTGTGGGTGTTTCATGACACACTTCTTATGGTTAGACTACTTAATTAGAGATCATACATAAAGGAATCAGGCGTAATCATTCAAGTATGTTCGGGAGCGAAATCAATGAGAATTGATTCCCTTTTATTGTGCCCATGAGCATCAGGTATCAATTCATTTACCGTGTCACAACGATTATCGAATCCACTGCTCACCTTAGTAACGGTATTGTCACAAAGCAACTCAACTGGTCCCTCAATGCTAGGTACTACACCAAGCTCACTCACGAATTTCTTAATCCAACATGCTTCTTTAGCTGCTTCAGACGCTGCGACAGACTCAGACATTCTCGTGGTAGAATCGGCAATGCAAGCATCGCTTGGAACCTCCAAGATACTGCTCCACCGTTGAGACAAAACATATACCTGTGACTGAACTATACCGCCTCTCGCTGGCTACCAAATCGACATCTACAGACTCGGTGACTACTAACTCATCATCTCCACCATATACTTCAAGAAAGTATCTTAGTTCTTCTCGCATACTCAAGATGCATCTCAACTCCAATCCAAAGGGTTCACCGATGAAGGCCATTCATGATAAGACATTATCGTGTTCAAATGACGACATTACGATGGATCCTATAACCGGCTTAAGCAGGCTATCTCTTCATTTTGTTCATCTCATCACTAGTAGGGACATCGTGCTCACTGAAGTTGAACTCCATGTTCATGGGGAGATTACTCCTTCTGAATATCCTTTCGAGCACCTTGTTCACATAGTATCTCTCGACAAAGTTCCAATTAGCCTTCTCGCCCGATCTCTGATGGATCTTTATTCCAAGTATATATTGTGCCTCCTCGCCTAAGTCCTTCATTGAGAAATATTTACACAGCCTAATCCTTGACCGAGTTCAAGAATCCTCTACGTTGTTTCAATGTGGATAAGTATGTCACTCCATATATGACGAACATATGTAACTCCCACTTACCTTCTTGCATATTACGATTCTTCTCTGCCTTGATGAAACCAAAAATCTTTTAATTGATTCATGAAAACGTAGATTCCAACTTCTGCATACCTTCTTAGGTCCTTTAGGACACGCAGCCCGGAGGTCGCACTATACATCCTCCTCTAAATTTCCATTCAGAAGGCAAGCCTTACATCCATTTGCCATTTCATAGTCAGAAATGCAAAGAATGGCTAAGATTATCCGGATGGATTTAAGCATAGCTACCGGCGAGTAGGAAAGCCACATGTCCACGCCGTGAACTTGTTTGAAACCTTCGCTACAAGTCTAGCTTTAAAAACACTAATGCCTTTATTTTATCATGTTTCTTCTAAATACCATTTACATTCAATAGCTAACCCCATTTGGTAATCCAACAAAGTGACCAAACCTTGTTCTCGCACATAGAATCCATCCATTGCTCATAATAGTAGTTACAATAACAATAATTGACCCAATTACTATTATTATAACGTGACACCCAGTTAGCATCTAAAGAATCATTTCATAACCCTTAAAGTCACCAGAACTCCACACTGCACATACCATTACTAAGGTGAACACTCAAGTTCCAAGAATCATATTTAACCAACCCGCAAATGAATTGATACACAATTGTCGCAACGGCACATTAAAAGTGGGAATCCACTCATTGATTTCAAAATATTACGAATATGTAGATATTTTAGGTTGATATTATTTTATAGTAGTAGTCAAGTTACGTAGAGCATGCAAGTAGAGTTATCTAGTACTTGAGTATCTTATATCGTGATTTGACCCATGTCGTATTGATTACGGTTGCTTTTAATTTCCTCAAGGAGCATATGCTATATTTGCTTGTTGCCAAAGCTTTCTTATACTGCTGTATAAGAATGTGTGCCTTATAATTAGTGCATAAGAGCTGTGTGCCTCAGATTTAGTGTATGAGTGCGATGTGCCTTATACTTGTTTATGCCATGTGAAAGCAATACGTAACTGAACGAAGCATACCGA